>JAWQEG010001359.1:807500-981193 GCA_033782935.1 Petrolisthes cinctipes | reverse complement strand
TATTTCCTGGCATACTTTGGAGGATCAAGGCACTCCAATGTACCAAAAAAGAATTACCACCTTAAGGCGAACCAAAATCACACGTTCTTTGCCCTTTTTATTATTGCCTAGTACATATAAATTCTGTGTTTTGGGGGTAGTTGCCCCCACCCCCCATCCCATTACTGGCTGACACTGCAAAATAGTCTCAAAATTAAATTTAGGTAAAAAAAAAGAAGTTAATTTTGATTCACCAAGTGTAAAATACTGTAAGTCCAAATGGAATGATTACTTACAGCTGCATTTGCACAAGGTATGTACACTGGATATTGATAAAATTAACCAAACTCTACCTAACCTAACCTAACCTAACCAGTAGTTCACTGGTACAGTTAATTACAATAGTATTTATATGATCGTAAGCCCCTCATCATATAAGATGAATAAACATAGCATAAATTTTCTTATGAGATGAATAAACATAGCATAAATTTTCTTATAAGATGAATAAACATAGCATAAATTTTCTTTGATAGTTCCAATACTTTTTGTTTTCCTATAGTTTTTCATGTGATCTTAACATCCATTTATTGTGCAAATATCCTGTTTTGGCCATACCCCATCACCCAGCCTTTGGCAAAAGTTGGCTCGGGTTTTCCAATTTATGACGAGCACAAATAGTATTAGTTTGTATTAGATTTAGGCAGTCTTGACTGGACCTGACCTAACCTAATATGGACCGTGGCAGACTACTGGGACCTAACCTTAGCAGGCTACTGGTAGTTACACAAGGAAACACCCATATCAAACTTATGGAAATTTGACCATAAGACGGCATGGCACAGTGAAAAATAGATATCTCGCACGTGTGTAAATAAATAATTGGAAATAATTTCAAAATAATCCATACACCTGCAATCAACACATTCTTTAGTATATTATTATTATTTTATTAATGAGTGTTATTATTTTGGTAATATTCAAGCGTTTGTCCATAATGTCTTTTTGACTCGAGGTTTTCAGAATGCAATGTGTGTTTTTAAGGGGGTGCGGGAATAGGGGGACAGGCTTGGGAGGGGGTTAGGGGGGTGCGGGAGTAGGGGACAGGCTTGGGGGGTGCGGGAGTAGGGGGACAGGCTTAGGGGGTGCAGGAGTAGGGGGACAGGCTTGGGGGGTGCAGGAGTAGGGGGACAGGCTTGGGGGTGCAGGAGTAGGGGGACAGGCTTGGGGGGGGGGGGGGGGTTAGGGGGTTGTGGGAATAGGGGACAGGCTTTCTACCCCCCCCAAGCCTGTCCCCCTATTCCCGCACCCATCTAACCCCCCCCCCAAGCCTGTTCCCCTATTCCTGCACCCACCTAACCCCCCCCCAAGACTGTCCCCCTATTCCCGCACCCATCTAACCCCCTCCAAGCCTATGCCCCTATTCCTGCACTCATCTAACCCCCCCCAAGCCTGTCCCCCTATTCCTGCACCCACCTAACCCCCCCCAAGCATATGCCCCTACTCCCGCACCCCCTTAACAAATATATATATACCCCCTCACCTCTCACCATTCAGGACCATGTAAACACTCGGTGACCATACTCGGTAAAGGTACAGAAGTGGACCTTACTGTATAATAGATATTTTACTGTCATTACCCACTATTTCGGACCATTCTAAGACACTTTTCTTCTATGGTTTTTCTTCCTCAAATGCCCCGTTTCCAAGATAGGGCATATTCAAATGGGGCATTTTGAAATTAGCCTGACCTTACCTGACCTGACCTAACCTAACCTAGACTGCATCAGACTACCGGGACCTAACCTGGGCAAACTACCGGGAAATAATCATGATAAAGTACAATAAATGACAGGGGTAAAATACTAGGACCCAGCCGGATCTGGCAACACTGCTGAATTCAGGTCCACTTCTGTACTAATACCCCATACTCAATTGCTATTACTGTACCTTTTTATTCGTGTATATACAGGCCTTTTTATTACACGTGGGGGCTAGAGCCACGCAGTGTTACCACATCCAGCTAACTTAGGTCCCGGGAATTTGCCCCGGTCACTTTGGTAAATATTGAAAGAACTGCCGTTATCGCATACGGGTTTTCTACCTTCATTACCCACTTATTTAGACCATTCTAAGACTATTTTCTTCTATGGCATTTCCAAGATAGCCTAACATAGACCACAGCAGACTACCGGGACCTAACCTGAGCATACTACCGGGTATATTCAAATGGTTACCTTACCTTACCTAACCTAACCTGAGCATACTATCAGGTATATTCAAATTGTTACCTAACCTAACCTGAGCATACTACTGGGCATATTCAAATGGTTACCTTACCTAACCTAACCTAACCTGAGCATACTACCGGGCATATTCAAATGGTTACCTTACCTAACCTGAGCATACTACCGGGTATATTCAAATGGTTACCTAACCTAACTTAACCTGAGCATACTACCGGGCATATTCAAATGGTTACCTTACCTAACCTGAGCATACTACCGGGTATATTCAAATGGTTACCTAACCTAACCTAACCTGAGCATACTACTGGGTATATTCAAATGGTTACCTAACCTAACCTAACCTGAGCATACTACCGGGTATATTCAAATGGTTACCTAACCAAACCTAACCTGAGCATACTACCGGGCATATTCAAATGGAGTATTTTGAAATTAGCCTGACCTTACCTAACCTAACCTAGACTGCATCAAACTACCAGAACCTAACCTGGGCAAACTAGTGGGAAATACCCGGTGTAAACTATCATAAAGTGACTGGGACAAATTCCCGAGACCTAGCCGGATCTGGCAACACTGATACAAAACGGTAATTCTTTCAATAAATACCGAAGTGTCTTAGAATGGTCCAAAATAGGGTAAATATTGAATGAATTACCGTTATTGGGTACGGTTTTTCTACCTTCATTACCCACTTATTAAGACCATTCTAAGACTATTTTCTTCTATGGCATTTTCTCCGCAAATGCCCCATTTCCAAGATAGGGCATATTCAAATGGGGCATTTTGAAATTAGCCTGACCTTACCTGACCTGACCTAACCTAACCTAGACCGCATCAGACTACCGGGACCTAACCTGGGCAAATTACCGGAACCTAACCTGGGCAAACTACCGGGAAATAATCGTGATAAAGTACAATAAATGACCGGGGCAAAGTACTGGGACCCAGCCGGATCTGACAACACTGCTACAAAACGGTAATTCTTTCAATAAATACCTAATTATATACTTACATCATCCTCCAGAAACTCCAGATATTCCCTCTGAATATCTCTTATACGCTGATCAATAACAACGTCAGTAGTGGTACCCATATTGTTAATAAAATAGTAACGTTATGGGTCCTGCTGGCTGGTGTTGTTGTTGTGTTGATTTTGGCGGGAAGCAGCAAGGCAATGCAGTGTTGCCAGGTCTGCTTCACGATATTTCCCTAGTAACTTCACCTTTACAATTTCCCTTTTTGACTCAATAATTCCCTGTTCACTCCTGAACACTAACGGTGTTTTTGGTATTTCGTCTGGTAGAAATTTCCCTGTTTAGTCATAAACAATCTTTATATAATTTGATATTAATTTCCCTGTGTGGACTTCAAAACAAAGAAATTTCCCTGCATCTGGCAACATTGACAAGGCAATGTCAGCGTAAGTGATGCCAACTCAAATATTTGTAATCCGCTAGACTAGTCAAGAAAATCAGCTAAATTATAGGTAAAGCTCTTAAAATTTTCCTCTATAATTTTTTTTTATATAGATTGGCCTCTAAAATCCGCTAGTGACTCTTGTAAATTTCAATATTTTTTCAGCTACATAATTTCCAAATTCGCTAGATCTAGCAGAAAATCCGTCAAATTGGCATCACTCAAGCAAGGCAATATTGCCAGGTCAACTTAACGAAATTACCCTAACTCCAACATCAGAATTTCCCTTTTTGCCTTAATAAATCTCTATTTACTATTACCGCAATAACTTTCTCAGTTTACTCTTGAACAGTCATTATATAATTTCCCTGTGCGGACTTCAAAATTCCCTGTAACATACAAATTCCCCCTGCACCTGGCAAGACTGAAGGTAGTCAACAACAACAACAAAAAGCGCGGGAAATTATTTGTAGTGTTACCCAACAAAACAAAGTGCCAGTGATGCCAGCTTCCCTATTGAGAAAGAGAGGGCGCAAAGAAAATGGATCAGTTTCAGAGTTAAAAAATATTTCGATCCCGAAACACTTATTGACAGTGCGATACGAAGGTTGGAAACAGAGATGCAAAATAGCTGTGAACATGATATGACGGAGGCGGGAAAGTGTGTGCGATGTGTATTGATTTTGTATAATCGTGTTTTTAAAGAGGAATATGAGGCAATGTGTCCTGTAATTAAAAAGGAAATAATTGTGAAAGATCATGCACCATGGTTTAATGGTGAGATATCACGAGCTAAGGCAAAGAAGAAGAAAAAAGAAAGAGCTTGGCGTAGACTACTCACTGATATTGCTAGAAGAGATTATCAACACGCAAATAGAGAAGAAAACAGACTCATAGTACGGAGAAAGAGGCAATATTACTCTAGTAAAGTCAAGGAGGCCAGGTCAGATACATAAATAAATATGAATAAACTATATCTCATACTCATTAATTTAACTGGTAATAAAAAGAAGCCAAGGTTGCCTGAAGGATATCCTGATGAAGAACTTGCAAACAAATTCTTAGAATCTTTTGACAATAAAATAGCAACTATAGTGGAAAGCTTTCCAGGAAGTGGTTTGAATGTGATGCATAGACATACTCAAATGTCTGAGAGCAAATTACTTTGCTTTCAAAACATCGGTATGGCCGAGATGAAAGAAATTGTACAACGAGTGAAATTAACTCATTGCGATAATGATCCGTTACCTGTATCGGATGTTATAACGAGTAAAAATGTAGACGACATTTTTAATGTGTTCCTGCAAATTATCAACCTAAGTTTTGATATCAATGTTTTTCCGGAGAGTGAGAAATTGGCTATTATCAAGCCTATTGTAAAAGGTAATCTTGATCCTCAGAGTCTAAGTTCGTATAGACCAGTATCAAATCTGACCTTTTTATCGAAAGTGATTGAAAATGTGATTTTAGATCAGTTATGGCATCACTTGAATAAGGTGAAGGCTATACCTGATAGTCAGTCTGCATCTAGGCAGCTATACTCAACTGAGACTGCACTATGTACTGTACGTAGTAAATGACCTAATTGTGTTAATGAATGGAAGAAAGTGTAGTGTTCTTATTATGCTTGATTTGAGTCCTGCATTTGACACAGTAGTGCATAGTATACTTCTAGATGATTTAAAGTCTATAGGTGTTGAGGGGAATGCACTGGTCTATTTGGAAAGTTATTTAAAAGATAGAACATATTGTGTACAGGTTGGGAAATCCTTTTCAAGAAATAAACCCCTGCGAAGAGGAGTCCCTCAGGGGAGTGTATTGGGTCCTATTCTCTTCTGTATCTACACTATCAAACTATCACATATACTAGAGAAACATGGTGCCAACTTCAAACTATTTGCTGATGATACACGGTTTTATATAGGCCTATCTATAAATAATGTGGTGGATGCAGAGGTGAATTTGAGTGTTATTATGTCCGATATTAAGGATTGGGTGGATTTGAAACAACTCAAGTTAAATCCAAGTAAAACTGAGTGTTTGGTCGTTGGAAAGAAGACCAATCTTAGAAGATTGGATATCTCAAGCTTACGAGTGCATGGTAGTACGCTGGATGTAAGAAACAAAGTGAAAGACTTAGGAGTGCTGCTAGACGAAAATCTCTCTTTCGAAGCTCAAATTAATCAAGTGGTGAAAGTTTCTGGTTACCACTTGAGGAACATTGCTTTTGTTAGAAAATATTTAGATCAGGATACCGTGAAGATGCTTCTTCATAACTATGTCATAAGCAGACTGGATTACTGCAATTCCCTATATTATGGTTTGCCAGACTATCGGTTAAGAAAATTGCAAAACGTAATGAACAAAGCAGCAAGATTAATTAAAGGTCTTCCATCTAGTGAGAGGATAACTCCAACACTCATTGACTTACATTGGTTACCAATAAAGGCGAGGATTGTTTACAAGATATGTCTTCTAACATTCCGAGCATTAAAATTTGGAAAACCGGAGTACTTGATGAATCTTTTAAGAGGTTTTCAAGTGAATACCTCAATGGAACTCAGGCATAGTGATGATCAATACAGGTTAAATGAGCCAAGGAGTAATCTGACAATGGGTTTCAGAGCGTTTGAAAGGTGTGCACCAAGGCTCTTTAATGGATTGCCATTAGATGTCCGGAGTAGTGAAAATTGCACGATTTTTAAGAAAATACTGAAAACAGTGTTACGACACGGATGATATGAGTATTACAAGTGATTAAAGTGTTTAGTAATATTGAGAGAGGCCCTGCGGAGCACCATCTGCTGGTGGAGTGGGGCATAGAATATCCAACAACAAGTAACAAGTAACAAGTAAAATTAAATCTTAAATATTCGAAACGTTCTAAATAAAGCAAGATGAAGTTCTTCTCTTTGGTCTTCTCCTTTCTCTTCATAATTATATTTATGTACAATGGACTATAACTATCAGGAATAACGTTAAATGTATTTAATATATATATATATATATATATATATATATATATATTTGTGTATATCAGATTTATCTTTTATATACATCTATTTTTATATATGAAATTAGATTGCTATAAATTGTAATTTTTTGTATTTTTTGCCTTTGAATTAGCATAAGGATTACAAATGACGTATGCGAGGAGGTGCTTATCCTGAGGCAATCCTCGCATACTGATGTGTCCTTCATTGTTCACATGAGCCAGCATCTATGACTGGAGCAAACTACAGTCAATTCTCATTTTACACTTGTATATTGGGTGTGTAATGTAGTGTGTGTAATGAAACTGTGTACAGAAAACCCTCATTGTACAGTACACTTGTATATTGGGTGTGTAATGTAGTGTGTGTAATGAAACTGTGTACAGAAAACCCTCATTGTACAGTACACTTGTATATTGGGTGTGTAATATAGTGTACAATAAGTATATATTTACAGTACATAAATTCATTACACTCACACTATTTCACATACATAATGCCAGTGTAAAATGAGAATTGACTATACTGGGTTGGCATATTTATTTACATTTATGTCATCCTGGGGTCGCAAGGTTATGGATGCTGGAGTTGCAAGCCTAATACACCCATCATAGGTAATATCTATGTAAAAGAGAGATTTTTGTCCCCTTAATTTAATATTACTATTTTACTTTACTCTGGGAGGAAAACAAAAACCCACTGCCTTTAACAAAACAAAAAGCCACCAGTGTATGCTACTACTCTATCCTATAGCTGGATCAACCTATGGTCTGGAAAAAAAAACAAGAGACGGATGAGGAACAGGACTTGCCTTGCGAATACCAAAAATAAATCATACAAAGAACAAGTCCAGCTCCTCTCCAGTACTGGGTAAACACTGCCACCACCAGACCATAGTCGATCAGAGGAACCAAGTGAACACACACTGGAAGGGTAGCGTAGCTTTAGCTTATTTAGGAGCGTGAGTAAGCAAACTAGACTAAGATTTTAACGGGGGTACGATCAGTGTTGTGAATCCTTTGTCAAGTTCATAACCCCGGGAGAACTTCAATAAGGTTCTACGGTCACTAAACCCACCCGCGATTATCCCAAGCATGATCTGAGTTTCCATACATTCTATTCATCCATTCTATTTTCATTCACTCCTCCATTCAAACCTCAGATTCTGCAAGGCATGATAACCCGGAATGCAGTAAGTGATACAGGGGCCCTGACAACGGCCCTGACTGTATCCTGGAAGAGCCCTTTGGAAATGGGGAGTGTATATCTACTACCCACCATCACCTCCTCTTCCCATTAAAACTAAGTGTCACTTAACACCCACAAATCTCAAAAAAAAAAAAAAAAAAAAAAAAAAAAAAAAAATATGAGCTGGTTTCCTAGCTCTATTGATGAATGGTGCCCTCTTTTGACTTAAGGACATAGGGAACCATGACATTTTCCAACTTTTAACTTTTCAATTTTTGCCCTATTTTTTTTTCTACTATTAATTTTCAGTTATATTTTCTAATTTTAATTTTTCTCCCTTTTTTCTTTCTTATTTCCTAAATTTCCTCCAGAAGCCTTCTGGGAGGTCGTCTATGACGTGGAGGAAGTACCATATCCTCCTCATCTTGTCCATCACTTTCTTCCATTTCCCCTAGTTGTATTATTAGATCACTGTGGCTCACATAGGGCTTGATTTTTTTTGCAGCCCTCTGGATGTTTTTCCCCGTAAATGGGTCCTCCAATATGTACACCAATCCATTTCTGATCACTTCTGCTACCTTATACGGGCCCTTCCATTTTTGGTTCAGTTTGGCACAGGTACCCGGTATTATCGTTTCTCTTTTACCCACACTAGTGCTCCTTGTTCTACCTTTTCATTTTTTCTATGCCTATTCGCTACTGCACGATACCTCCTAAGAGATACCGTACTTGCTTCTTGTATAAGCCGTTTCAATCTCCCAGTGTTGTCAGTATCAGATGGAATAGTTAGTAGTGGTGCTGTGATGTTGCGGGGGTGATGTCTCCCGAAGAATGCCACATAAGGCGTCACCCTGGTACTGCTGTGGACGGCTGAGTTCATCACCGATTGACATTCGGCCAGCATGGTAGGCCAACTTTGTGGATAGCCCTCACAGAGCTGGGCCAACACCGTCTTCAGGGTCCGGTGCATCCTCTCGATCATCCCGTTGGACTGGGGATGATAAGGCGTGGAGAATAGTAGCTCCATTCCATGCTGGTCTGCCCAGGTCCGCATATCTTGGCCGGTAAACTCCTTCGCGTTGTCACACAGCAACGATCTAGGGCCGCCAAAGTCTGTAACAAACTGGGTGGGCCTAATAACAATTCCCTTGGCGTGTTTACTTTTTAGAGGGTAAAACTTGGTGTACCTTGAAAAATGATCTATAATGGTTAGAATATATCTGTTACCATCTGCTCCAGAAGTCATATAAGTCAAATCTATGGCAATTCTTTCTAAGGGTTGTATTATGGGTGGTAATTCTTTATATTGCTGGGAAAGACCCTTAGTATACTTATATTGCTGGCAATTTAAACATTGTTTAATATATTTGACTACATCAGACCGTAATGTTGGCCAATAATATAGCTCTTCTGCTTTCTTAATAGTTTTGAATTGTCCAAAATGTCCTGATTGATCATGAGCTAGTTCTAGTGCTACCTTTACTAATGTTTTAGATACTACTACAGTATAATAGTAACTATCATCTACAAAAGTCTTTACATAATGTAGGATTCCCTCATTTAATTCAAATTGGTCTAAAGTGCCTCGGGCTATTTCACAGTCTGGGCACTTGACCTCCCTCAAAATATTCTATCAATTCATTCCATGTGGCATCATTTCTTTGTGCCTGCATAAATGCTTCCTTTGTTAACCCCAACCATGTGAATACTGGTGGGCGTGATATTACCCGTACTGGTCTAGATAATTGGTCTGCCACGACATTGTCTTTCCCTTTCATATATTTTATCTGGTAATTATATTCCCTCATCTCTAACATCCATCTTGTGACCCTTGGTGACTTTGTTCGTCGTCGGAAAATACTTGTTAGTGGTTGATGGTCTGTTTGAATTATGAATGTTGTTCCCCACAAATAATGGTGATAATGGCGACACGCCAATACCACTGCCATTGCTTCCTTATCAGTGACACTATAACTTTTTTCACAAGAATTAAGTTTCTTGGAAAAGTAACCCAATGGTCGGACTGTCTGGTCTACTTGTACCTGATGTAAGACCGCTCCTACATACTCATCACTAGCACCTGTGACTAATACTAGAGGTAATTCTGGTTGATATTTAGCAAGAATAGGAGGTGTCATTAGTTTTTCCTTTAGTTTATCGAAGGCTTCCTGACACTTCTCATTCCATTGAAAAACAGTGTTAGCCCTCGTAAGATTTATTAAGGGTGTGGCAATTTGGGAAAAAATTGGTACAAAGCTCCTGTAAAATCCACACATTCCGATGAAACGCCTGACTTCCTTTACATTCCTTGGTGGTAACTGTTTACTTATTGCCTCCAAATTCTTAGGATCTGGCAAACTACCATTCTTAGACTACCATTCTGTCCCAGAAATTTTACTTCTCTTTTGACAAAATCACACTTGGTTAGGTTTAGTTTTACACCCTGTTCACTGAATAATTGGAATAATTTTCTAAGGCGTTGCATTAATTGTGAAAATCATCAGCCCATATAATAACATCAGTGTAAAAGCGAGATTTTTGTCCCCTTAATTTAATATTACTATTTTACTTTACTCTGGGAGGAAAACAAAAACCCACTGCCTTTAACAAAACAAAAAGCCACCAGTGTATGCTACTACTCTATCCTATAGCTGGATCAACCTATGGTCTGGAAAAAAAAAACAAGAGACGGATGAGGAACAGGACTTGCCTTGCGAATACCAAAAATAAATCATACAAAGGACAAGTCCAGCTCCTCTCCAGTACTGGGTAAACACTGCCACCACCAGACCAAAGTCGATCAGAGGAACCAAGTGAACACACACTGGAAGGGTAGCGTAGCGTTAGCTTATTAGGAGCGTGAGTAAGCAACCTAGACTAAGATTTTAACGGTGGTACGATCAGTGTTGTGAATTGAGAACCAATATCTATATAGGAACACAGTCTATTTGTTATATCGGTGACGGAAATACTCAACTAATTATAATCCTGTTTATTTATAATATGTTCACACGAGTACACCATTTATATAATAAGAATACAATAATATTTTCCCCCTGTCCCAGTTCTGAAGGCTTGAACTCTGGGCAGAACTGGTAACTTACTTGTGTGTAATTCTTGGAGTTGTAGTTGTAGTTGTTGTATTAGGTAACATGGAAGACGGGGTGCTTTCTTAGGTTTTCTTAGGTAATTGACTTCACAAGTTTCTTAAGGCTTAATTTATTAATATATACTTATATCTATACAGGGAATTATATTGATGTGCCTTGTCTTATTTGTATGGTTTCTCTTTGTGGAGACAAGTGTATAGCCCTGGGAGTCAGTGTAGGTATCCTACCTATTAGTTAAACTTCACTGCTTATATACATTTCAAACTAAATAGTTTACAGAATGGCTAGAGTGTGACTGTGTTGCCTGTGAATGGTCATCTTGATTCTGTCCCTACTTCTCTCTTCTCCCTGCTTTATTCCTTATTCTCTGAAAGTGAAAGTAAACCAAGGTGTACAGAGGTAGACACCTGGGCTAACCCTTTCATATCTCTCTCTCTCTCTCTCTCATTTACTCTCTTTCCTACTCTCCTATGAAGGGGAGGTAGGAAAGGTTAAAGTCTTTGTATGACCTGACGCCGCACCTGTGTGTATGGGAGTGTGTGTGTGTGTCCAACCTGACCAGGTGGCCTGTTTCTGATTGTAAACAGATTAGAAGTATTTATAGAGTGACACTTTTCCATTTGACCCTCTTAATGGTTTTATGGTGTGTGTACCGTACACCCCTCCCTTGTCAATATTTCCTACTCCCCGTTCTGTCAACTAGTAGGACAGGAAGAATTCCATGTCTCGCTAGTTGACAGAGCTAACACACAATTAAAAATAAAACAATTATTACCATAAAATATCCCCCTCCTTTAATAACAGTTCCTACTCCCCGTTCTGTCAACTAGGACAGGAAGAATTCCATGTCTCGCTAGTTGACAGAGATCTAAACACTCTTAAATCCACATACCAAAAACAATGACCACAATATTTAAAAAAAATCACATCCTAAACATCAATATCCTAATACATCCTAACATCAATATCCTAATACATCCTAACCAATATCCTAATACATCCTAACATCAATATCCTAATACATCCTAACATCAATATCATAATAATATTATTCGAATTGTGAATTGCTATTTGTAATTGTTAATTGAAATCATATTATTCGAATTGTGAATTGCCATTTGTAATTCATTGAAATCATATTATTCGAATTGTGAATTGCATGCCATTTGTAATTGTTAATTGAAATCATATTATTCGAATTGTGAATTGCCAGCAATTATTATTAGTATTATTCACCACATGTGTGTCAAGTTGCTCAAGGGAATGTTACCAAATCAATATAGCTTCTTCACCCAGCTGTTATCACCAAAGCCAGAAACAGAATGATGTATATTTAGTTACATACTGTGATGATAAACTACTTTCTGTAAACCATTAACTATGTTGTTATGACAAACAGCTCTCTGTGAATCACTGGCTGTTGTATGTGAGTTTGGCAACACTGTTTTAGGAGTTGACTTGAGAGTTGTCGGAGTTGGGGTGTTCCACTCCTCACTCATCGTCAGTTCTGACAGGTGTGTACTGTGTATAGACTTGGTAGTATTGTGGGTTTTCTATAATGGTGTGTTTTTGTGTTATTTTGTTATTATGTTATTGATGTTCACGTGAAACCGGACCGCCTGGATTGTGACCCAAGTTTACCGACGGCAGCACAGGAGTGGAAGCACTGGTTGAAAACGTTCAACAACTTCGTAGAAGCTATACCTGGTGAAAATCTAAATAAGCTCAACCTCCTCATCAATTTTGTGTCTCCTAGAATGTATGAAAATATATCGGAGTGTGCTTCCTACAATAATGCCATAGATACCTTACAAGCTATGTTTGTGAAACCTACTAATGAAGTGTTTGCTCGTCATCGTCTTGCTACCCGCCGCCAACAATCAGGTGAGACTTTGGACGAGTATTTCCGAGCCCTTAATTAAAGTGTTGAGTAAAGACTGTAACTTTAAAGCTGTAACTGCAATTCAGCATTGTGAGGAGTTCATCAGGGATGCTTTTATTAGTGGCCTGCAGTCTCCACTGATCAGGCAGCGCTTACTGGAAAACAAGACTCTCGATCTGGCTACCATGTTTGACCAGGCACGGGCTCTCGAGTCGGCACAGAAAGATTCAGAGTCTTATAGTGGTAATAGTGCTGTATATCCCCGTCTATTAAGTGCAGCCCATGAAAATGATGACTGTGAACTGAAATGTGAAATGAAACCAGAATCCCCTCCTGTGGTGTCAGCCGCGAGTGCTAAATGTTATTTTTGTGGCCAGTCACGTCATCCACGCTCTAAGTGTCCTGCTCGTACAGCGGTGTGTCATAAATGTCAGAAAATGGGTCACTTCTCTAAAGTGTGTCGAAGTCCAAGTGCTAGTGCTTCTGTGACTTTTAGTGATCGTGCTACTCTGGCCACCATAACTTCAGCAGCTGCTTCTGGTGTTTTGTCAAAGGCTGTCGTTAGTATTTTAGTGAATGGAACAAAAATAGATGGTCTTATTGACAGTGGTAGCTCTGGGAGTTTTATTCATCCAGATCTAGTGAAGCAACTCTCCTTAGCTGTGCAACAATCACAAAGTGCTGTAACATTGGCCTCTACTTCCTTCTCGGCTAAAGCTACTGGTCTGTGCACTGTTAATATCAAAGTGAACGGCAGGGACTATGAAAATGTGCGTCTAACTGTGCTCCCACACAAGGATGAGAGACAGTAAGGATAGTTCACTGAGCACTTGTTTTACCCACAATGCACCGCGCCATACAGCCGTGACGTCACTGGAGACCCAAACACAGACGCACAGAGGAGTTTTACCTTTGCTTTGCTTGTATCTCAGTGACTCCAGCTTTTTTCTCTATAAGAACAATGACAAGGTGTGCTGTTTACGGGTGCAATAGCAATAACAGGAGCAAGAAACAAGAAAATTGCCATTTTTATCGATTTCCAAGGACAAAATCAGTGTTAAAACAGTGGAATAATTCATGCTATCGGGCAGATAAACTAAACCCAGAGACTGCCAGAGTTTGCTCCCGTCATTTTAAGGCAGCAGATTACAAACAGAATTACAGCATCAAGAGGAAGCTCCTGAACAAGTCTCCACAGGCAACAAGATCACTGAAGGCTGATGCTGTACCTTCGCTGTTTCTCCCAAAACAGGAGGATGATTCAGGTAGGCAATATTGACTCTTATCTGTTACTGCCAATACTTTCGGTATAAAACTTATTGTGCAAAACTTACTAAATATCATCTTTCATTTGCAATTAGTAGGAGCTGACAAATATTTCTTGATGGTGCTTGTTAACAGGTTAAAATAAGTCTTGTGCATAGATATGGGCTGCCCCTAATCTTTATTGAAAGTAAGGTTTATATGAGCCATACAATTGAAATGTGACAAGACAGCCAACCAGGTAAGATAGGCCAATTTTATGAAAGTTTTATAGGTTATTTGGTTTTATTGTACATTGTGTAGGGTTGATTTATACTAACGTTAGGTGGCAGGTAGATTGGGACCATTTCTTAATATTTTCAGTTTATATAAATGACTAGTTTGGTAGGGAAGTGGGAAACATATCCATACCAAAAGAGCAGAAAGGTTTTCCATCTTGATCATATAAATAAATTGCACCACCAGATTGTCTGATTTAATTATTTTCCTTTTTGCAGAAAGTGCAAAACACCGTGGGCGCAGAGCTGAGGAAAAACAGAGGCGCCAGCTTTTGCAAGATTTGCTCAGTGTTTCTGGTAGGAAGAATTTTATGACTTTTTAAAATTGATTTTTATTAAAATTTTTACTGTCTTGCTGAAATATAACGTCTCAATCAGTGAGTTACATATGGTATATAGGGTATATTATATATTCCTTTAGTTGAAAATATATATATACAGTACAGTGAATATTTTCTGTATTCTCTGCAAGACAAGTTCTCTTTCACTCAACAGACATCAGTGAGTTACATATGGTATATAGGGTATAATTATTATATATTCCTTTAGTTGAAAATATAGGTAAATTTACTGTTTCGGACAGAATAGGATTCTTTGGACAATGATATATTTTACTAGTGTTTTTTTATGTGTTTTCAACGATTTTGATATTAATTTCCGTCGCATTTTTTTTTTTTTCTTTTTTAGCCAAACTTAACCTGACCTAACCTAATCTGGACCGCGGCACAGTACCGGGACCTAACCGGGACAGACTACCGGGACCTAACCAGGGCAGGCTACTGGGATCTAACCAGGGCAGATTACTGGGAAAATAGAAATAGCCGACATGGATGGATGTAGAGCACAGTTTATACTTGAAATCTAATCCCGGTAGTCTGCCCCGGTAAGGTCCCGGTAGTCTGCCCTGGTTAGGTCTCGGTAGTCTGCCCCAGTTAGGTCCTGGTAGTGTGCCGCGGTCCAGATTAGGTTTGGCTAAAAAAAAAAAAAAAAAAATTGCAATGGAAATGAATTTAAAAATTGTTGAAAACACATAAAAAAAAACACTAGTAAAATATATTATTGTCCAAAGAATCCTATTCTGTCCAAAACAGTAAATTTACCAAAATGGATATACAGTACAGTGAATGTTTTCTGTATTCTCTTCAAGACAAGTTCTCTTTCACTCAACAGACACATCATAAGAAGATTCAGCCCCTATTGAAACTGCGGTTGCTGGAGGAACTCAACAACATGAACTTTATTGTTCTGGTAAGAGAAATGCTGATTCATTATTATCTTTCTTCATTTATAATTCTACTCTAATTGTTTCATATTTTTAATTTACTAGTTATCAATGAGTTACATATGGTATATAGGGTCTATTATATATTCCTTTAGTTGAAAATATATATACAGTACAGTGAATATTTTCTGTATCCTATTCAAGACAAGTTCTCTTTCACTCAACAGACACATCATAAGAAGATTCAGCCCCTATTGAAACTGCTGTTGCTGGAGGAACTCAACAACCTGAACTTTATTGTTCCGGTAAGAGAAATGCTGATTCATTATTATCTTTCTTCATTTATAAATTCTACTCTAATTGTGTCATATTTTTAATTTACTAGTTATTTGAATTGCATTTAATCTAACTCTAGAATCATGAATTATACTGATCTGTCATAAATTATATGTATAATTATTTATATACATATATTTATCTATGATATTTCTTGATGGAGTATTTTACATTGCCCAGATTGCGGCATTGTCACTTCGGATTCCTCCGAGCAAGCCTTCATGCTGACTTCCTTCCCAACTCACCACCTTCGCCAAGATGTTTTGAAACCTTAGAAACCTTTGCTTAAGATATTGGGATAGGTGGCTCAGGGGTTTTAGTTTTATGGCATAACAACTCTAGCATGTACAGTTGGCCTGATGAATTCTTATACACCACTGTGACATCAAGGGTTCGTAACAACTAGAAAATGTAGTTAATTTCCTAACACCAAGCTTATCTAGTAATGTTATTTGGTTGATACTTAAATCAGTCAACAACATTAGAGAAAATTATCAAGGGTAGTACAGTATTTGGGAGCACTTACACAAGTACATTGGGGTGTAGAATAGGTTGATCTTGTCCTACAAACTTGTTAGAAATTCTAAAGTACAGTACAGTACTGTAGACAGTAGTGATAGACTAAGGACTAGTCACTAAGAAATAAGTTTAAGACTTGGAGTAGTACTGTATGTATTTGCCATACATGCCCATCCCACCTCAATGTATTACATTTCACCTTCTCAACCATCTCACACAATCCCAATTGCCTTCTTACTCATGCTGCAGTCCCAATTGCCTTCTTACTCATGCTACACCTCTCATTACTTTCTCCATCCAACCTGGTATTGGGAAGGGTAAGTTAACATTATAGTAGTGTATATTATACAGTATACTGTACTGTATTTGTCAAGAAATAGTCACTAAGGATAGCTTTACAGGATGCTTTTTCTCTAGGCCTTTGTGTTGAGTAACCTTTCACTTTACAGAATTGGCACCTGACTCTTATGAAGCTCCTACCCAAACCTCTGCTGTTGGAGAGAGACTATTAACACCAAGAGTTAGAAACAACTAAAGAAGGTAGCTCTGCTTCATCAGGGGGACATAATCTGGCAGTTTGTTGGTCCTGTTGTGGTTTCCTACATTCTGGGAATAATAATGTGTATGCCCTACAACAGCAGCTGTCTGAGGTGTCTCTAAAATTGGAGAAAGTAACAAAAATTAAAAGACAGAACTAAATTTAGAGGAATTACGAGCAACAAAGATTAATGGAGCTTGTTGGAGAAAATGGTGACATCAAAAAGAAATTGTTAGAACAATCCTTAGACAATGATATTCTGCTTAAGGAAAATACAGAATACAAAAATTTGGTATCGGAGTACAACCTTGAAAAAGCAAAACAAACTTATGCCAATAAACCTATTATCCCACCATCTATGACTATATGTATCCTCACAGCCTTGTTAGGCTTCTGTTTTGTTCTATGTGCTAGTTCCCCCTTTATTAGTCTGTTTCCTTATACCATCTGTGTAGTAAATGTCTTCTGAGGCCTGGTACTGTACTAGTTTAAGTATTGTTGGATTATGGTACTAAATCATATTCCAGTTGTATGAACACTTTATGTGCTTGAATTTTTAAAAACTTCAGAGTTATCATTGCAAGGGAAGAATAGTTAGATGCAAATGAGCATGAGAGGGTAAGATGCAGCATATAAATAATTTCTGTAGCACTCAGTACATGGTTGAATGTCATACTTGATAATCATAGTTCTTGGCTTGTACAACAGGTTTGAAATGTACAGTTTATTATAGTAGCTTTATTTTTGTAGGAAGAACTGTTCCATGCTGACTTTTTACACTATGGGTGAGAGGTTACAGACTTTTGATTCATTCAGATTTGCTCACTTTTTTTCACAAGCCTCTGTATTTAATACTGTACTTTAGAGTTCAAGGAAATAAATTACTCGTGTCTACTTTTATGTTCTTAACTATTTGTATTTCTGTACATCTTTGTTTCCTCTTCTTTTAATTAATTTCTTACTGTGACCTCTAATTGTAGGTATTCCCTGTTGACACAAGTTTTCTATATCCTTACTATTCCATACTACTACAGCATATTCCAAGGTAGGCCTTATAAAGGATGTAATTATTTTCTTGACCATTTCTTCATCTATTTAAGTGAAGGTGGCTCTCAAGTTTGCTAACAATGTATACATGTTTCTCACTTTTTCATTTATATGATCATCTGGTGTCAATTTCTTATTTATCGTTACCCCTAAATCTCTTTCTTTCTCTGCTTTATTTAATATTTTATTTCCAAGCTTGTACTGCCAATTTGGTCTTCTCTCACTTCTACCAAATTTAATAATAATGTGTTTAATATCTTCAGTTTCCAGAACTAAAGTAGTTAAAGGAAGTACATTATTATGCCAAGATAACTCAAACACAAAAATGTATTGCACACTGGCAAAGTAAATAGTAATTAAGAGTAAACAGAAAAAATTAACAAACTTCTCGGAATAGCAAAGTGACTGCACAGACTACTGGATATACAAAACTACAGAAGGGCCTGTAAAGAAACGTTCTTTTTCTTGCAAGTAATGAAAGTTCACATTTGAAAGTAAATCATGTACAAAAAGAAGCGAAATTGTGGGTGAAGTTAGAGTTAATGTGGGGAGAAACTCCGAGAAAGATGGGTGAGAGACATGATATGCATGTAATACAACATAAAGAAATATTAACGAATCTCTAGGAATTTCAGTCAATAATCCCAATTTTCTATGTTTGTGACTCATCTATATTTAATCAATAAATTAATTTCACGGGTTTTTGCTAGCTAGAATCGGCGTGAGCGAGCCTCTATCAGCTTGTAAATACAGTGCTATAGCCTTCAATATAGCATACACTAGTCTACTATTCATGAAAACTATATCCACAACTATCAATTAACTATTTTAGAGAACACCACACACGTATGATGTATAAATCATGTATTAAAACCGAGAATAAGGAGAGTTTATTTAAGTTTGAACGAGATTACTGCATGCGAGGGTCTACAGCAGGGTCTCCAGTGAGCGTCATCACTTTGACGTCACGGAGCGCGTGACGTCACGGCTGAATTGATGACGTTTTACTGAACTATCCTTACTGTCTCTCATCCTTGCTCCCACAACTCTGTTCAGACGTAATTCTAGGCCAAGATTTCCAGAAATTACATAGCAGTGTTACGTTAACTTATGATGGAACTTAGCCCCCTTTTGTTATCTGTGGACTAGGTGTGCTAAAAGTTAATCCTCCTGAATTATTTGCTAACTTGACGGCTGACTGTCATCCTGTTGCAGCCAAATCCTGTCGGTATTCCTTTGATGATCGTGACTTTATTTATAAAGGAGTACAAAGACTACTTCAGGAAGGAATAATTGAACAAAGTAACTCCCCGTGGCGAGCTCAAGTTGTCGTTGTCAAGAATGAATCCCGCAAGAAACGACTAGCCATAGACTACTCTGAAACTATTAACAAGTTTACGCAACTCGATGCTTATCCATTGCCTCGCATTGATGCAACATTGAATAAAATTGCTCTATACCGTGTTTTTAGCACTATCGATCTCCGTAGTGCCTATCATCAAGTTGCAATTAAGGAAGAGGATAAGCCATATACTGCTTTTGAAGCGTGTGGTAAACTGTACCAATTTACTCCTATCCCTTTTGGGGTCACCAACGGAGTAGCGTGTTTTCAAAGAATTATTGATTCACTCATCAAAGAGGAAGGACTTTCTGGCACCTTCGCCTACCTGGACGATGTCACCATTTGTGGAATGACGCAAGAAGAACATGATGAAAATCTCAGAAAATTAATTGAAGCTGCCGGGGGAAGGAATGTAAGTAATAATGAAGGAAAGTGCACTTTTTCCACACGAAAACTCAGCATTCTCGGTTACGTAGTGGAGGACGGAACAGTACGTCCGGATCCAGAACGACTCAAACCACTTCAAGATTTACCTGTGCCGTGTGATATGAAGTCCCTGCGCCGTGCTCTAGGCCTTTTTGCTTACTATTCACGATGGATATACAACTACTCAGGCAAAATTCGTCCACTAAGTGCCACTACTACATTTCCGGTGACGAAAGAAGCAGAAGAAGCATTTCATCAACTCAAGAATGATATCGGATCCTCAGTGGTTAAGGCTTTTGATGAAGCGGTGCCATTTGAAGTAGAAACAGATGCCTCCGACTCTGCCATAGCAGCCGTCTTCACTCAGGCTGGACGTCCTGTTGCCTTCTTTTCGCGTACACTCCAAGGACCTGAGAGGCGTCATGCTGCTGTTAAAAAGGAGGCTCAGGCTATTATTGAAAGTGTACGTCACTGGAGGCATTATTTGACTGGTAGGCATTTTACTATAAGAACTGATCAACGCTCTGTGACTTACATGTTTTATAAACATCACAACAGCAAGATTAAAAACGACAAAATATTAAGGTGGAGAATGGAATTATCTTGCTATGATTATGATATTGTGTATAGACCTGGCAGAGACAACATTACTCCTGACATAATTTCCAGATCCTACTGTGGAATGACATGCAATGACCAGAGGTCGCTGTCTGCCCTTCATAACGGTTTGTGTCACCCTGGTATTACCCGGATGCTTCATTTTGTCAGATCTAAGAATCTCCCTTACTCAGTAGAAGACATCAGACAGGTCATTAATTCATGTAAAGTGTGTGCCGAGATTAAACCTAAATTTCATCAACCTGAAAAAGCCCATCTTGTTAAGGCTACTCAACCATTTGAGCGTTTTAATATTGATTTTAAAGGACCTCTCCCCAGCACAGATAAAAATCTGTATTTCTTAAACATTGTAGACGAGTACTCAAGATTTCCTTTTGTATTTCCATGCTCTGGTATGACTGCATCGACCGTGATAAGTTGTCTTTCTCAGCTTTTTTCTATTTTTGGTATGCCAGCTTATATTCATTCAGACAGGGGGACGTCATTCATGAGCAGAGAACTGCAGGGATTCCTGGCAAGTAAGGGAATCGCCAGTAGTAGGACTACGAGTTACAACCCTCAAGGTAATGGGCAAGTGGAACGGACTAATGGCACAATCTGGAAGGCTATCATCGCTGCTTTGAAGTCCCGTGGCCTGCAGACCAAGTACTGGCAGGTTGTCCTTCATGATGCCCTTCACTCAATCCGCTCGTTACTATGTACAACTACCAATGCTACTCCTCACGAAAGGTTATTTAACTATGCTCGCCGCTCCTCTACAGGTACCTCTGTTCCTTCTTGGTTATGCGGTCCTGGCCCAGTTCTCCTGAAGCGTCATGTCCGCATGAGCAAGACTGAACCTCTAGTTGACGAAGTTGAGCTTTTACATGCCAATCCTCAGTACTCTCATATTAAGTATCCAAATGGCAAGGAAGATACCGTATCTATTAGACATTTAGCCCCAGTCGGTAGTGAACCTCCTTGTGTTCAGCTAAACCAGGAAGTTGATAATCATATGACTCTGTTTCCAGAATCTACAGAGGTGACTCAGGAATATGCCCCTGGACCTGCTAAAGTGGGAGTGGAGGTTTCGAGTCTCGAGCAAAGTCCATCTTCTCCCCCTCAACATGAAACTAGTGAGGAGGTCCCGGCACCAAGACGATCTACCCGTGTCAGGCGCCCTCCTACTCGTTTTGAGGCGTGCTAAGGCGGCCTCTCACTAAGTTTGAGGAAATAAGTGCAGAGTTTTTGTAAGAGGGGGTGAATGTGATGATAAACTACTTTCTGTAAACCATTAACTATGTTGTTATGACAAACAGCTCTCTGTGAATCACTGGCTGTTGTATGTGAGTTTGGCAACACTGTTTTAGGAGTTGACCTGAGAGTTGTCGGAGTTGGGGTGTTCCACTCCTCACTCATCGTCAGTTCTGACAGGTGTGTACTGTGTATAGACTTGGTAGTATTGTGGGTTTTCTATAATGGTGTGTTTCTGTGTTATTTTGTTATTATGTTATTGATGTTCACGTGTTAAGGTTTGGCTTTGTATCTTTTACAGTACGATGACGTTTTATGTTGATTAAAGCCTACAAAATGGTTTGATGTGTATAACTTCTTACATCACATACCATATTTTAAACATCTTCCTGTACTCAAATACATTGTTTTCTTCCTTGGTTAAAGTATTATATTACTGTAGTATACATATACAAGGCATGTATTGTTCCGCCAGCAAGAGAATATACCGTCCTAGCTACCCTAATAGACCATCCTACTAAAATAATATCTCTAAGTAAGTTACAGTTAAAATGCAGGTACCATCATAGAAGTGTTAGGTTCGTTATTATAAATGATAATTATAATTGCAGGTTATTCCCTGTATCCCATTAATACCCTTCATTCACTTAATCAACCCGTATTTTTCTATCCCTATCAATCTACCTAAGTTTCAATTATTCCTCCATTTCACTTATTTACCTAACTATAATAATTATTTCTATTGTTCTCACATAACACCAAACTATAATTATCATTTGTACTTTTCATCATATTAAAATTTTCAGAAGCCCACCACCGAGATTATTCGTCATTGATAATCTCGACCTGGCTACTCCCTACAATCTTATACTAAAAGCCTACTCTAATACCCGTAAATATTCTAAATAACAATATATATAAAAATAGGGGTGTTACATCTATTAACCCAAAAAAATTTGCTTTCATTCTTGATGCGACACTCGTGTTTGACAGTCGTGTTTTCTGGTGGTTCTAACTAGTTTTGTGGCGTTTAGCAAAAGTTTAGTACTCTGTTAATAAAGATAGATAGTTGTCATTTTCCTCCATATCCCTAGTTAGGTACAGTACAGTAGGTGTCTGTGCCTATTGATTCACAACAGCTTTGCTTGTATGCACGGGGTGAATCCCCCCACTGATCGCTCTGGGGTCAGGATAACCTGAGACACGGCCACTTCGTAGTGTCTTGAGAGGTTGTTGTGAATCTAGATTTCCTCTCTGGGGTAGCATTTCTTTCCCTTGTTTTCCCGGCGCGATGAACACTGAGTCATGATGGAACCCCCTCCCGCCACTTCCCCAATTGGAGGAAGGGGTCCTGACCCGACTCAACCCTCAATACGGCCTAAAATCGCTAGGTTTGTGATGATTTGCGCATCTGGGACAACTCCCATAACAAGTGTCAACCCCTTCATTATTAAGAAGGGGATTGACTATTGTTACCCCCCCAGCGGGAACCGCCTTGACGTGGTGGGGGTGCTTGCGTGTCTGAGACCTGGCGAGCTAGAATAGAGGGGGCTTTGGCCCCTGCTCTGCCCCGATTTCAGGGAGAGAGGGCTTCCCATGCTAGAAAGGTCGCCAGTGAGAGACCAGACTAAATGGTTCCCATGCAATAAGTTGCCAGTACGAGCCAACAGTGCTGCCCTCCAGAGGGACCGCCCTCTAGGGGCTGTCCTGTGTTGGATGGTTGGGTGTCTGGGCCGGGAAATGTTGGGGAAGGGGGTCTCAGCACCGTCGTGGGCAAACTTTCAAACCATTGGGGCTGCTTTTTAAAACGAGTGGCCCCGTGGGGGATGATTTACCCCGCATACGGCGACCAGCGCTCGGTCCCTTCTTTTGCCCGGTAGGTAGTAGCTCTTGGCTCCTGGGGCCATTATAATAATAACAATGTCATTGGATAACGAAAAAGCTCTTTCTTTTCCTCGAACCATGGTCAACCAGGCCCTCGAGACGTTACTCACTGGTCGTGGTGGTATGCAGAAGGCTGCAAATAAGAGGAGACCCAGCAGTGGATTCTTGGTAAATGAACAACTTCTTTGTATGGTCCACAGGAAATAGTAGCCTTGATTACATTGGCGTGTTGACAAGTAACCATGCAGTAAGTGCCATTAATTATTTTGGTGGTTCCATTTTGGGGAGATTTATAATAGGCATTCCGATCCTTAACTTAAGGTTATCTGGTGGTATTCCTGCTAACTCGATAGATTTCAGCAGTTCGACTGGGTAATTGATTGAATTTTCCTCGCTAAAGCGCTGTCTACAGATTGATATATAATATCATCGCCGGGAAACTCTCGTAATATCCAGTTGTTTAGAAGAATGACAGTTGTGTTCAGCGGCGAGAGAATTGTGAGTTCTGCAATTTAAACCATTTTCCGTCAAGTAAGGGTACACTTCAGATTTGAGTTCCTCCAGCCCCTGGGTGATAACAACCTTTCCCATTTCAGGAGAAACTGCGATAGTGTCTATTTCGCCTACCAGATAAATAAGTCCATTACCATTTTTCTCTAGCAATGTAGATAAGTTCCAGCTCCTTCATCACCAAACAAATGAAATGAGCTTTAATATTAATTCTCATATGTTTGACAGTCATAAGTTGCCAAAATGTGAAGTCTTTAGGCTAGCATTGACAGTGTTTGACCTTGTGCCATTCATAACAGCAGGCAGGATCTGGCGGAAATCTCCACAAAGGATTGTAGGAATACCTACCTCCCATGGGTTTTTGAACTCGTATAATATGTCCTTCAGTGTGTAGTCTAAGGCTTCATAGCTACAGCTAAAAAACGCTTCATGCTGCATGATGGCTATTTTCTATAGATGTCTGTCAAGCGGAAATTTGAACGTGGTGTGCAGTGTTTGCCTTCCCTGTAGTAATGTTGCAGCGATATCACTGGCTGCAGGGGCTAAAACAATCTTGCCTGTTGAGTGTAATTTTGTTACGATTGTGTTAATTAATTAAAAAACTTTTCCTTGTTTCTCCTGGCGCATCTAGGAAGATAATGTTATAATTTTTATTGCCGTTCCTGATCTTACCGTGCAGCACCAGGTTAAAAATTGCTTTGTAGACCTCTCGCTGATCATCCGTCAGGTGTTCTTCAAGAGTTGTTGTTGTTGTTGTTGAAGTTCCTCAAGCTGTCTGGCCGAACAGCCCCGAGCTCTTGAGGAAGGCTATGGCTTGAACCGGGCTTTCCCACAGTGCCCTTCAAGAGTTTCAGATATTACTGTACAGCCAAATGCTTTTTATCATACTCTACCTCTCTAAAATACTCTCTTGAAAAGATTTGTTCTGTGCCCCTTTCGGGTGTTGGTAGGTCATATAAACTAAAATGTTGGCTCCCCATCTTGATCACCTTGACTTCAAGAGAACAAAGTGCAAGATTGTAGGTTTTATCGTTGATAGCAGCATCTGGCCCACCAACATTATCATGATGCTGTACCAGGAAGTCTTCAGAGAGTATGTCACGGACCTGCTTCCATAGTGTGAGTGGATTACTTTGATGGAGACTGGCAAACGCCTGCCTCTTCCATAGCAAGATGGAGGTGCCAAGGGAGGGGGGGGGGGGTTAAGCCCACGAAACTGGCGTGGGTGTGCGGACTAGACTTGGCGGGTTAGGGTTGGCTAGTATTTTATAATACAAAGTGGAGTTTGTATTTACTGTATATAATTATGTTTGCACGCAAAAGCTAAGCGTCGCACAGCAAAACTAAAGACATTTTTGAAATAAAGAACAATACATTGATTTTGCAGCACCTCATAATAATAATTAAGGGGGTTGAGTTGCCATAAGGTACGTGTTGTATGATTATATTTCGATATGATAGGGATTTATTGGCACGATAGAAGGAAAGCGTTGCAGGACAAATCTTTACTACACACCCCTTAGAAATCGCGTATTATGTGTGTGGATGCTTGTGTGTTTGAGTGGCTGGAGGAGGGTAATTCCAGGTAGCCTACTATAACCATTAATACATAAGGATGGGTGGTCGAGGGTGACTCCAGGTTACCTATAAAATTTTTTAATACATAGGTGAGAAGGAAGGTACATACCATATCCTGTGGTATTTCCAAGTGGGGGTTAGTGTTAAGGGGGTGCGGGAATAGGGGGGCAGGCTTGGGGGGGAGATTAAGGGGGTGCAGGAGTAGGGGACAGGTTTGGGGGGGGGTTTGGGGTGTGTGGGAGTAGAGGGATCGGCTTGGGGAGGGGGAGACAGGCTTTCTACCCACCCCAAGCCTGTCCCCCTATTCCCGCACCCCCCCCCAAGCCTGTCCCCTACTCCCGCACCCCCTTAATATGTATCGAAGGGGTGTAGAGATAATGTATGGTGGGTAATAGTGAAGATGTGTGAATGGGGATAATGGTGATGTGTAGTGGGTAGTGAAGATGTGTGTGAATGGGGATAATGGTGATGTGTAGTGGGTAGTGAAGATGTGTGAATGGGGATACTGGTGATGTGTAGTGGGTAGTGAAGATGTGTGAATGGGGATAATGGTGATGTGTAGTGGGTAGTGAAGATGTGTGAATGGAGATAATGGTGATGTGTAGTGGGTAGTGAAGATGTGTGAATGGGGATAATGGTGATGCATAGTGGGTAGTGAAGATGTGTGAATGGGGATAATGGTGATGTGTAGTGGGTAGTGAAGATGTGTGAATGGGGATAATGGTGATGTGTAGTGGGTAGTGAAGATGTGTGTGAATGGGGATAATGGTGATGTGTAGTGGGTAGTGAAGATGTGTGATGTGTAGTGGGTAGTGAAGATGTGTGAATGGGGATGTGTAGTGGGTAGTGAAGATGTGTGAATGGGTAATGGTGGCAGGCGGGGGTGATGGTCTTGTGTAGTATTTAAAGGGGTGCGGAATCAGGGAACAAGCTTGGGGGGGGGGGGTGCGAGAATAGGGGGACAGGCTTGGGGGAGGTAGAAAGCCTGTCCCCAATTCCCGCACCCCCCCCCCCCCAGCCTGTCCCCCTATTCCCGCACCCCCCCAAGCCTGCTCCTACTCCCGCACCCCCCTAAACCCCCACCCAAGCCTGTTCCCCTACTCCCGCACCCCCCAAAACCCCCCCAAGCCTCTCCCCATACTCCCGCACCCCCTCAAGCCTGTCCCCTACTCCTGCACCCCCCTAAACCCCCACCCAAGCCTGTCCCCCTATTCCCGCACCCCTCCAAGCCTGCCCCTACTCCCGCACCCCCCTAAACCCCCACCCAAGCCTGTCCCCTACTCCCGCACCCCCCAAAACCCCCCCAAGCCTGTCCCCATACTCCCGCACCCCCTCAAACCTGCACCCCCCTAAACCCCCACCCAAGCCTGTCCCCTACACCTGCACCCCCCTAAACCCCCACCCATGCCTGTCCCCTACTCCCGCACCCCCTAAAGTGTGTGAAATGGGGGTCCACTTTCTTCAATACCATGAAAAAAAAAAAAAAACACACAATGCCTCACCATCACTTCCCACTTCACAAAGATAAGCAAATGACTTCAACCACGAAAAGTATATTTTGTCACATTATCTCTACCAGCTTCTCTCAACTTCTCTGCTCACCTATCTAATACCTCGGCAAGCATATTTTATCACATCATCACTAACCAACTTCACATCTTCCTTACCCACCAGCCATAAAACCCAGAAATCACCATCTTCACTATCCACCACACAACAAGAGCGCAGCGATTGGGGTTAGTTAGCAGGCAATTTAAAACAAGAAGCATAATGATAGTTTGAGGTGATATTGATATGGTAGTAAGATGGGTAGAGATGAGGTGTTAAAATATGGTTGGAGTGGTAGTGAAGATGTTAAGCTTTGATGTAGTTGTTTAGGGTGATGAATAAGGACCAACCAAGTTTCTTTACCCCCATGGCGAGAATGAGGTCGAAGTTGTGGTTGGAGAAGGGCCAGACAAACGAACAACATTGTGAGTCAGTATCTCACGACGGCGTAAAATTTGTTGTATTCAAGTGAACACCTCTAGTGACATGAAGCATCATCCCAACATTATGAACTGGTCCATTTTTGTTCGTCTAGTCCATATCCAACCACGACTTCGACCTAACTCTCGCCAGGGGGGGTAAAGAAACTTATGCTCGGGACTGTACTTTACTGCTCGCGTAATAAAGTATGCAGTAATCACTATTTTATAACTGTTTCATAGATTTGTGATTGCGGATACTCAGTTTTTGTAAAATAATGAAGCCTTAAAAGTGTGGTTGGTTAGGTAGCCAACGAACTAATACGATTGTGGAATCGACTCATACTCTCGGAAACCTGGGAAAACATTTGGTATTCTTCAATCAATTTATTATTGTGTGTAAAATGAAGTGTTGGATACAAGTATATATCTTCATTTTATATCAAAGGTCTATATTACCAACACTGGTACTGGTTAGGTTCCAGGTTAACTAAAACACAATGAGAGAAACAAAATTTGACACTACTGGAGAGGAAAATAGGATAAATTAGGTCAGCCATGAAGAAGGGACCGTGAAGGAAGAAATATACTACCAGCATTCGAGTGCAGAGTAGACCGGACGGGTTGTTTTTTAATACTGTGGTTGAATAAAACAGGAGGATGTATGCCACCGCAAGAAAAGAGGAAATCGAAGACATGAATACGGAAAACATTGTGTCAAAAGTCAAATTCATTAGGGCAGAAAAACGTCTCAGAGAAAGAGAAGAGCAAGTGTTGCCTCGCGGTCTGCACGTTCTCCAGCAAATTAATCTTTTCCTAAAGCTGAAACTGGGTCTGCGAGATCAATAGTTTTATGATAGGGATGGTTACTTTTCCAGACTACGGTAGTATATGATAACAGACCTGATTCTTTCGGTACTGAAACGTTTCTATGCAGTTAAGGTTTTCTTAAGCAGTTGGCTAGATGTCGTTGTTGATAAACTCCATTACTTATATGGAACATTTTGCTTCTGGAAACAAGCCAGCAACGCAGTGGGCAACAAGTCAACCCAAAAACAGCTACGACTGGTAGAAGAATTAATGAGAGAGGTGGGCAAGCTTCGAAGACACGTGCTAACCTTTAACCTCGAAGCAAAAAAGAAAGAAAAATAGTAGGTAGAACCCAAAGAGGTTAAGGAGGGAAACATCTGTTTTTTGGTGTTGAAGGGGACTTTTTTTACTGTGTTATGGATAATCTTTGGTTTGGTCATCCTTGGTCTCTACCTTTCTTCAAGTGTTGCCTTCTTTAAATCCTTGCCAAGACACGTGTACACATACGCATACATTTTAACTGTGGTGTTTGTGGTGGGTGCCCACTTCAGGCAAGGCCAAGTATACATTTTACTTGTTGGGATTACTCTCTTCACTACCTTGGCAAGGGGTATTGCATTAATGTATGTCATCCGTACTGCAATCGAGATGATATCACTGTTCTTGGAAAATTCCAGACGAACCAGCCTGGCCTTTAGGTGTTTTGATGCAGTCGTGAAAAGGACCTTGAAGGACTTCATCAAACATGAGAATATTAAGAGATTAAGAAAAATAAAGAGTGTGCTTCGGTACATACAACAGCAGCGACAACATGGTGGTCGTATCATAGAGACAGTGATGTTGTACATGAGGAGCTTCATGGAATTGTGCAGACGTCTAAAGGAGGTCTACAGAACTTTTTCTGGTCTCTCGTTTAGCTGTGAGTCAAAAGTTGAGACACCTTATACGAAATGTCTCAAGGGATTCAATCGAGTGTACGGTGACTGTATGCGTGTTAAAATACTTAGTGGTGTTTGTGGGATCATCATTACGGTGCGTAACATCATATGTCCCATCCTCAATCTTGCTATGGATATCCTTTGTAGCTTCCCTAAATTTATAAAGAATGCAATCAAGGAGATTGGCAAAGGATTATTAGGTGACCTTTTGGAAACTCTGAAGAGGGACTTACATGTCAAAGTGGAAGTAGAGTCCAGCTTTAACCACACCATCAATGTCAGTGTCACTAAGGCTGGATATAGTGATCTGGTTCTTGAAAGTTTGTTTTAGTTATTCCCAAGCCATGATCTCGTTGAGGCTCTCTTCAACTTGGTTTATACCATACTTATGTTAATACTTATATGCAGGCCCGCCTGGGAAATAAATAAGTTCCAGAGAGACATGAGCTTTGAAAATAAGAATGTTGCCACTACAGCATTCGCAGAAGAAGATGCAAAAAGGGTGAAACAAGGCAAACCTTCCGTCCTCCCGCTCTCTAGCACTGACAAATCACAATTCCATGACAGAATGTTGCCATTTGAATTTTCTATGAACAGCCTGGGAACTCTCCTACGAATATTCATAACATCCTATTGGCACGTTTGGGCAATATGTCTCCCCGTGTTATCGGTACTTACAGCATACAAGACAATGCTTTTCCTCAAAGAAAATATCTTGAGTGGAGATCACATTCTCCCGCAATCTACAAATACGTCAAGCACTACAAACTACACAAAATATACTCAATTCGTAATTTAGAGGATTCCAAAGGGCAGTGGACTTGAAATGAAACAAAAAATGGTTACCGATTTTATGGATAACATGGTTGCCCAGATGCAAGAGGAGGTGGGTAGTTTTGAGCGAATCAAACTCGGTTTGCAAAAATTATGGGAATGCCAACCTAAGCTTCTCCATGTACCAAATGAGGCCCTAAAAACAGTTTTCTTCGGTACTGTAATGTTAGCCACAGCTACCACTTTCCTGGTTTTTCTGAAGAGAGTCAAAGGCAGATTATTAGAATATTTTTTCCCGGAACTCAAGGCACCTCGGGCACAAAATCTCATGTAGCGAATCCTCGAGCACCGAGACCAAAATCGTTTTGAACACAGACAGGATGAAGTGCAACAAGAGATCGATTGGGGCAGCATGCGTGGTCAATTTCTGTTTGGACTCGAGTATATCCCACATCTGTTTACATAGGTTAAATGGGCTATGTTTGGCCGGAACATGTACTGTACCCATTGTAGACAGCTGATGCCACATGGGCCCTTATTGGAATGTTGTCAGCCCAATTGTGGGGAGCAGCTGTGTGTCATCTGCACTCAAGAAATTGATGATGATGACGCAAGGTGTCCAGGGTGTCGACGGGCAGCAGACACAGGTGATGTAGATGACATACTCCGCCTCAGACCCCTCCAAACACTTGACAAAGATGATGTACTGGACCTAGACATGCTATGCTATCCTGAAGATCCCTACACCAACAATTATGACTGGATGGCATCACTGCAGGTGTGTTTGTGTGCTCGATAGTATGTACTCTATCCTGGCACCTCCCAGTGTGCTAATTGTCAAGAAATGTTTACTTGAAGATCAGAGAAGATTGAATGGAGAGAAAGCTCTTAATGGAAGGCAAAACTAGGCCTATAGAATAGGCTAATTTATATTGTATTAGATAAGTTATCTAATACCGTCTACTTGCAAGAGAAAAAAGAAATAGAGGGATGGATACTTGAAGGGATAAATGGGACTGACTCGAAACTGAGATGAGTGTGTTAAACAGTGGGAGATGGCAAAGGGAGAAAAAAATAGTTGTAAAAAAGCATGAGGTGCACTTTTTCTATTATCTTCAATCTTTCTGTAATTACCATATAGGTACAGTCTCCTCCACTGCCGCGTTCATCACTCCAGCGTTGTCAATGTGTGTAACCCACAAAGTGTGAACCTCCAGTGTCGTCGACTCTAGTATCCGAAACACATACCAATATGATTCGTGTCAGTGGGAGGTTAATTGAGTGGTGATGGGTGCTTGGGTGTAGTGTTCTATGGCTAGGTACAGTCGTGGTCAAAAATAATCATCCATATAGGAGTAACTCACGTAAACTTTTGACTGCTTCCCTCTGTTCCTTAGCTGATAAACTTTCCAATAAATAGATTAAGTACCATCTTTTAATTTAATACAAGCAGCTACGCACTACTTAAAACAATAACATCATATATGAACGTGAAAACATTAGACAGTAAATTGTTTGAGATTCCCATATGTGCATGATTATTATTGACCACGACTGCACTATTTTTATGAATGCTCAATATAGGTCAAAGATAATAGTATACACTTGGTGGAGTTTTTGTTTCATGTTCTACATCATAACGATAATGATAGTTACTGCAGGTAAGAATAATATCTCTAGTGTGGAATTTAAGCACGTCACCGTGTTGCTATAACATTCCACACCACCATTAGTCCCCACAAGTCAAGATAGGCTCCTTCCTTCAAGTTAGTCATTGCATATTAATATGGTATATATTTTGTGACGATGACGTAGATTTGTCAGTAACAACAATGTCCAACATTTTATGAACATTAAAACAGTAGTAGTGGTGTACTAATAGTTGTCATTAAAAGTTGTTTCTTGACAGATCCGACAAAAGATAATTAATTATATTTTTATATTTTTCATTATATAGACTTCAAGTGGAAGTTTTGTGTTGGTAATTCTGGAGCAACTGAATCCTTCAAACTATTCCAAGCAACAGAACACCATTATTTTTGCTCTTCTGGTCCTGTTTCCTGGCATACTTTGGAGGAATCAAGGCACTCCAATGTACCAAAAAAGAATTACCACATTAAAAATGGGTAGTGAATATGTGTGTGACCCTTTTCGCTCTGTATGAAAAGGGTCACACAACCTATTTACTCAACTCTACAACTCTCTTATAACAAATTACAACCTATTTAATTGATGGATGAGCAAAGATTTTGTTTAATATTTGGTTTAATATATTCCCATTTTTAGACTTGGTGCTTATCACATCTTGAAAAAGGGTAATAGGGTATTAATGTATTGTAGGATAATGTTGACCAAAAGGTGTTGAAATATAAGTATTATTATATAGTTGTGGTGTGCAGGTTGTATTGAATAAGAACCAGTTACAGAACTACACCAGAGAAATGAACAAGGCACTATACTCTGTTCAAAATTTGTGTTCCACTGGCCTCTATCTATCTGTCTATTTCTATCTATCTATCTATCTCTATTTCTATCTATCTATCTATCTCTATTTCTATCTATCTATTTCTATCTATCTATCTATCTATCTCTATTTCTATCTATCTATCTATCTATATCTATCTATCTCTATCAATCTATCTATCTATCTCCATTTCCATCTTTTTATCTATCTCTTTTTCCATCTATCTATCTATCTCTATCAATCTATCTATCTATCTCCATTTCCATCTTTTTATCTATCTCTTTTTCCATCTATCTATCTATCTCTATCAATCTATCTATCTATCTCCATTTCCATCTTTTTATCTATCTCTTTTTCCATCTATCTATCTATCTATCTATCTATTTCTATCTAAGCATAAGAGGCCAGTGGAACACAAATTTTGAACAGAGTATAGCTGTCTACACCTCTATGGTCCACAATTTAACAGTTAATATGCAGTATATCTTTAGTATTTAATATATTGAAGTACAAATGGATTGTATAAATTCAGTGCAATATATTTTCACGGTTTGCTGCAGGTTATGAAAACATTACTTCTATAGGACTCATTTCTGTGAATTACCTATATTTATGAATATATTTCCAGTTATTTAGAACAAAGAAAATATGTTGGCAAGAAATTCCAATAATATATATAGGTTATAAATAACTTCATCTATTCACTCTGAATATATTAATTTGGTGGCAACAGATTACCATCTAATATCTGGTCCTGGAGTGGCGGCGTCTACATCTTGTGACCACCCCCCAGGGCTGCCAAGGAAGGAAGCTGCGTGGGCCAAACTGCCACAAAATCCCCCTGGCCCAATCAAGGAGTCACGAGTTTCTGGGAACGGCTTTGGTCACCCGGGCAATTACCACACCCCTCGGACAACACACACAGTTACACATTTTTCCACCACTGAGAAATGATCCTCCAGCTGTCTTTTCTCACCTTCTCATTCATTGCCAGAGATTTTGACAGCAACCCAGGACCCACCAACACACACACACACGTCCAACATGTCCAAAACCCAACAAACAGACAACAGGCTCAGTTCAATGCAACCCTTGTGTAAAAGTGCAATTTTTGTCCCCTTACTTTAATATGACTATTTTTACTCTACTCTTGGAGGAAAACAAAAACCCACTGCCTTTAACAAAAAAAAAAAAAAAAAAAAAACACCAGTGTATGCCACTACTCTATCCTATAGCTGTATCAACCTGGTCTGAAAAAAAAAACAAGATACCGATGAGGAACAGGACTTGCCTTGCGAATACCAAAATAAATCATACAAAGGACAAGTCCAGCTCCTCTCCAGTACTGGGTAAACGCTGCCACCACCAGACCAAAGTCGATCAGAGGAACCAAGTGAGCACACACCGGAAGGGTAGCGTAGCGTTAGCTTATATAAGAGCGTGAGTAAGCAACCCAGACTACAATTTTAACGGGGGTACGATCAGTGTTGTGAATTGAGAACTAACATCTATATAGGAACACAGTCTATTTGTTATATCGGTGACGGAAATACTCAACTAATTATAAACCCGTTTATTTTATAACAGTATGGCACGAGTACATTTAAATAATACAATAATAATTTCTGTTTCCCCTCCATTGTTAATATCTCCTACTCTGTTCTGTCAACTAGGACAGGAACAATTCCGTGTCTCGCCAGTTGACAGAGCTAACACACATATATAAAATAAACAATTATTACTATGAAATATTCCCCATCCCTTAATACAGTTCCTACTCCCTTTTCTGTCAACTAGGACAGGAACAATTCCGTGACTCGCTAGTTACAGAGCTAAGTACATATATAAAAAAAAATATTACTTGAAGTGTCCTTCCTCCCACAATATCCCAAATTATTCCTAATAATAAATTTTTCACCACAAGGCCGAAATATAGCTAGTACAATAAAAAAAAATCACATCCTAATCTCAATATTACAATAATGAATCTATTCAATTGCCAGCAAATGTTCGTAATTTTCTTTGGTACCACGTGGTTCACTATACACCAAGGGAGAATGCTATAATGGCTGTCACCCCAGCAGACGAGAAATGAGAATCATATATTAGTTACTATGTCTGAATGTGAACACACAATATTCTTTAGTTATTTAAATTCCATCACTGGACTAAGTGATTCACCACTCACTATATTCACAATACAATATATATGATGAGAGCTAGTTGAGCTCTTACCTGTCTCCCCAACAGACGAGAAATGAGAAGGAAATACTGAAGGCTACTCCCTCTTCACTTCTCCTTTAAGCAAAGTAGTGACCAAACGTATTTCATTTTCTGGCAATTTCAACAGTTCCATCCTTACTGGTGTATATAATTACATAACATGATTTACACATATTATTGTGCTCAAATACATTGCCTTCTTCCTTGTTTAAAGTTTCATATTACTGTAATTTACATATTCAAGGCATGTATTGTTCCGCCAACAAGAAAATGTACTGTCCCGACTTTAGACCCTAACTAATCTAATTAATTTTCTAAGTAAGTTACAATTAAATTGCAGGTAACAGCATAGGAATGTTAGCTTTGTAATTATACATTATAATTATAAATGCAGGTTATTCCCTGTATCCAATTAATTATTTTACATTCACCTCTTAATCACCACTTATTTCTCTATCCACCTAAGTTTCAATTATTCCTCTATTTCACCTATTTACCTAACTATAATAATTATTTCTATAATTCATCTATAACCTCTAACTATAAACATTATTCGTACTTTTTCTCACCTTAACATTTTTAGAAGCCCACCACCGAGATTATTCGTCAGGGATAATCTCAGCCTGGCTACTCCCTACAACCTTACACTAAAAGCCTATCCTAATACCCGTAAATATTCTAAATAACAATACATATAAAAATAGGGGTGTTACACACGTCCCGCCTTCCTTAGCTGGAACTTACCGTGAAAATTATTTTTTTTAAAAATCCCCTTAAATTTTTAGTTCAATTCCCCCTTTTACTCTTTACATACATTCCTATTGTCACTATCACTACACCTTACTGAACAACATCAGACACTATTCATCCAAACTTGTTAGTCAGTGTTGATACACTGCCAACTTTTTCTCCTCCAGTCATTAGACTGTATTTCCTTCCCGCAGGAAAGAATTCTCTACCCTACCTCACATATTAAATACCATAGATATTATTGACACATCGTCCCAGTCAGACTCCTCCGTCAAGCCTATAACCCCGGGAGAACTTCAATAAGGTTCTACCGTCACTAAACCCACCCGCGATTATCCCAAGGATGATCTGAGTTTTACACATTCATCTTCATTCACCTTCATTCAAACCTCAGACTCTGCAAGGTATGACAACCCAGAATGCAGTAAGTGATACAGGGGCCCTGACAAATGTCCTGACTGTCTTTTGGAAGAGCCTATGGAATGGGGGTCCATCACCACCTCTTCCCATTAAAACTAAGTGTCACTTAACACCCACAGTTCTACACAAAAAAAATATGAGCTGGTTTCATAGCTCAATGGATGAATTGTGTTCTATTTGACTTCAGGCCAACTTCCAACTTTAACTTTTCAACTTTTTCCCTATTTTCATTTATAACAATTATTTCCCATTATTTGGCTTATTTTCTAATTTTCAATATATTAATTCATCACATTTATTTCTCATTATTTGGATTATTTTTCTAATTTTCAATATATTAATTTTTCACATTTATTTCCTATTTGGTTTATTTTCTATTTTTCAATATATTAATTTATCACAATTTTTCCTATTATTTGGTTATTTCCTAACTTCCCTTTTGGTTAAAGTTTTCTTTTTCTTTTCCATATTTCCTCCCAAAGTCTTCTGGGTGGTCGTCTATATATGAAGTGGAGAAAGTTGCATTTACTCATCATATTCCACCCCCACGACCCTGGTATAGTTGATGATACTATAGTCGGATTCAAATATGAAGCTAGTTTGGGCGGTAACCTTCCTACTCTACATTGTTGCCTTGTCTCTACTCTGCTCAGGTTAGGGTGTGAGAGTTACTGTACACCTGGGATTTGACGTCAAACACATGTTGGGTGATTTACAGTTCATCTCGGAAGTGTTGTCAGTGTTGGAAATTATTTTTTATATTTCTTTGTTACTGTAATGTGAAAAAAACGAACACACATAACGATATATAATTAATTATAATAAAAACTTAAAAAACAATGTTCAATAGTACATATCTGACATATAAAGTATATAATACATAAAGTATTTATGAGTATGGAATCATGAATGAACGTCTCAGGTGTTGGACTGCACCTATAGACATCCTCCCTCCCCCCTCTCTGTCACCCTCTTCCTCCCTACCAGGAGGTAGTGACCTGAGACCCAGGAGGGGTGACCTGACCACCTTCACAACAGATATGACAACAACGCAGAGTAGTACACTGTTGTCATGTGTACTGGATTCACTTTCATACATAAATGACTGTTATTATCATAAATATCAACACATTTACAACATCATATAATCAAGGTTTATCATATATAATAATTTTTTGAAGATTTGAAGACTATTTCAAATACAAAATAACGAAGGTATGAAATATTGTATGCCTTGTTTGGGTTAAATGACAACACTGTTGGGTGAGGAAGTCCCTTAGCTCCCCCGCCTAAACTAGCTTCATATTTGAATCCGACTATAGTAATATAGATTGCTTCCGTAGTGTTGGTTGTGGTTCTGGTGCTGTTGTTGGGTGGGTAGTGCTGTTGTTGCTGCTGCTGCTGCTGTTACTTTTGTTATTTGTCACCGTACTCACCATCCTCAGTACTATAGTCAACCACAAGGAAACTGGCGGCTGAAGGTGGGGCAGCCGCCCCAAGCAGCGTTGCCACATCTGGTCTGTCAGAATGGGATTACCCAGGGCCCACAGGGCAGTAGATTAGCAGTCCTTCACCTGAATCTCCTCCCTCCCCCCCTTAGCCTACTCTTTCTTCATCTGTATTTTATGTGTCTGTCTGTCCCAGTGCATAGTAATGTGCTTCTGAATTATTATCCATTTTTTTATTATTATTTTTACGTCTGTTTACTATTTGTACATTTATTCATAATTTGTACATACCCCTTCCTTTTGCCTCCCTTGTGTGTGTGTGTGTGTGTGTGTGTGTGTTGGGGGAGGGGAGGGAGGGCGCCTGGTAGGGTGAGGTCAGGACTCCGTTGAGGTAAGGATTAATGGCAGGTGTAAGTAGTGAAGGGCTATGACTTGTGTGTGTGTGTGTGTAGAAGGAAGACTTGATAGGATTTTGTACGTGGTGAACATTTTCTTCTGCAAAGTACGAATTTACGTAGAAAATGATTTCCTTCTCACGACTATGGAGCCAGTGTGGGTGGTGGGCAGGGGTACGTGTTCTTCCTTCCATTGTGGAGTCTAAAGGAGAAGTGACCTGACTGACCTCATTAATTTCCTGACCTCGCTCTCACCATTTAAAGACTATATTTATAGAATCAGTGCACCACTGTACGAAAACGTTGCCATTTTGGTGTGATTTTTGATAGAGTGATGTGGGTTGGAAAGCCAAATGTGGCAGCACTGCTTGGGGGGAAATCCCCGATTCGGCCCCACCTAAACCGCCAGTTTCCTAGTGGTTGACTATAGGTATATACTGTCATCACCAGTATCATCTTCGCAACCCGTGCAGTTCCAAGTTGGGCAACACTGATTAGGTTTCGTGACGGGAAAGCAATGCTGGTTAGGAGGTGGTGGTAGAGTTGGACTGGGGATGACAAGGCGTGGAGAATAGTAGCTCCATCCCTCACACAGCAACGATCTAGGGCTGGCAAAGTCTGTAACAAACTGGGTGAGCCTAGCAATAAATCCCTTGGCGTGTTTACTTATACTTATATTGCTGGCAATTAAGACGTTGTGTAATATAGTTTGCCCTGTCATTGTTTTTAAATGATCTAACTCGTGTCCTTTCTTCTCTATATCGGTCACTTGTTCCGTTAGTAACTTTAATTCCCTCATTTCGAATCTTACTGAATTTGCAACTGCTCCTACATCACCAACAACCATTTCACTTTGTACTTGGCTTCTGCCATTGTTTCGGGTCGAGTGGCACTACGTGTTACCATTCTATTTGTAATGGTTTAAGTTTTCATTTACACCCATTAATTTACTTTAATAATTTTATTTCTAATCTCTCATCACTATATAAATTGATTGGGCACGGGCACCGGGTGATCGATAAAGAACTACCTGAGCACCGTCAACCGTCAGTTCTCGAGGAACTTGACTATGTCCTACTATTGCTACCTTAAACATCCGACCCAATTCCACGGATCTCCGCCAAAACAATTTTTCCGGGTCTGATTTATCCCACCGCAGCCACCTGTGTAAAAGCGCGATTTTTGTCCCCTTACTTTAATATGACTATTTTTACTCTACTCTTGGTGGAAAACAAAAACCCACTGCCTTTAACAAAACAAAAAAACCCACCAGTGTATGCTACTACTCTATCCTATAGCTGTATCAACCTGGTCTGGAAAAAAAAACAAGATACCGATGAGGAACAGGACTTGCCTTGCGAATACCAAAATAAATCATACAAAGGACAAGTCCAGCTCCTCTCCAGTACTGGGTAAACGCTGCCACCACCAGACCAAAGTCGATCAAAGGAACCAAGTGAGCACACACCGGAAGGGTAGCGTAGCGTTAGCTTATATAGGAGCGTGAGTAAGCAACCCAGACTACAATTTTAACGGGGGTACGATCAGTGTTGTGAATTGAGAACTAACATCTATATAGGAACACAGTCTATTTGTTATATCGGTGACGGAAATACTCAACTAATTATAAACCCGTTTATTTTATAACAGTATGGCACGAGTACATTTAGATAATACAATAATAATTTGTTTCCCCTCCATTGTTAATATCTCCTACTCTGTTCTGTCAACTAGGACAGGAACAATTCCGTGTCTCGCCAGTTGACAGAGCTAACACACATATATAAAATAAACAATTATTACTATGAAATATTACCCCTCCCTTAATACAGTTCCTACTCCCTTTTCTGTCAACTAGGACAGGAACAATTCCGTGACTCGCTAGTTACAGAGCTAAGTACATATATAAAAAAAAATATTACTTGAAGTGTCCTTCCTCCCACAATATCCCAAATAATTCCTAATAATAAATTTTTCACCACAAGGCCGAAATATAGCTAATACAATAAAAAAAAATCACATCCTAATCTCAATATTACAATAATGAATCTATTCAATTGCCAGCAAATGTTCGTAATTTTCTTTGGTACCACGTGGTTCACTATACACCAAGGGAGAATGCTATAATGGCTGTCACCCCAGCAGACGAGAAATGAGAATCATATATTAGTTACTATGTCTGAATGTGAACACACAATATTCTTTAGTTATTTAAATTCCATCACTGGACTAAGTGATTCACCACTCACTATATTCACAATACAATATATATGATGAGAGCTAGTTGAGCTCTTACCTGTCACCCCAACAGACGAGAAATGAGAAGGAAATACTGAAGGCTACTCCCTCTTCACTTCTCCTTTAAGCAAAGTAGTGACCAAACGTATTTCATTTTCTGGCAATTTCAACAGTTCCATCCTTACTGGTGTATATAATTACATAACATGATTTACACATATTATTGTGCTCAAATACATTGCCTTCTTCCTTGTTTAAAGTTTCATATTACTGTAATTTACATATTCAAGGCATGTATTGTTCCGCCAACAAGAAAATGTACTGTCCCGACTTTAGACCCTAACTAATCTAATTAATTTTCTAAGTAAGTTACAATTAAATTGCAGGTAACAGCATAGGAATGTTAGCTTCGTAATTATACATTATAATTATAAATGCAGGTTATTCCCTGTATCCAATTAATTATTTTACATTCACCTCTTAATCACCACGTATTTCTCTATCCACCTAAGTTTCAATTATTCCTCTATTTCACCTATTTACCTAACTATAATAATTATTTCTATAATTCATCTATAACCTCTAACTATAAACATTATTCGTACTTTTTCTCACCTTAACATTTTTAGAAGCCCACCACCGAGATTATTCGTCAGGGATAATCTCAGCCTGGCTACTCCCTACAACCTTACACTAAAAGCCTATCCTAATACCCGTAAATATTCTAAATAACAATACATATAAAAATAGGGGTGTTACACACGTCCCGCCTTCCTTAGCTGGAACTTACCGTGAAAATTATTTTTTTTAAAAATCCCCTTAAATTTTTAGTTCAATTCCCCCTTTTACTCTTTACATACATTCCTATTGTCACTATCACTACACCTTACTGAACAACATCAGACACTATTCATCCAAACTTGTTAGTCAGTGTTGATACACTGCCAACTTTTTCTCCTCCAGTCATTAGACTGTATTTCCTTCCCGCAGGAAAGAATTCTCTACCCTACCTCACATATTAAATACCATAGATATTATTGACACATCGTCCCAGTCAGACTCCTCCGTCAAGCCTATAACCCCGGGAGAACTTCAATAAGGTTCTACCGTCACTAAACCCACCCGCGATTATCCCAAGGATGATCTGAGTTTTACACATTCATCTTCATTTACCTTCATTCAAACCTCAGACTCTGCAAGGTATGACAACCCAGAATGCAGTAAGTGATACAGGGGCCCTGACAAATGTCCTGACTGTCTTTTGGAAGAGCCTATGGAATGGGGGTCCATCACCACCTCTTCCCATTAAAACTAAGTGTCACTTAACACCCACAGTTCTACACAAAAAAAATATGAGCTGGTTTCATAGCTCAATGGATGAATTGTGTTCTATTTGACTTCAGGCCAACTTCCAACTTTAACTTTTCAACTTTTTCCCTATTTTCATTTATAACAATTATTTCCCATTATTTGGCTTATTTTCTAATTTTCAATATATTAATTCATCACATTTATTTCTCATTATTTGGATTATTTTTCTAATTTTCAATATATTAATTTTTCACATTTATTTCCTATTTGGTTTATTTTCTATTTTTCAATATATTAATTTATCACAATTTTTCCTATTATTTGGTTATTTCCTAACTTCCCTTTTGGTTAAAGTTTTCTTTTTCTTTTCCATATTTCCTCCCAAAGTCTTCTGGGTGGTCGTCTATATATGAAGTGGAGAAAGTTGCATTTACTCATCATATTGTTCATCATATTCCACCCCCACGACCCTGGTATAGTTGATGATACTATAGTCGGATTCAAATATGAAGCTAGTTTGGGCGGTAACCTTCCTACTCTACATTGTTGCCTTGTCTCTACTCTGCTCAGGTTAGGGTGTGAGAGTTACTGTACACCTGGGATTTGACGTCAAACACATGTTGGGTGATTTACAGTTCATCTCGGAAGTGTTGTCAGTGTTGGAAATTATTTTTTATATTTCTTTGTTACTGTAATGTGAAAAAAACGAACACACATAACGATATATAATTAATTATAATAAAAACTTAAAAAACAATGTTCAATAGTACATATCTGACATATAAAGTATATAATACATAAAGTATTTATGAGTATGGAATCATGAATGAACGTCTCAGGTGTTGGACTGCACCTATAGACATCCTCCCTCCCCCCTCTCTGTCACCCTCTTCCTCCCTACCAGGAGGTAGTGACCTGAGACCCAGGAGGGGTGACCTGACCACCTTCACAACAGATATGACAACAACGCAGAGTAGTACACTGTTGTCATGTGTACTGGATTCACTTTCATACATAAATGACTGTTATTATCATAAATATCAACACATTTACAACATCATATAATCAAGGTTTATCATATATAATAATTTTTTGAAGATTTGAAGACTATTTCAAATACAAAATAACGAAGGTATGAAATATTGTATGCCTTGTTTGGGTTAAATGACAACACTGTTGGGTGAGGAAGTCCCTTAGCTCCCCCGCCTAAACTAGCTTCATATTTGAATCCGACTATAGTAATATAGATTGCTTCCGTAGTGTTGGTTGTGGTTCTGGTGCTGTTGTTGGGTGGGTAGTGCTGTTGTTGCTGCTGCTGCTGCTGTTACTTTTGTTATTTGTCACCGTACTCACCATCCTCAGTACTATAGTCAACCACAAGGAAACTGGCGGCTGAAGGTGGGGCAGCCGCCCCAAGCAGCGCTGCCACATCTGGTCTGTCAGAATGGGATTACCCAGGGCCCACAGGGCAGTAGATTAGCAGTCCTTCACCTGAATCTCCTCCCTCCCCCCCTTAGCCTACTCTTTCTTCATCTGTATTTTATGTGTCTGTCTGTCCCAGTGCATAGTAATGTGCTTCTGAATTATTATCCATTTTTTTATTATTATTTTTACGTCTGTTTACTATTTGTACATTTATTCATAATTTGTACATACCCCTTCCTTTTGCCTCCCTTGTGTGTGTGTGTGTGTGTGTGTGTGTGTGTTGGGGGAGGGGAGGGAGGGCGCCTGGTAGGGTGAGGTCAGGACTCCGTTGAGGTAAGGATTAATGGCAGGTGTAAGTAGTGAAGGGCTATGACTTGTGTGTGTGTGTGTGTAGAAGGAAGACTTGATAGGATTTTGTACGTGGTGAACATTTTCTTCTGCAAAGTACGAATTTACGTAGAAAATGATTTCCTTCTCACGACTATGGAGCCAGTGTGGGTGGTGGGCAGGGGTACGTGTTCTTCCTTCCATTGTGGAGTCTAAAGGAGAAGTGACCTGACTGACCTCATTAATTTCCTGACCTCGCTCTCACCATTTAAAGACTATATTTATAGAATCAGTGCACCACTGTACGAAAACGTTGCCATTTTGGTGTGATTTTTGATAGAGTGATGTGGGTTGGAAAGCCAAATGTGGCAGCACTGCTTGGGGGGAAATCCCCGATTCGGCCCCACCTAAACCGCCAGTTTCCTAGTGGTTGACTATAGGTATATACTGTCATCACCAGTATCATCTTCGCAACCCGTGCAGTTCCAAGTTGGGCAACACTGATTAGGTTTCGTGACGGGAAAGCAATGCTGGTTAGGAGGTGGTGGTAGAGTTGGACTGGGGATGACAAGGCGTGGAGAATAGTAGCTCCATCCCTCACACAGCAACGATCTAGGGCTGGCAAAGTCTGTAACAAACTGGGTGAGCCTAGCAATAAATCCCTTGGCGTGTTTACTTATACTTATATTGCTGGCAATTAAGACGTTGTGTAATATAGTTTGCCCTGTCATTGTTTTTAAATGATCTAACTCGTGTCCTTTCTTCTCTATATCGGTCACTTGTTCCGTTAGTAACTTTAATTCCCTCATTTCGAATCTTACTGAATTTGCAACTGCTCCTACATCACCAACAACCATTTCACTTTGTACTTGGCTTCTGCCATTGTTTCGGGTCGAGTGGCACTACGTGTTACCATTCTATTTGTAATGGTTTAAGTTTTCATTTACACCCATTAATTTACTTTAATAATTTTATTTCTAATCTCTCATCACTATATAAATTGATTGGGCACGGGCACCGGGTGATCGATAAAGAACTACCTGAGCACCGTCAACCGTCAGTTCTCGAGGAACTTGACTATGTCCTACTATTGCTACCTTAAACATCCGACCCAATTCCACGGATCTCCGCCAAAACAATTTTTCCGGGTCTGATTTATCCCACCGCAGCCACCTGTGTAAAAGCGCGATTTTTGTCCCCTTACTTTAATATGACTATTTTTACTCTACTCTTGGAGGAAAACAAAAACCCACTGCCTTTAACAAAACAAAAAAACCCACCAGTGTATGCTACTACTCTATCCTATAGCTGTATCAACCTGGTCTGGAAAAAAAAACAAGATACCGATGAGGAACAGGACTTGCCTTGCGAATACCAAAATAAATCATACAAAGGACAAGTCCAGCTCCTCTCCAGTACTGGGTAAACGCTGCCACCACCAGACCAAAGTCGATCAAAGGAACCAAGTGAGCACACACCGGAAGGGTAGCGTAGCGTTAGCTTATATAGGAGCGTGAGTAAGCAACCCAGACTACAATTTTAACGGGGGTACGATCAGTGTTGTGAATTGAGAACTAACATCTATATAGGAACACAGTCTATTTGTTATATCGGTGACGGAAATACTCAACTAATTATAAACCCGTTTATTTTATAACAGTATGGCACGAGTACATTTAGATAATACAATAATAATTTGTTTCCCCTCCATTGTTAATATCTCCTACTCTGTTCTGTCAACTAGGACAGGAACAATTCCGTGTCTCGCCAGTTGACAGAGCTAACACACATATATAAAATAAACAATTATTACTATGAAATATTACCCCTCCCTTAATACAGTTCCTACTCCCTTTTCTGTCAACTAGGACAGGAACAATTCCGTGACTCGCTAGTTACAGAGCTAAGTACATATATAAAAAAAAATATTACTTGAAGTGTCCTTCCTCCCACAATATCCCAAATAATTCCTAATAATAAATTTTTCACCACAAGGCCGAAATATAGCTAATACAATAAAAAAAAATCACATCCTAATCTCAATATTACAATAATGAATCTATTCAATTGCCAGCAAATGTTCGTAATTTTCTTTGGTACCACGTGGTTCACTATACACCAAGGGAGAATGCTATAATGGCTGTCACCCCAGCAGACGAGAAATGAGAATCATATATTAGTTACTATGTCTGAATGTGAACACACAATATTCTTTAGTTATTTAAATTCCATCACTGGACTAAGTGATTCACCACTCACTATATTCACAATACAATATATATGATGAGAGCTAGTTGAGCTCTTACCTGTCACCCCAACAGACGAGAAATGAGAAGGAAATACTGAAGGCTACTCCCTCTTCACTTCTCCTTTAAGCAAAGTAGTGACCAAACGTATTTCATTTTCTGGCAATTTCAACAGTTCCATCCTTACTGGTGTATATAATTACATAACATGATTTACACATATTATTGTGCTCAAATACATTGCCTTCTTCCTTGTTTAAAGTTTCACATTACTGTAATTTACATATTCAAGGCATGTATTGTTCCGCCAACAAGAAAATGTACTGTCCCGACTTTAGACCCTAACTAATCTAATTAATTTTCTAAGTAAGTTACAATTAAATTGCAGGTAACAGCATAGGAATGTTAGCTTCGTAATTATACATTATAATTATAAATGCAGGTTATTCCCTGTATCCAATTAATTATTTTACATTCACCTCTTAATCACCACGTATTTCTCTATCCACCTAAGTTTCAATTATTCCTCTATTTCACCTATTTACCTAACTATAATAATTATTTCTATAATTCATCTATAACCTCTAACTATAAACATTATTCGTACTTTTTCTCATCTTAACATTTTTAGAAGAAGCTCACCACCGAGATTATTCGTCAGGGATAATCTCAGCCTGGCTACTCCCTACAATCTTACACTAAAAGCCTATCCTAATACCCGTAAATATCTAAATAACAATACATATAAAAATAGGGGTGTTACACTTGCAGAGACCAAACCCATCCTACAAATACAACACTTGCCCCCAAACACATAGACCTATCCTGCACACCCTATACCCCTATCAACACGAAAACCTCCATCACCCACACCATCACTCCTACCCTCATCACCCACACCAAGGATGAGAGACAGTAAGGATAGTTCACTGAGCACTTGTTTTACCCACAATGCACCGCGCCATACAGCCGTGACGTCACTGGAGACCCAAACACGGACGCACAGAGGAGTTTTGCCTTGGCTTTGCTTGTATCTCAGTGACTCCAGCTTTTTTCTCTATAAGAACAATGACAAGGTGTGCTGTTTACGGGTGCAATAGCAATAACAGGAGCAAGAAACAAGAAAATTGCCATTTTTATCGATTTCCAAGGACAAAATCAGTGTTAAAACAGTGGCATCATTCGTGCTATCGGGCAGATAAACTAAACCCAGAGACTGCCAGAGTTTGCTCCTGTCATTTTAAGGCAGCAGATTACAAACAGAATTACAGCATCAAGAGGAAGCTCCTGAACAAGTCTCCACAGGCAACAAGATCATTGAAGGCTGATGCTGTACCTTCGCTGTTTCTCCCAAAACAGGAGGATGATTCAGGTAGGCAATATGGACTCTTATCTGTTACTGCCAATACTTTCGGTATAATACTTATTGTGCAAAACTTACTAAATATCATCTTTCATTTGCAATTAGTAGGAGCTGACAAATATTTCTTGATGGTGCTTGTTAACAGGTTAAGATAAGTCTTGTGCATAGATATGGGCTGCCCCTAATCTTTATTGAAAGTAAGGTTTATATGGGCCATACAATTGAAATGTGACAAGACAGCCAACCAGGTAAGATAGGCCAATTTTATGAAAGTTTTATAGGTTATTTGGTTTTATTGTACATTGTGTAGGGTTGGTTTATACTAACGTTAGGTGGCAGGTAGATTGGGACCATTTCTTAATATTTTCAGTTTTTATAAATGACTAGTTTGGTAGGGAGGTGGGAAACATATCCATACCAAAAGAGCAGAAAGGTTTTCCATCTTGATCATACAAATAAATTGCACCACCAGATTGTCTGATTTAATTATTTTCCTTTTTGCAGAAAGTGCAAAACACCGTGGGCGCAGAGCTGAGGAAAAACAGAGGCGCCAGCTTTTGCAAGATTTGCTCAGTGTTTCTGGTAGGAAGAATTTTATGACTTTTTAAAAATGATTTTTATTAAAATTTTTACTGTCTTGCTGAAATATAACATCTCAATCAGTGAGTTACATATGGTATATAGGGTATATTATATATTCCTTTAGTTGAAAATATATATACAGTACAGTGAATATTTTCTGTATTCTCTGCAAGACAAGTTCTCTTTCACTCAACAGACATCAGTGAGTTACATATGGTATATAGGGTATAATTATTATATATTCCTTTAGTTGAAAATATAGGTAAATTTACTGTTTCGGACAGAATAGGATTCTTTTTGACAATGATATATTTTACTAGTGTTTTTTTATGTGTTTTCAATGATTTTGATATTCATTTCCGTTGCATTTTTTTTTTTTTTTTTTTTTTTTTTAGCCAAATCTAACCTGACCTAACCTAATCTGGACCGCGGCACACTACCGGGACCTAACCGGGACCTAACCAGGGCAGGCTACCGCCGGGATCTAACCAGGGCAGATTACTGGGAAAATAGAAATAGCCGACATGGATGGATGTAGAGCACAGTTTACACATGAAATCTAATCCCGGTAGTCTGCCCCGGTAAGATCCCGGTAGTCTGCCCTGGTTAGGTCCCGGTAGTCTGCCCCAGTTAGGTCCTGGTAGTGTGCCGCGGTCCAGATTAGGTTTGGCTAAAAAAAAAAAAAAAAAATTGCGACGGAAATGAATTTAAAAATTGTTGAAAACACAAAAAAAACACTAGTAAAATATATTATTGTCCAAAGAATCCTATTCTGTCCAAAACAGTAAATTTACCAAAATGGATATACAGTACAGTGAATGTTTTCTGTATTCTCTTCAAGACAAGTTCTCTTTCACTCAACAGACACATCATAAGAAGATTCAGCCCCTATTGAAACTGCTGTTGCTGGAGGAACTCAACAACCTGAACTTTATTGTTCCGGTAAGAGAAATGCTGATTCATTATTATCTTTCTTCATTTATAAATTCTACTCTAATTGTGTCATATTTTTAATTTACTAGTTATTTGAATTGCATTTAATCTAACTCTAGAATCATGAATTATACTGATCTGTCATAAATTATATGTATAATTATTTATATACATATATTTATCTATGATATTTCTTGATGGAGTATTTTACATTGCCCAGATTGCGGCATTGTCACTTCGGATTCCTCCGAGCAAGCCTTCATGCTGACTTCCTTCCCAACTCACCACCTTCGCCAAGATGTTTTGAAACCTTAGAAACCTTTGCTTAAGATATTGGGATAGGTGGCTCAGGGGTTTTAGTTTTATGGCATAACAACTCTAGCATGTACAGTTGGCCTTATGAATTCTTATACACCACTGTGACATCAAGGGTTCGTAACAACTAGAAAATGTAGTTAATTTCCTAACACCAAGCTTATCTAGTAATGTTATTTGGTTGATACTTAAATCAGTCAACAACATTAGAGAAAATTATCAAGGGTAGTACAGTATTTGGGAGCACTTACACAAGTACATTCGGGTGTAGAATAGGTTGATCTTGTCCTACAAACTTGTTAGAAATTCTAAAGTACAGTACAGTACTGTAGACAATAGTGATAGACTAAGGACTAGTCACTAAGAAATAAGTTTAAGACTTGGAGTAGTACTGTATGTATTTGCCATACATGCCCATCACACCTCAATGTATTACATTTCACCTTCCCAACCATCTCACACACAATCCCAATTGCCTTCTTACTCATGCTGCAGTCCCAATTGCCTTCTTACTCATGCTACACCTCTCATTACTTTCTCCATCCCACCTGGTATTGGGAAGGGTAAGTTAACATTATAGTAGTGTATATTATACAGTATACTGTACTGTATTTGTCAAGAAATAGTCACTAAGGATAGCTTTACAGGATGCTTTTTCTCTAGGCCTTTGTGTTAAGTAACCTTTTACTTTACAGAATTGGCACCTGACTCTTATGAAGCTCCTACCCAAAACTCTGCTGTTGGAGAGACTCTATTAACACCAAGAGTTAGAAAAAACTAAAGAAGGTAGCTCTGCTTCATCAGGTGGACATAATCTGGCAGTTTGTTGGTCCTGTTGTGGTTTCCTACATTCTGGGAATAATAATGTGTATGCCCTACAACAGCAGCTGTCTGAGGTGTCTCTAAAATTGGAGACAGTAACAAAAATTAAAAGACAGTTAGAACTAAATTTAGAGGAATTACGAGCAAAGGAAGGAAGTTTAGAACAAAGATTAATGGAGCTTGTTGGAGAAAATGGTGACATCAAAAAGAAATTGTTAAAACAATCCTTAGACAATGATATTCTGCTTAAGGAAAATACAGAGTACAAAAATTTGGTATCAGAGTACAACCTTGAAAAAGCAAAACAAACTTATGCCAATAAACCTATTATCCCACCATCTATGACTATATGTATCCTCACGGCCTTGTTATGCTTCTGTTTTGTTCTATGTGCTAGTTCCCTCTTATTAGTCTGTTTCCTTATACCATCTGTGTAGTAAATGTCTTCTGAGGCCTGGTACTGTACTAGTTTAAGTATTGTTGGATTATGGTACTAATCATATTCCAGTTGTATGAACACTTTATGTGCTTGAATTTTTAAAAACTTCAGAGTTATCATTGCAAGGGAAGAATAGTTAGATGCAAATGAGCATGAGAGGGTAAGATGCAGCATATAAATAATTTCTGTAGCACTCAGTACATGGTTGAATGTCATACTTGATAATCATAGTTCTTGGCTTGTACAACAGCTTTAAAATGTACAGTTTATTATAGTAGCTGTATTTTTGTAGGAAGAACTGTTCCATGCTGACTTTTTACACTATGGGTGAGAGGTTACAGACTTTTGATTCATTCAGATTTGCTCACTTTTTTTCACTCGCCTCTGTACTTAATACTGTACTTTAGAGTTCAAGGAAATAAATTACTCGTGTCTACTTTTATGTTCTTACCTATTTGTATTTCTGTACATCTTTGTTTCCTCTTCTTTTAATTAATTTCTTACTGTGACCTCTAATTGTAGGTATTCCCTGTTGACACAAGTTTTCTATATCCTTACTATTCCATACTACTGCAGCATATTCCAAGGTAGGCCTTATAAAGGATGTAATTATTTTCTTGACCATTTCTTCATCTATTTAAGTGAAGGCCACTCTCAAGTTTGCTAACAATGTATACATGTTTCTCACTTGTTCATTTATATGATCATCTGGTGTCAATTTCTTATTTATCATTACCCCTAAATCTCTTTCTTTCTCTGCTTTATTTAATATTTTATTTCCAAGCTTGTACTACCAATTTGGTCTTCTCTCACTTCTACCAAATTTAATAATAATGTGTTTAATATCTTCAGTTTCCAGAACTAAAGTAGTTAAAGGAAGTACATTATTATGCCAAGATAACTCAACACAAAAATGTATTGCACACTGGCAAAGTAAATAATAATTAAGAGTAAACAGAAAAAATTAACAAACTTCTCGGAATAGCAAAATGACTGCACAGACTACTGGATATACAAAACTACAGAAGGGCCTGTAAAGAAACGTTCTTTTTCTTGCAAGTAATGAAAGGTCACATTTGAAAGTAAATCATGTACAAAAAGAAGCGAAATTGTGGGTGAAGTTAGAGTTAATGTGGGGAGAAAGATGAGTGAGAGACATGATATGCATGTAATACAACATAAAGAAATATTAACGAATCTCTAGGAATTTCAGTCAATAATCCCAATTTTCTATGTTTGTGTCTAATCTATATTTAATCATAATAAATTAATATCACGGGGTTTTGCTAGCTAGAATCGGCGTGAGCGAGCCTCTATCAGCTTGTAAATACAACAGTGCTATAGCCTTCAATATAGCATACACTAGTCTACTATTCATGAAAACTATATCCACAACTATCAATTAACTCTTTTAGAGAACACCACACACGTATGATGTATAAATCATGTATTAAAACCGAGAATAAGGAGAGATTATTTAAGTTTCAACGAGATTCCTGCATGCGAGGGTCTCCAGCAGGGTCTCCAGTGAGCGTCATCACTTTGACGACACGGAGCGCGTGACGTCACGGCTGAATTGATGACGTTTCACTGAACTATCCTTATTGTCTCTCATCCTTGACCCACACCACCACTATCATCTCCACCCCCGCCAAAGATTCCCGCCCCCCCCTCCCCTGTCAAGGATTTCGAAGAGTACATTCAAGCCAGAAGGGGAAAATTACATAGAATTATTTTTTGTTGAATTAGTCGAAGGGTATTCAAGAAGCAGAGGTACATTTCGAAATGCTTCATGACTTATTTGTGTGTGATTGGTGGATTTTCTAAAACCAAGTTTACTTTACAGCATGGATGGAGGAGAGTCAGCCTACAGGAGGACGGTTGTGAAGTGAGTGGTCGGGTGACTTCCCCAATTACTGGGTTGGTGTTATAACCTGGAACGCCCTGGTTGCCGTGTTGAATTCATTTCATTAGTTCATGTACTTTAATAAGTGTTAGAGTGTAAGGGAACTGGGAACCCGCAGAATGGGGACTAGGGTGACAGAACCAGTGACTTGTAGTGTACAGCTCCTGACAGATCAATGATCCAAACCCCATCCATCAGCGACTTGGTTTGCGCCTCATCGGATCTGGTAACAGTTGCAGGTGGAGGGAGGGGGGATGTTAGTGGGAGAGGAGAGAAATGTGGGCGGAGCTATATAGGAGGGTAACGAATGATCAGGTAGAGAGACGTGTGTCAGGAGGAATGAATGAAGCATACACTGTGAACGGTATCGAATCACCAATAGTATAAAGCAGGGTTCTTTAAACTTTTTCAGTCGTGACCCAGTTTTTACTATGACATCATTCTCGCGACCCATACAGAAAGATCTTTTACAAATGATCAGAATTATCAACCAAAGAAAATACAAGGCCAGAAACTGAAACGTAATATTTATGATTAAAAGGAATTCTAACCAGAATTATAAACACTGCCTCACCTACCCCTCCCTCTCTCTCTCTCATTCTCTCTCAAAAAGGCTAATATTTGTGCAATGATTTTGTTTTATTGATAATTAAATATATGAATATTCGATTATAAAAATATGTTAGGTGGATTCATGTATGAACTTCATATTTATTTTATTGTCACGAAAATTATTATTCTATTTTATTCATGTATTTATTTTTGTGAGCCTGCGACCCAGTTTGGAGGAATTCGGGACCCGTAGTTTGAAGAATCCGGGTTTAAAGAAGTGCATACTGCATTAGCGTAGGTGGATATAGGAGAGAAGAAATGTGATGATTTAAGGCGAGGGTGAGGGGGAAGAGGGTAAGACAAATGAAGGTGATTAGTTGAAAAGTAATAACAAACAAATATAATTAGAATATCTGTTACATTATATGCTTTAAATAAAGGCACTGTCTTTTGTTCACCATCGTAGTGGGATAGACTACTGAATATATATTATCCTTTGGATATTAGACAGCTATCCCTGTATTCCTTTTATCTCTCGTGCTTGTCCCGTATTGCCTGTAATGATGTGGGCAATACTTTAAGGGTTTGGACGCCCTTTCAGCCCCCGCCACTAGCTTATATTTCTTCAACTGTCCCTCCTTTCTTCCTATTTCATTCTTGCTTGCTGTCACACCTCTCTATCATCTTTTCCTGGTGCTATTTGACCTCGCTGTTGCGCCACCTAATATCAATCAAATCCCTCGTGCTTGTAGTCCACCCTATTTATCACCTTCTCCCAAGCCCAGCTGTTTTGTTTTCTTTTTCGGCAGAAGACGGTTTAATTTTCTAACTTTTTTAATAATCATATTTGTCAACAAATTCATTAAGCTATTTACCAGGATTTTTTCTTCTAAATATGCATTTCCTTAAAAATAATCGATGTTAAACTTAAATAGGCGCCGCTATAAGGCATTTTCAATAAACTTGGTCTAATTTTATGCATAGGCTATATATATTACAGTATCTCTCAAGTAACTGGCAACCTTACATATCCTCCTTACTGTCTTATCCCTCTCTCGCTTGCCCTTCCCTCCTTTCTTATCGTTTATCTTTTCTTTCTCATATTTTTAACCTTCTCATTCGTTCTTAAAAAGTTTTAATGACATAGGCCTTTCTCCCTTATCACTTATAGTCCAATTATATGATTCGAAAAACTGCGGCTGAGATTATGTTGTAGATTGCATTTTGGTTCTCAATATGTAGAGGTTGATTGATTGATTGATATTAGGCGCCGCAACAGCGAGGTCATATAGCGCCAGAAAACGTTAATAGAGTGGTGAGACAGCAAGCAGGAAGGAAATAGAAAGAAATGAGGGATAGTTGAAGAACTGAAAGTTAGTGGCTGGGGCCGAAGGGGCGCCAAAACCCTTAAAGTATTGACCACATCACTAATGCAGGCAATACCCCCTATACTACCCCCCTATAATACCTCCTATAACCCCCTATACTACCTCCATGGTTGGGGCAGAGGCTGGGGGGTTGTGGGGGGGAAATGGAGAGAGAATGGGGAGTGAAGTCCACCACTCCATGACGTCACTATATCTGCGCAGTACCACTGGCTGACAGGACCTATTAGTGTTATTGGTCTTGACTACCACCACCACCACCACCACCACCAAGAAACAAGGCAGCAAGAAGGCACGAGGGAGGAGCAGAGCAGACGCACCACCATCCCTGCCTCCGGCCCACCCTAGTCGCCGGTTAGCATATTGCCCAACTGTACTCCACTCCCGCACCAATGGTGAAAAGGGCTGGTCCAGACGATTTGAAGGGGTAACTTGTTTAAACATCGCAACTCGTTTACACACTGCTCCATATGGTCTGCACAATAATAATAATAATAATAATAATAAACGATTTGTTGATTTGGCAGCCAAAGAGCTGAAAATACATAATAAATTAGTGATTAATAATGAATGGGAATTACAATTACAATTGAAACATCTCTTAAAGTACACAATACATAATAAATTGGTGATTATTCATGGATGGGAATTACAACGGAAGCATCTCTTAAAGTAAACTATATATATTATATACATATTATATACATACACTTACATCTTCAGTCTTCACATATATACATGGTAAGAATAGATAAGTTTGTATGTGTATGTGTGTGTGTGTGTGTGTGGTGAAGTAGGGAGGGAACTTTGGAAATCGTTGGGTGGGGTGTCAGGTAGGGTAAGGTCATATCATGGAGAGTCAGGTGATAATTGTGGGGAAGGGGTAAGGCTAAATAATTATCATGTAGAGGTGTGTGTGTGTGTGTGTGGTTTTCCTTGGCAATGTACACTCGTCAGCACTGCCGCGTGTTACAGTGCTTGCACGTTTTAGGAGATAATGGCACCATTGTCAATAAAGTCCACTTCAATCGCCACTCTTACTCCATCTCAAACATGTAGTTTTTTTAGAGGTAAATAATCACAATGGTGCAACATCTCCTAAAATATGCCGATAGTTTTTGGAGACTGTAAATGTACTCTTACACTCGTACTCACATACACAATTCCATGTACTCGGAGTGTGAAGAATACTTAGTACTTGTAGGCCTGTTTGTACTTGAACGCCATGTGTACATGCCCAGTACTTCCGAGTATAATAAATATGCAACCACACAAAGCAACACACCACGTGGGCAGCACTGGTATTGATATTTTGGCTTTGGCGAATGTTAAAGGGAAAAAGGGTGAAAATTGAAATGGAAGGGTGCAGGGGGTCATGATGCGAGGTGAGGAACTGACTTAAAGCTTTGTAGAGCACCTGTTTTAATCCTCCCAAGAATGGGGTGAATTCCTCTCTCATTTAGCTTCTTAAAAAATACATATATTCATTACTCATGATGCATGCATGCACTAATTATAGGTAAGTACAATATTTTTATGGCCACGCAGATTAGATTGTTTGGAAATTAGTAAATGGTTTCTTAAAAGGATAAACACACATTTATTAAGCTTGAACTTATTACAAGTAGATACAATATTTCAATGGCCATTTCCATGTGATTTGCCATTGGCCACATTGGCAGCAATGTTTGCGAACAGATTTCGTGGCCGCTTCAATTTGGCATTTACCAAATGGCTGGGTCGGCGTCCTTTTCCAAAAGGTTTTCGTGGCCCACGTCGTGAAATAGATGTTGGCTGGCACCGAATTTTTCCTCGGCCAGCTCCAGCTGTAGTGGTGCAGACGTCGCTACCTATGTTGTACAATACACTGTTCACCATGTTGGCACTTATTATTTTTTACAGTCTTTTAACTGCTGTCTTCAGGGCTGCCTCAGTTTCTGCGTTTCCGTATTTTCCATTCACTGTTTGAATAGCTGTGACGAATTCTGATATATCTGCACGATAATCCTCACTTGTCTCGGCCTCTTCCAAAATTGGTTGGTTCTGTGCCTCGCACTCCGGAGCTGTAGAAGGACAATCCAACATTGCTTGATTTTGACTGTATGTCTGGCACTCCGGAGCTGCAGCAGCACAAAGGTTTTCTTCCTCTACCCTCAGCTGTGGCTCCAACAACCCCATGAAAAAACTTTCTGGGGGGGTTTTATCGTCGCCCACTGCCACTGACGCCAGCCACCACCTATTTTCGTTTGTAGCAGTAAACACTTGGGGCGAGACGGTCATGCAGGCAGCTTGGTGTTTACACAGCGAGCCATTCTCCCATACATTGCATTCGCAGAAGCCAGTTTCCATGTGGACAGTATACTGCAGTGAAGCAGTAGACTGGCTCTTGACCTTGTATTTTCCGCTGCCTAGGGGAGTTACTACTTTTAAGGAGAGTGTGGCCAGACTCATGTTCTTTGTTCTCCGCCTCCCAAGTGCAACGTCTACAAGTCTCTTCTTCATAATATTATAGCCATCAAATATTTCACCCTTGAAAATCATCAGCTGAATCGTGTTGTATGTCTTGCATCTGAAAAAAAAAAAAGTGACACATAAGTACACACATACGCACTCGCACTGACATCTTTAATTGGACACACTGTTCCTGTAAGCATGGTCTGAGTTATTTTGTCTAATTTTAACTTCCGGTTTAAATATTATATCTAAAAGTGCGGACCAAGCAAAAACTCTTTTACATTTATATAAAACCAAACAAAAGCAAGACAAAGTATAAAACACTGTCATCGGAGATAAGAATTATTATGTTAAAGAGGAAGATTTGCGAAATCCTTTTCACTTCACTAGATGTATGTATATGTTATGTATGTGTTCTTATTAAACCTCAGTGTGTACCAACGTATACAAAAGCCAATATTGAGGATAAGATACGTACAGTCACTCATAAAAATTAAGACCCCCCAGGCCAGTCATCTTCTTATACTTGTGATAACGGTTCTGGTAACAGTGTACGTGACGTCAGTGATGGCGCTTGAGAGATGAAGTTGATCTGCTCGACTCACTTGGAACTAAAGGTAGATGAGACGAAGCATGAGTTGGGATAATGTTTCGAGCAAACCAGCCTTCCTCCAAACACCACCCACCACCACCACCACCTCTGACGTCAGATACAATGTTACCAGAACCGATATCACACGAGTTAAAAGGTGTCTTGCCTGGGGGGGGGGGGGTCTTTACTTTTATGAGTGACTGTACCTATTCAGAACAACTTCCTTAATGATGCACATGGTTGCCTCGCAGTAATTGTTGGTGTGATGACCCCGCAGCATCACACTAGCCCTGAAGGCAATACCCCACTCTTCCCTCCTTTCCATTAGTGAAGGAGATAGCTGAAACGCAAACAAATAATATATCAATAGTTTGATTAACCGAAAATTACAAAACAATTAACTATTTGAATGTGTATTCCGTATCAGTAATCTGAAGTGATGATGATGATCAAGGTGATACAATTACTACTGCTATTATAATAATAATAATTATTATTATTATTAGTAGTAGTAGTAGTAGCAGTAGTAGTAATGAAAGATTACTACCGTACTACTACTACTACTACTACTACTACTACTACTACTACTACTACTACTACTACTACTACTACTACTACTAATAATAATAATAATAATAATCATAATAATCATAATAATAATAATTATTATTATAATTATGAATAGTCAGTATTAATATTACAGACTCGATAAATAATATTAGTACCGCTATCTTCGTTATTCTCTGTTTGTTTTTTCCTCTTATGTTCTTGTAGCGAATGAACGGTATGTAAAATTACCTGCTGAAGTTAGTGTATGTCTGTGAAAGAGGATTATCTTTGAATTTTTGCCAAGCTTTGAAAAAATCATCCTTCGATGATGCATAAACGAGGCACTTCACTGAAGCCATCAGCTCCTGGCGATCCTCTTTCCTTATGCCATGTTTGAGGTCCAGTAGCCATTGCCACACTTGCTGAAGGAAATGAAAAATACTAAGAAACTGTCGAGCTGCAGGCCAGCCAGGTTACAGCTAGTGCTCCCTTCAATGCGTTGCAGTTGTCGGTCATGAAAGCTTCTGGAGATTGCTTCCCATAGAATGCTTTTTCCCCAACAGATCTTTTCACCATATCAAAACCTGTAATGAGATCAAAAGTGGTTAAAAAATATATCGGATACATCCAGTAGTAGCGATTGTACACAAACAGAGCTCTATACTATTACCCCAATTTCCAGCTGAATTATGTAAACCTGTCTTTCACTCTCTCACATACACATTAATGATAGTATACACTACCCGATAAAACCGACGCCCCTCTGCTTGAGGTACACTGAACCAGAAGCACAAGCTTTTGTTTCCATACTATGATTATTTTCATATAATTACTTTAAAACCAACTGTGCCTCCACTCATGAACCCATCTGCCTTCCTCCTTCCCCAACACTAAAACAATGGCAGCGGGTTTCGTATGAGTCAAGGAGAGGGGCGTCTGTTTTTGTCGGGGACTATACATAATTGTGTTGGGTTGAAAAATGTACAGGAAATATCAGGTTCACCTTTCTTTAGTGATACTTCGTCTACGCTGGATGTAAACAGCAAAGCAAGAGCAGCAGCTCCAGCTGGTCCAGCACAGAGAAATGGGATCAATGATGTAGTGAGGTGATCAATGCATACTGTACCATCCACGAAGACGATTTCTCCAGCTTCTCTCTTCTCGACGTTCTGTAGTATAGTAACTTCTGGGTTTTTTGCGGCATACTTTCTAATGAACTCTGCCATGGATAAATTATCGAATCCACCATGCTGCCTCTTGAGCCATTGCGTCCTCATGTACTTGATAGCACGGGGCGATGGGTTTATACCATGATTTGCCTGTCCGCTTAAGTCATCACACAACCCCAATTTCATTATGTGATATCTTCCAGCCTGAGGTACGGTCATTCCTGCAAATATAAAAGTAAATGTATCAGAATTAGGCAATGACACAGTGGCACACACACATGAATAATCTAATTATGTAATTCAGGTTTACACAAATATGTATTGTAGTCATCAGCACTTATCGGAGATACGATATTTTTCAATAAGTAATGCATTAGGACAGTTTTGTTTCGACAATTGAGGTTTCAGAGTTGAGCACCGCAGTTAAATGTTCACACATATATTTTTGCCTAGTTACCTTGCTCAAAGTACGTAATGAAAGTGTTCTTCGTTTCCGGAAGTACCCTAAGTTGATTGAGGGCTTCTGTAGACTGGCGAGGGTGATTGTGAACACCCTTCATTGTAACGAAGCATGGATACTTTTCCATCAGTCTGTCTTTCTTCACTTCGTCTTTAGTAATGGACCGAATGTTGACATCCATCGTCACAGGGCACCTGTAACAAAGCAGAATGGACACCGGAATAACGCAATGCATACCTCACATTAATACTAGGTGCTCCAAAACACGAAATAATAAGTGACGGCTGTATATTCACAGAATATACATAGAGGTTGAATCATTAAGCAGAGGCATATGCTCTATAATTATCAGCTAAATGTACAACACAAGATTAACAGAACACCACCACCGTCACTGCCACCACCACCACCGTCACTGCCACCACCACCACCGTCACTGCCACCACCACCACCGTCATTGCCACCACCACCACCGTCACTGCCACCACCACCACCGTCACTGCTACCACCACCACCGTCACTGCCACCACCACCACCACCGTCACTTCCACCACCACCACCGTCACTGCCACCACCACCACCACCGTCACTGCCACCACCACAACCACCGTCACAGCCACAACCACCACCGTCACTGCCACCACCACCACCGTCACTGCCACCACCACCACCGTCACTGCCACCACCACCACCACCGTCACTGCCACCACCACTACCGTCACTGTCACCACTACTACCGTCACTGCCACCACCACCGTCACTGCCACCACCACCACCATCACTGCCACAACCACCACCGTCACTGCCACCACAACCACCACCGTCACTGCCACCACCACCACCGTCACCACTGCCTGCGCCACAACGGAAGATGACGGTGAAAGCACCACCACCACCACCGGTAGTGAGACGGAACTGGAGGACCGGGGTGAACCCTGGAGGGGGAAGAGAAAGAGGAGAGGGAGTAAGGACAGCAGTCAGACATCGGAGCCGTCGCAGTTTGTTGAAGTGAGGTGGTAGCTGTCCACCTCACCCCGCCTCTATCTCCTTCAGAAAAACATCAAGTTTCACCCGATTCTTCCAGTTCCGGAAGGAATGGAGGTAGTTTGAGCCTTCTGTAAGGAAGACACCATTCGCCGCCTCCACAACAACAATAACATCATCAACAACGAAAAAGGTTCACTACCACCGATGACCACAACAACAACAACAACAACTACTACTACAATTATTACAACTATTATTAATATTGATTATCTAATGAAAGTGTTTGATGCCTTAATACCCCATAATGGGTGATAGGCAAAAATTTAAATTAAGAAGAAAAACTTAAGAGACATGTAGCACACAGGGTGTAGTTCTCCCTCCTCTCCAGGCTGCAACAGAATAGCTCCAGCACCCACATCACTGGCATCTACTTGAATACTGACTGGCTTACTGTAGTCGGGTGCTTAAAGAATAGGGGCAGAGGAGAGAAGACTACATACCCTATCAAACGCTGCTTGGCACTCTGGAGACCACAGGAAACGCTTTTGGGGGCTCACTAGGTCTGTCAATGGAGCTGCAACTTCTGAAAAATTTAGAGTAAATCGACGATAAAATCCAGCCATACCAAGGAACCGCATGACAGCATTTCGATCAGAAGTGACAGGAAAGTTTTGTATGGCTTCCACCTTTGCTATCACTGGTGAAACTTCTCCCTGTCCGACCACATGCCCCAAATAAGTAATTCTTGCGTGTCCAAATTCGCTCTTGACCAGATTTACTGTCAATCTGGCTTCAGCTAGTCTATGAAACAGTCGTCGCAGTCGGGTCATGTGCATATCCCTTTGTCACTAAATATTATCAAATCATCCAAGTATGCATCAACGCCCTCTAGTCCGGTAGTTATGACATTCATCAGCCTCTGAAAGGTGGCAGAGGCATTCTGCATGCCAAATGGTGTTACCTTATATTCATATAAACCATCAGGCGTTACAAAGGCTGAAATTTCTCTTGCTCTATCACTGAGAGGAATTTGATAGTATCCATTTAGCAAATCTATCTTAGTCACATACTTTGACTTACCTATACTGTGAATTATATCATCAATTCCAGGTAGCGGAAAACAGTCCGCCTTGGTTAAAGAATTAATCTTTCGATAATCCGTACATAAACGGAGACTACCGTCTGACTTTGGTATTAAAACACAAGGGGATGCCCACGCACTGCATACTGGGTACAACCAAACCATTGTTCAGCAGGAACTCCACCTCCCTCTGAAGACTTGCCCTCTTACTTTGACACATTCTGATTCATGCCTGTTTCAAGGGTGGAGCGTCGTCTGTCAACACCACGTCATGCGTTACCAAGGTACAGGGGTGAGGAACATCGTCGAAAAGCTGGGCAAACTCCTCCAAGACAGTACAAACATCCTTCATCTGCTGCTGTGAAAGGTGAATAAGTTTAGGAGTCATGTCCAGTAACATCCTGGAGTTAGTTAGAGGTATCCCAGTAACAGGTGGGAAATCGGGATCTACACTGGGTGTCTCTCTCGACTGCACTACAGTACACACAGTGTTTCCTTTTTTAGCGTGGTAGGGCTTTAAGAGATTTTTTTTTTTTTTTTTAATTCATTGCGCCGTAGCGTCAGTCAATAGGCAGACAACAGTACACAAGGGTAGGAGAGATTTATGTGAACCAATCTCTCTTTCTTTTGCTTTCCTGGAGTTTAGATGACATAATTGACTTCACCTATTTTCTTCTTAACATGATAGGGACCACAGAACTTTGCCTGCAGGGGACTCTGAGACACTGCCATGAAAACTAATACATTATCCCCAGGTATGAATTCTCGGGACACTGTACTGGAGTCATATGTTTGTTTCATTTTCGGTTGAGACTGATTCAGTTGTTCACAAGCACACACACACACACACACACAATCACTCTAGCACCTCGTTTCTCTCTCTCTATCTCTTGATACACACATACACACACACACACACACACACACACATTATCAGGTTTGGTATAAAGCCTTGACGTTGCATATTATCTGTTGTTATATATGCGTTTATCAAACATTGAAAACCGTGTCAAAATAATATCGATATCAAGATCTAGGTATTCTAGATCTTGATCGATATTACCTCATAATTATTTCAGTTTACGTCTGCCAGTAAGAATTCATATAAATAAAACATCAGATTTAGTACAGCCGGGATGTATACAACACCTCGGTGTAACCACATATTTACTGTCAATGCAGAACTGTTAGTGAAATCCGACTCCGACCACAGATGCTTCATAATGCCGACTATGCCTCCAACTGAATTAATAAAAATTATATTTCTTCATAGATTTACTCATACATATCATTACCTGATGTTTTATTTATATGAATTTTACCGACTCTGAATCCAACCCAAAACTTAAATATCCATAGCTCCATGGCTCTTCATTTTAGTATATATTCATTTGAGAGTTTCAGACAAGCTGGTTTTAACATTTAATACTCGTATGAATGTTTATTCTTTGGCATGAAAGGTTAAATTAATTATTCAAATTGACTAACAATATTTACAGTGATAATTGAACACACAATCATACTTTTGGGGTTATGGTATATAGGGCACCTCCCTCTTGTGGTCTGTCTCTGAACGCCTCATTACCTATTAACAAAATATATCACTGTTAGTATGGCTACTGTGTCAATATTACTGAAGGACGAAGGTCCGCTTAAAATAGGTAAAAAAATTTTTTGTTTTTGTTTTTGGTAACTTGGCTAAAATCTAGCTAGTACTGTCCTCAACACCCTAACAAAGTTGGAGTATCATTTGACAACTTTTACTGTGGTATATTTGGCTATAAATCAAGGTTTCTGGAGCGATGAGCGATCATTTACGTCGCAATGGGCGCTACTATGTGCGACATAACATGATAATATTTTCATTCTTGTGCAATGTTTCTTGTTGTTATGGTTATTTCATGAACAAATGGCAGCTGCATTGTCGAACGTGGCAACTTTGTGTGTGTGAGGCAGTGTAGCCACAGTCAGCAGAGGCAAAAACAGTCAGACACTCACAGCAAAGGAGTAGCTAGACTCGCTAACTCTAACTCGTGTGCTGCTTCAACACTTCATTTTACGTGTGTTTTGTGGTGCCAAGGAACTCAAGATGCTAAGGAAGTCCATGAAAGCTTGCATTCGCTCGGAGAAGGGGAGGAAAGCAGTAAAAAGAGGGAGAAGGGGTAGGTGAAATAGCAGCGTTGGCAACCACCACCATCAGCTGATTGAACCACAACAAACCCACACGGTGGCCACACCACAACATCAACAACAACCCCACTCCATAACTACCCTACCTCCATATCTGTACTCATGCATACGCCCATATCAAGTGCAAAGAAGAGGAAGAGGCTCTTTATAAGTGAAAATGGTGATCAGAGTAAGGTAGAGATTGATAAGATAACTTGAGGACAGTGTAGCAAAAGTAACGAAGTACTGTACTATGCAGATTAGCTACTTCGATTCCCAGGAGATGGTGGATTACTGGATATAGATGTCACATATGATGGTAAGTGTAGTATAAGTTGGAAAGATCCTATAATTGTTAAACGATTTGGGATTAACTAGTTAATGGTGTTTGACCCGTTTATTGTTTCGAGTGTTATTCATTGTGTAATTCATTTGGTTCTATGACTCTTTAGAAAGGTTATCTCTGACTTGCTTTCTGTATCACTAGGGTCATTCTTCACTCGCCTCTCGCACAATACGCACTTGTCTGTTTAGTCCAATAAAGCCTTAAGAAGAAGGTTAGACTCTACTTACATCCAGACGTGATACTTGGATTACTTCACTACAATTTATTGGACTAAACATTTCTCTGCTCAGCTGAGATGGAGAAGTTCCTGCGCCCGGAGAAGTTTGAAGGAAGAGAAGGCACTACCTCTGAACAGTGGACCGATTGGTACCACACATTCACCAACTTCCTCGACACTATAGAAGCGGTGCCTGATTCCGCCAAGCTAAAACTTCTCATCAATTACGTATCTCCTGTTTTCTCCTATATCAGCGAGTGTACGAGATATTCTGAGTCTATAAAAGTGCTCGAGGCAGTGTTTATGAAACCTCCTAATGAAATATTTGCGAGGTATAAGTTGGCCACCAGAAAACAACAGTCTTCTGAAACTATCGACCAGTATCTCCAGTCTCTGAAGCTGCTGGCCAAGGACTGTTCATTCAAGGCGGTGACAGCTGACCTCTACTCTCAAGAGGCAGTGCGAGACGCCTTTATTACTGGACTTACCTCTTCCCTCATTCGTAAGCGGCTTTTGGAAAAACCTACCCTTACTCTAGAGGAGGCCGTACAACAAGCTCGCAGTCTGGAGATGGCTCAAGTTAATGCTGAAATGTACGCATCTTCTTTCAGCTCTAACAACTATTCTACTGTTACTGCTGTGGTGGACTCTGACTCTTCGCCTTCATATGCTTCAAAAGTACCTGAGGAAGAAAATGAAATGCCAGAAGTAGCTGCTACCAAATCTGCCTGTTCGTTCTGCGGTCGCCTCTGTCATCCACGCTATCTGTGCCCAGCTAGGAAAGCCATCTGTCATAAGTGCGGGAAAAGAGGACACTTCAGCTCTGTCTGCAGATCTAAGGTCAGGCCTGAGGAGAGAAGTTCTATCAAGGAATCCGCTATGATCCTGTCCTCCTTAACTCTAGCTCGACATCCGCTCATTGTTCTAGTCTCTGTGTCCTAGTTAACAAGGTAAGAGTTAATGCACTAATTGACAGTGGAAGCTCTAACAGTTTTATTCATCCGGAAGTGGCTTCTCGACTAAGCTTGAACGTTTCACCATCCAGCGAGACTGTTACGATGGCCTCTTCCCCTCTCGTTACTTCCACTCTGGGACATTGTTTTGTGGATTTGAAGGTACTTGATAATTCGTACCCTAAATATAAGCTTCCTATACTTCCTGATTTGTGTGCTGAGTTAATCTTGGGAAGAGATTTTATGAAATTGCACAACTCTGTAGAATTCAGTCTGGGAGGAGCGAAACCTAAGCTGACTATCTGTGGAGTAGTTCAAATGGATATTTCACCACCAAGTCTCTTTCCTAACCTATCCCCAGACTGTAAACCCATTGCTACCCGAACTCGGAGACATAATATATCAGATGAAGTTTTCATTCGGGAAGAAGTTAACACTTTACTGAACAAGGGAATAATTGAGGAAAGTCAGAGTCCTTGGAGAGCACAGGTTTTAGTGACAAAGAATGAGAGACATAAACGACGAATGGTAGTTGACTACTCCAGAACCATAAACAGGTATACCTATTTAGATGCTTACCCCATGCCAAAGATTGATGAGTTGGTGCACAACCTAGCAAAGTATAAAGTTTTCTCTAAACTAGATTTAAAAAGTGCTTACTATCAGGTTCCACTGAGGGAGAACGAGAAACTTTACACTGCTTTTGAAGCTAATGGCCACCTTTATCACTTTAACAGAATCCCGTTTGGCTTAACTAATGCTGTTTCTGCATTCCTGCGGGTGATAAATGCAATTATAAATGACAATAGTTTATTGAACACCTATGCTTATATAGATGATGTACTTATTTGTGGTACGGATCTTGAAGATCATGATGTACCTTTGCAACGCTTGAGAGACGTAGCTTCTAAGTATAATCTCACTTTCAATGAGGATAAATGCCAATTCGAACTGGAGGAAATAAGTTACCTTGGGTACCTAATATCGAATGGTTCATTACGCCCTGATCCAGACCGTCTGAAACCTTTAAGAGACATGCCTGCTCCTTCTGACCTTACATCTCTCCGGCGCATGCTTGGTCTCCTCTCTTACTATTCCCAATGGATCCCTAATTACTCGAACAGAATACAACTTCTCCTGAACTCTAAGACCTTCCCCCTCGGACCTGAAGCTGTTCAGTGTTTCAACGACCTTAAAGAAGACATCGCTCGTTCTTCAGATGAGAACCTTCCTCTTGAAGTAGAAACAGATGCTTCAGCCACTTCAGTTGCTGCTACCCTGTCACAGCAAGGCAGACCAGTTGCTTTCTTCTCTAGAACTCTGTCTCAAGCTGAGAAACATCATCCTGCTGTAGAGAGGGAAGCCACTGCCATCGTTGAAGCTGTTCGTAAGTGGCGAATGTTTCTTATCGGGAGAAGGTTCAAAATAATCACCGATCAACAGGCTGTATCCTTCATGTTTGACATCAACCACTCCTCAAGAATCAAGAATGACAAGATACTTCGCTGGCGGATTGAACTCTCTGGATACCAATATGACATCCAGTTTCGTCCCGGTATGGAAAATCTGCCAGCTGATGCCCTGTCAAGAGTATGTTCGATTGAGCCTGGATCTAGCATTCCGTTGGAGAAAATTCACGAATCCTTGTGCCACCCTGGTATCACTCGTCTGTTCCACTATATAAAAACGAAAAATCTAACTTATTCTCTTGATGATGCAAAGAAAGTGTGTTTACAGTGCCCAGTTTGCTCAGAATTTAAACCAAGATATTTTAGGCCTCCTGCTTCTAAACTAGTAAATGCACTTCGACCTTTTGATAGACTGTCTATTGACTTCGTAGGTCCCAAACCATCTGTATCACGTAATAAGTATCTGCTTGTCCTCGTAGATGAATATTCTAGGTTTCCTTTTGCTTACCCTTGTTCTGATATGTCTGCTCAGACTGTTATTAACTGCTTTCAGAAACTGTTTTCAATATTTGGTTGTCCAGCTTCTATACACTCTGACAGAGGACCACAATTCATGTCTAAAGAAGTTTCCCAGTACTTGATGAATGTAGGTGTTGTGATGACTCATTCTACCCCTTACCACCCCCAAGGGAATGGCCAGTGCGAAAGGGAGAATGGAATTATTTGGAGGGCGGTAAGGATGGCTTTAAAATCTCGAGGTGCCATGGAGAATCAGTGGGAATATGTACTAGATAATGTGCTTCATTCCATTAGGTCCCTCCTCTGCACCGCTACTAATGAAACTCCTCATGACCGGTTATTTTCATATCCTAGGAAAACATCTAATGGCTATTCTCTTCCCAGTTGGTTGTCTCAGCCTGGAACAGTCCTGGTTCGGAAATTCGTTCGTGAGAGCAAATCCGATCGTCTAATGAAACCCGTGGAGCTAGTCAGCGCTACTCCTCACCAGGACCCACTAAGACTTAGTCTTAGTGGGTCCTGCTCCTCACCACGCACGCATACGACACGTTGACGGACGAGAAACTACGGTTTCTACTAGAGATCTTGCTTCCCCTGGCTCCAGGATACGACAACCCGAACAACTACTTCGACTTAGAGAGGAGCCCTTGAATCCGGGAGTTGTTTCTGAGGCAACCCCTGAGCCCCCTGAGCCTTGGTCGCCTCCTGCTATTGAGGAACTCTCTCCACCACCGGTTGATTCCAGACCTGCTGAGCAAGAGAAGACTCAGCTAACTGAAGATGATCCAACTTCACTCAGGAGGTCCAACTGGATCAGGAAGCCAGTAGATAGGCTTAATTATTGTTAGGTTCTTCGTACGTAAATCAGTTATGTATTCTTAGTTTAGGTTATTTCTAGGCAGGCTTGACTATCTATTACTAAGTTGTGAATAAAACCCACTCTTGTTGACGGAAATAATATATTAATCCATACAGTTTCGGTGGACACTGCCACCATCTTCAGTGGTCTAGCGAGAAGAAAGGAATGACATAGATAGTACCACGGTATAATGACTAGAGAGGTATGCGCATGGCGGATATTATTGGAACCGCGGGCTTTCTCAGACCCTGTTGTGACGTCACGTAGTCAAGTAAACATCCCCGGTTGTACTGGTGTGGTAGATGTGATAGCTCTGCGTTTTTGACCCGTTTTTGCCTTAATTTATTTATATATTGACTCATTTTTGCCTTATGGGGAAACCAAGAATATGTTCAGTATATGGCTGCACACCTGCCAAAACCAGCAATCTGAAATATCATAAATTCCCCAGAAATGTCAGGAGGTGGTGCATGCAGCTGGGTGTTGTTTTTGAGTGTTTGGATGGACTGATGAGTGATTTGAGTATGGATGTGTTTCTGGAGATTGGTTTGGGGTGGGCAGGGTGTAAGAGATGATAGTATTTGTGTATGGTATCACGTACTGGGTGTTGTTTTGATGTTCCTTGGCATGTGTGGGTGTTATACCATGTAGTATAGTGGATGGTGTGGGTTTGTGGAGGCTGCAGTAAGTGTTTGTGTGCCTCTCATGTCAAGATGATCCTTGATTTTGAGGACTTTGGTTTCATAGTGTAGGTTGTCTGTAGGTGTGGTAGCTGTGCAGCCTGTGATTGACTTTAGGGCTCTGTTCTGTATGGTTTGAAGGGTGTTGTGATGAGTCTCGGCGAGGTTTGAAGCCCAGGCAGGGCTTGCATAATCCATCACTGATCGAATATATTGTTTGTATACTGAGGTTGTGGTTTCTTTGTTGTGTCCGAATGTTGTGCTGGCAAGTGATCTGAAGGCTTTAAGTCTTTGCATGCATTTATTTTTGATGGCCGTAATATGTTGTTTGAATGTCATGGATGTATTGTATGTTATGCCAAGTATTTTGTGTGTGTGTGTGGTATAGGTGTGTTGTTTATGGTGAGGTGTGGTATGTAGCGGTGTTCTGTGTTCCAGTTGGTGAGAAGGGCGACAGTTGAATTGGTGGGTGCTATTTTAAGTCTGTTTGTGGTGAACCAGGCATTAAGTGTGTTGAGGTAGGGTTGGAGGATGAGAGCGGCTGTGTCTGCGTTTCTGTGTGTACATGTGAGTGTTATGTCGTCTGCGTAGGAGGCTATGTGTATTTGTGGTGCTTGGGGTGTTGGTATGTCGTGCATGTATAGGTTGAAAGGGTTGGTGAGAGTACAGAACCTTTTGGGACGAAAATTGGTGAAATTTTGTTGTTTATTTGTGTATTTAGTGCTTGTATTTGGTTTATTGTGTGTTGTGTAAGAGGAGTTGGGGATGTGTGTTTAAGTGTGTCACGTTGTTTGATGAGGTCTTGAATTTCTGTTGTAAAGTTGGGGTTGTGTTACCTCTAGGGATGTGCTGTTTGTCTGCATTTTGTATAATTGTATTGAATTTTTGAACAGCTGTGTTGATGTTTGTTGAGTGTAGTGGTCTGAAACCATGTTATGAGGATGCTAGGGAAATGTGTGGTGTGATTAAGCTGATAATGAGGCGCTTAGTAACTTTGGAGGGGGTGCAAAGGAGGATGATGGGACTGTGTGATGAAGGTAGTGATGTTGTTTCCATGCTTCCAGGCATTGGGTATTGTGTTGTGTGAGTAGCTGTAGTTTGCTATGTTAGTGAGTGCTTATATGCCTTGTGGTCCAAGGTGGTTAAGGTGAATGATACTGATGATGTCAGGACCACAGGCAGGTGAGTGTTTGAGGTTGTGGATGATGTGATTTGTTTGATGGTTTGTGAATGGTGTATGGACTGAATCAGTGGGGAAGCATCTCCTAAGTCTGATGACTCGTCAGTCCTCAGGGTGTGGGTGAAGGTGGCTGACATGAGAAAAGTTCTGGATGAGGGTGTTTGCTTGTTGTTTATTTGAAGGTATAGTGTCTGTTGTTGTGATGGTTGCATGTGATTGTGTAGTGTTGCTGTTGGACAGTGTGATGCTGTTTAGTGTTTTGTAAGGTTTACTGGTGTTTGCTTTGTGATCAAGTGAGTTGGGGGTGAGTGTTTGAGTGTGGCTTGTTGTCTGATGAGGTTTTGGATTTCTGTTGTAAAGTTGGGGTTGTGTTTTCTTCTGTTGCCCCTAGGGATGTGTTTGTTGTCTGTGGTTTGTATGATTGTGTTGAATGTTTGTACAATAGTGTTGATGTCTGTGATAGGTGTACTGTTCAGTGTTTCAAAGTGTTTTATTTCTGTAGAGAAGATGTCTCAGTTGGCCTTGTTGTAGTTAGTGTATGTATGTATGTCTGTGGCCAGCTCGGGTGATACTTGAATTTGTTTTTTATTATGATTGGGAGGTGGTCAGAGCCAAGAGTGTTGACTACCCTCCATGATGTTCTGGGAGCTAGGTTGGGGGAGCAAAAGGTGATGTCAGGTGATGATGGTTAGTAGAGGGCTTGGTGAGGTATATGGGTGTGTTTAGTGTGATGAGGTTGTCTGTTTGGGAGAGGATTTCAAGTCCCCTGTTTGTGTCAGGGTTGTCAACATATCAGGCCAACGTCTTGGCATTGAAATCACCACCCAGGATGAAGGTAGGTTAGCTGGTGATTTGTTGGAGCTGAGGGGTAAAATTATGGGGGACTGTTGGGCTGGTTTGAGGGGGGATGTATAGGTTGGGTATTGTGGGGCTTGTTGTTTTGCCAGTGCATACTTTGATGGCCTGAATTTTTGTGATGGGGTTGTGGTGGTGGAGAAGGGATTTGATTTGCTCACTGAATTCCGTATAGTTGATGGATTTGTGGACTAGGGTGATGAGTCCACCGCCATTGCTGTTGGCCCGGTCCTGTTTGATGGTGGTGTAGTTGGGAAATGTAGGTGTTTTGTGTGAGTTTCTAATAAGATGGCAATGTGTATGTTGTGTTGTATGATGAAGTGTGTTAGTTCTTGTTTTTTGGTGTTGATGCCATCGATGTTTATTTAGAGTATGTTTATGTTGTGGGTGCGGTGTGTGTTGTGTGCTGCTATGTTGGGGTGAGGAGGGGTGTCAATACATTACGACCATTGAATCTTCCCTCATAGCATATTTCAGTTAATTGCATTTTCACCCCCAGTTTATTAGCATCACTGGACCCAAACAATTAGGATTTGTTAAACCAGAGCTTAATTTTGTATATATAATTTACTCAAAACCACCAACATATACATATATAAAGGTATAAATATCACAACCTCCCACATCCAGTTACCAATACTTTCACATTTACACATATAAATAACAATCCCTATACCAAATAACAGTAGTTCTTGAAATATATTAACATTTACACATATAAATAGCAATCCCTATACCAAGTAACAATAATTCTTGAACTATATACAGTTATTTGAACAATACATCACAAACCCCTCCTAACCTATATCAGTCCCGGAGAACGATTGCGGAGATAGTGAAGTGGGTTCCTGGGCTCCCTCCTTTTCACATGCCACCTGGTTAATTCTGCCGTACTGTACCAAATATCACTCGTGAGCCATAACTAAGGTACACTACAAGTCACTGGTTCTGTCACCCTAGTCCCCATTCTGCGGGCTCCCAGTTCCCTTACACTTTAACGCTTATTAAAGTACATGAACTAATGAAATTAATTCAACACGGCAACCAGGGCGTTCCAGGTTATAACACCAACCCAGTAATTGGGGAAGTCACTCGACCACTCACTTCACAACCGTCCTCCCGAAGACTGACTCTCCTCTATCCATGCTGTAAAGTAAACTTGGTTTTAGAAAATCCACCAATCACACACAAATAAGTCATGAAGCATTTCGAAACGTACCTCTGCCTCTTGAATACCCTTCGACTATCTATTCATCTATCTATAGCTACGATGCCTTGTCGAGTGTCCCAGCCTTGGGGACCTTCGTCGTAGGCACCTCTCCGAGTACCGGAAGGGTGACGGTTCTTACAGTCTCTTCCAGGTGCTCGGGGAGGAGGCTTGTTGTGTGGGAGGGAACACCCTCTCCTATGTGGAGGAGGCTGGCCTTCTCCACAAATTGTGAATTTTATTGTATTTATGGCTATTAATTTTTAGGTAGTTAAAGTTTAATGTTTCTTTCGTTAATATTTCAATTCTTGTATATATCTAACTTAAATAGGTTATTTCATTAATATATGATCTTTTGGAAGACGTGGGTTTTATTCATGCTGCTTCTCCCTTTTGAGGTAGTGAAAATTATTTAATTTTTGTACATATTTTATTAATGATGTAGATGACCTTTATATGTTGGGCGGTATATGACCATTGTTGTTGCGCTGCCAGATGCCTAATGGCATCAATAAATCAATCAAATCTATAGCTCCGATGCCTCGTTCCCTCCGGAAACTCCCCCCAAGGGGGTGGCCACGGCAGAAGTGTCTCCAGTTCTCCCTGTTCCAACAATCCCTCCTTACTTGTTCAAGCCCTACTCTGCCCCTCAGGTTTCTCTCCTTTACATACTCTTCCACTCTATTCTGCCATCTTACTGGAGGTCTGCCTCTCACACCAGGTCCCACAGCTTCACTTCCATACACCTTTACAAATTCCTCGCCTTGCATTCTCTCCACATGTCCAAACCATCTCAATGTATCACGTTTCACTCTCTCAACCACTCCACACTCAATGCCAATTGCCTTCTCACTCATACCACATCTCTCATACACTCTCTCATTACTTTCTCCATCCCATCTAGTAAGTCCACATGCTCCTCTCAAGTAACTCCTTTCCACAGCACCTATTGTAGACTGATGCACCCTACTCCATGTCCATGTCTCCAATGCATATGTCAGTGTTGGCAGGATTACACTATTTCATAGTCCCCTTTTCACTTCCATACTCACACTTCTACCCTTCATAATCCTCCCCAGTGATCCTATGACCTTCCTACCCTTCACTGCTCTCTCCCTAATTTCTCCTTCCATACTTCCATGTTTACACATAACTGTACCCAGGTACTTAAACTCCTTCACTTCCTCCATCCTCTCGCCCCTCAGAGTTATCTCACACTTCGTCCCAGTTGGTACAGCCACTCTGTAGGGTGTAGCAAAGTCAATCACTTCAGTTTCTGCTCTTTCAAATACCATCACTTTACTTTTACCTACATTCACCTTCAGTTTCCTTCGTTTACACACAGACTGAAATTCGTACACCACTCTCTGTAAATTCCTTTCATTCTCAGCCATCAGCACAGTGTCATCCGCAAACAAACTTGACACCAGGGACCAATTTGCTTCATTCAGCCTCAACTTCACCCCCAGACCATTCACTTTGGCTTTAACCTCTCTCATACAACCATCCATATATATATATTGAACAACCATGGTGACATAACACACCCCTGTCTCAGCCCTACACTAATATTAAAACTCTCGCTTAGATCACCCTCTACCCGTACACATGCTTTTGCATCTGCATAAAAAGCCTCAATGCCTTTCAGCAAAGGCCCCCCAACACCATAACTTCTAAACACCTCTATCATAGCTTTCCTATGAACTCTATTGTATGCCTTCTCCAAGTCCATGAAGGCAGCATACAACTTCTTACCCTTCCCAATATATTTCTCCACTATTGATTTTAATGCAAATATTTGGTCCACACATCCTCTACCCTTTCTGAACCCTCCATGCTCCTCACTAACCTTATTTCCTGTTACTTCAATCAGTCTTTCAGTAAGAACCTTCCTGTAAACCTTCCCTGGTACACTAAGAAGGCTTATTCCCCTATAGCTACCACGCTCATCCTTACTCCCCTTCCCCTTATACAGAGGTACAATTATGGCTTTCCTCCAATCCTCTGGCACCTCTCCCTGCCTCCAGGCCATGTACATATAAGCAACATCCACTCCACTACTACCTCCCCCCCACACTTTAACATTTCAGCAGTTATCCCATCCATCCCCGGTGCCTTTCCCATCTTCAACTTTCCTATTGCTTTCCTAACCTCTTCCCTTCCTAATTCTCCCTGTACATCCTGTCGTCTACCACCTGCCTCCATCCCCATGCATGTCACCACCGCCTCCCCTCCCGTCCCCCCATTCATCAACCGATCAAAATGCCTCTTCCACACTTCTTTCACTTCTACTCACAGTAACTCCATCCTCTCTCTTCATTCCCACACTACCAGACTTTCCTTCTCCTCTTTCTCTTTTCACCTCCTTCCAGAATAATTTCTTGTTCTCTTTAAACTTTTCACTCAGCTTCATACCAAACTCCTCATCCACTCTCCTTTTACTCTCACTCACCATCATTTTCACTTGTCTCTTACACACATTATATTCTCTTTTCCATCTCTCTCTCACTTCTTCCGGCACATTCCTCTGTAATGTTCTTCTATATGCCTTCCTTTTCTCCTCTACGGCATCTTTCACTTCTTCTGTCCACCAAGCACTCCCTTTCTTGCCCCTCTTCTGTGTCTTATATCCTACTACCTCTGCTGCTGTCCTCAATACTATCGTCTTTTAAACATTTCATACACCGCATTCACTCCCACTCCCTCCCCTATCCCCATCCTTACATCCCCCAGCACCTCACCCACCCTCCTCTTATATTCCTCCCTATACTCTTCTACATCTAATTTCCCACTAGCCACCTCCCTCTTATTCCTCACCCCTTCATCCTTCTTACTATACTCCCACTTAACCCTAACCTTCATCCTCACCAACACCGCAAAATGGTCGGAGCAATGGACCATTCCTCTCACCACTTTTGCGTCATACACATCCTTCCTCAACCTTTCATCCACTGCCACATAGTCAATCAAACTCTTTTGCTCTCTCTCATCCCTTCTCTTCCATGTATACCTGTGGATCATCTTGTGCTGAAAGAAGGTGTTCGCCAAGAACCCCCTCTCAGCACAGACATCCACCAGATACTCCCCATTTAGTCAGCTGCAAATATGACTTGACCCCAAAAAAATTCTAACAAAAGGTTTTTCAGTGGTTTACAATAGTATCAGATGTACTTAAAAACATACTAAAAGTTTACCAAAGTTTGACTCCAAGAAAGGCCCCATTTTCAAAATGGCGGCCGTCAGGTCCTTAAAATGACCATTACTCCTTTGTTTACCTCCTAGATCAGGAATACTGGTGCCTGCTACATGTTTTGGCCTTGTAATATTCTAATTAGTATATTTGCATGATAGATAAGTGGGTACAAGTACAATTATATATTAAAGTAATTGGTTACAAGCATATATATGCGGAGAATAAGTAACATTTCCCATAAGTCATTGCATATTTCTCCTTTTTCATATTGTTTTGGTTGTTCCTGTGGTTCACAAACATTTTTTTATTCCAATTACTCAAGACTCAATCCATTAGAACTGTGTGGTACTGTAAAATTAGTCAAAACAGGGCTGCCACGTGAAGGCTCAGTACCGCTAACCCCTTTTATTTTTTTGTATTTTATTTTTTTAAAGATTTTTTATTATGCATTTTTTTTGTTTTTTTTTTGCCTTTTGTTTTTTATGTATTTTTTATATATATATTTATATGTTTTTTAAACACTTTTCTTATTTACACACCTTAGAGTGTGACCTTAGTTAACCATTAGTCGTCACACTCTTCCTCGCATAGAGGTTGATTATAGCGATTCTCACAATTCCCAACTTGACATGGTCCACAAGCAGGCATGCATGGTAGTCCATATGCCCTGCAACTGCACCGTTGTGTTTGGCAGGCAGTTGTGCAATTACAGTGGATCATCTGCAGGAGACATTCTGGAGCAGCAGTCTTACTGGTCATAACTGGCAGGAACCGGTTGTCCACCAGTTTCCATCCCCAATCCACTGTGTTCATGTCACCTTCCTTTCCAATCCACACCATGATCTGGAAGTAAACTCTTTGGCAGTGGTATTTGGTTGTAGACTCAGTTGGAGGCAGACGTTCTGGGGCAACAAACGATTTGGCGGTAACGATTTTCTTGCTAAAAAGGTTGTAGCGCAAAGAGGCAAGTGAATCGCTACTCTTTCCGCCAAACAACACTGCCATTGCCTTGGTCCCGTGGTCCTCTATGACATTCCTTGCTTGATGTGGGAGCAGAAACACATTTGCACAGGACTGGATGGTTGACTCGCCATTCACAAGTTTCTGGAATGCTGTCTGTTTGCCAACACTAAAAATGCGTGAAGTTGTATCACATCCTGTGAAGGCGTGAATAAACAGCAACTGGGAACACAACTCACTATTCAGGACTTGTTTCATCTCACTGATGTTGTACACTTTCGTAGCTTTGGACTTGTCTGAACGAAAATAGAGGCCTCTATTTTTCGTCCCAGCTTAGTAGAAGAGAAGAATGAGTAAGTCTGTATCCTCCCCTATCAAGGTTTTGGGCCGATGTTCTGAGGCCTTGACTGCAGCTTTGACAATGTCCACGTCTGTGTCACCTGATGCATTGATAACAGAGCAGCCCTTCTTCTCGAGCTTCTCGGTCATAAGATTGATAAGTCCTTGTTTGTTGCAAGATCTGGAAAGGAAATCATCCTTTCTTCCCACAAACTCAGTCTCTGCATTGAAGTTAACAATGGGGTGAGTGTTTTCACCACGTCTCTGATGCGTATTGTCTTTGATGGATGGACCTTCTCTATAACCATCAAAAACAACTGTTGCTTTACCATAAAGGCATACGGTAAAGTCTGCATATGACTGTGCAATGGCACCATAACTGTCACCCTTTTTCCACGCCAAGCGGTGAACCAGAGAACCACCATCAAAGACATAATGCTCAGTTGGTGGGATGGAATCCAGGACAGTTTTGTCAGATTTCTTGCTTGAAAAATCAATGACTGCCTGCGCTAGTTGGGGCTTGTTGGCTTTACGGAAGATTTCCTTGCCTTCGAACAGGGCTGCAGGAAATGAGCAGAGCTCATAGCTCATTACATCTTCAAGTGAAAACTGCCCAGTTTTCGACATGATCAGGAACCGTTGGAACAGCAAAGCAGGATCAATGGTTCGGTCTTGGGCAACTTTGACGGTGGAGTCATCAGCAAGAGTTTTTGCCCGGTCTTTCCATTTGAAAGATATACCAAAAACAGGTTTTCCAATCATCTTTTCACCTATCTCATTGCCAACAGTCTCAAACTCATGCACATTCACATCCTCTTTGGCAACAACACCAGTTACGATGTTTTTCAGAGATGGGTCAGGAGAGAATGGTGTGCAAGTGCTTAGCTTTTCCTTGATCTTTTCTAGATCAGAATGATCTCTTTTCACCCTTGCTTCTGAGGATTCTCGGTGCTGCTCGCTGGTCGTGTAGGTGAGGTAATTGAATTCCTGCATGGCGTTGTTGTATTCCGATGTAATGGGTATAGACATGGTCCACAATGCTCGCATTTCCTCAGTCATTCCACTTCCATGGGTCAAACCTCCACTGCTTTTCAAGGATCTCATCAGTGTCTGCTCGATGACCAGGTCAGAGCTAAGGCCTGCCCAGGACTGGTTGCTGCGGCGGATCACTTGGAAACCCCTGCAAAACTTATCATATACATCAGGGTGTCTGGTGTCGAGTTGGCACATTTCTTGGAGGTAGAGATACGCTGATATCAGGTAGTTGTAGTGCCCAGCGGCAACAAATATTGGCAAACAGTCCAACATTGCACGCAAGTGCATCCTCCAAGATCCTGTACAATCTGCTTTGATCAGAGCCTGGGCTGTCTTTTTTTTTTTTTTTTTTTTTTTTTTTTTTTTTTTGTTTTTACATATAGTGAGTGGAGTGAGTGGAGGAAAGGAAAAATCAAATAAATAAATGGTTCCATTTGCCTATTGGCATCCTCCACTCATAAAATATTTAAAACAACTGGATTTAAATTGTTGGGGGTTATAACTTGCTGGAAAACATTCCCTTGGTAGAGAATTCCACAGGGAAGTAGTTCGGGGAGTAAATGAATTTTTGTATGCAGTTGTCCTGCAACGTGGAGGAGTCAGTGTGAACTCATGCGCATTCTCAGCTGCCCTAGTCCTCCGTGGGAAGACGCGAAGGGGTGGTATAATCAGGGCAAGTTCATCCGAACATTTCTTATAAAAGTATCTATAAAATAGTGCAAGGGAAGCAACATTTCTACGTACTGATAAGGGAGGGAATTCATTAGTGATCATAGGATTATTGATCAGTCTGATAGCTCTGTTTTGAATTTTATCTAATTGTCTTAACACCACCGACCCACAACCAGCCCACAGAGGTGAACAATATTCAATCTGGGAACGCACATGACTCTTATATATTACTGCTAACTGCTCGTCAGTCAAATAATTACAAGCTCTGTATAAAAGTCCCATCTTCCTAGATGCAGTTTTGGCGATGGATTTTACATAGGGAGTCCAACTGAGGTTTTCATTTAAAGTTACACCAAAGAGATCAATGCTGTGGGACTTGGGGATATTTGTATTATTGAAAATAATGTGAGAATCTTGATTATCTGATCTATTTGAGAGCGGGATGTATTTAGTTTTATTTGCATTGAAAGAAACTAGGTTGTTTTGTCCCCATTCAAAGATCTTCGTTGTCTTCATTTAATTAAATTGAAGTGGCAAGTTTGTATTCTAAAATATTGTGTTGAGTAAAACTATCATTAAATGAGAAGGAACTGTGAATAGTTGAATCATCAGCATAGGAGTGAATTGAATTCTGAGTAACTGACAAAAGATCATTAATATGAAAAAGGAACAAAGTTGGAGCCAAGACCGCTCCTTGAGGAAACACCAGCATTAATGGGATGAAAGTCGGAATACAGACCATCTACCATCACACGTAATTTTCTGTTGCTAAGATATGAATTAATTAGGGGAACAAAAGATTGAAGGCCATAATGTGGAAGCTTAGACAGTAATGATCTGTGCCATACTCTGTCAAAGGCTTTAGATATATCAAGGCAAATTGTGTGAGTCTCTCCATGTTTATCAGTTGATTGGAATATGTTACCTGTGAAATAACAGAGCAGGTCCACAGTAGATCGTCTCTGTCTAAAGTCATACTGCTTATCATTTAGCAGATGATTTTTCTCAAGGTGCTTTACAAAGTGATTGTTAAGAACTATTTCAAATATTTTACCGAGAGTAGACGTGATGGCAATTGGTCTGTAATTTGATGGATTTGCGGTAGCTCCTTTTTTGGGAATTGGTTGTACATTGGCTTCTTTCCAGGCGGCTGGGAAGGACGAGGTATGGAGACATACACGAAATAATTTTGAGAGAATTGGAGCTAATTCTTTTGAGCAATTTTTTAATACAGTGGGAGGAATTTCATCTGGCCCTGGAGATTTGTCGATAGATAGATTCTCCAAAATGGTCCGCACTTGTCTTGTATGAATTATTAAGGGTGGACTTTCTGGGGAGTTAAAATTCAAAATGGGAGTGTTTTGAGCAGTGTCATTGAGGTTTGAATTTGTGACAAAGATATTGGCCAAAAGATTTGGTTTACCACGTGGATCACATATGAGATTTTCATTGCTATTCTTTAAAGGGGGAATAGATGAACCATGGTTGAAGTTAGATTTGAATGAGTTTACTGTTGACCAAAAGATCTTATTATCATTAAGATTATTCAGTAATTTATTGACTTGTTTATGTATGAAGTTAGATTTGGCTAAATTAGTTACAGCTTTAGCATAGCATCTGACAATTTTGAAATAATTGTATGACTGAAGAGTTTTCGACTTTGTATAGGCATTATAGGCTATTGATTTTTGTTCTGTAGCTCTGGCACAGCTGTGATCAAACCATTTTGGAGAGTTAGATCTTTTTGAGTATTGATGGTGAGGGATATATGTTTCCATTCCTATTTTTATAAAGTCAGTAATATGGTTCAGGAAGCTATCTGAGTCAGTAGAGTAAAATGATGACCAAGGAATGTTAATTAAAAAGTCACAGAACCCCACCCAATCTGTAGCATCATAGTGCCATTTGGTCACTCGGATGGGTTCAGAGTGGATGGGTAGGGAGGAGTGGGAACAGGAGACTGCAATGAGGCAATGGTCTGAGGATCCAAGAGGGGACTTAACTTCAATACTATATGTTTCGGGATTGGTAGTAAGAAACAAATCAAGTAGGTGTGGTCTATGTTCTGGATTATCAGGTATGCGAGTGGGGTGCTTGATTAGTTAGGTGAGATTGAATGAGTCTGCGAATAACTCGCATTCAAGCCCAGGTTCATCAGTTCTGGCCGAATGAGTGAGCCACTCAACATTGTGGACATTAAAATCACCCAGTAAGGATATATCAGATGCAGCATTAATGTTTAAATCAGAAAGAATGGAGGTCAGGGAATCAAAGAGGCTATTATCTGGGGAGGCATTTGGTGATCGGTAAATACAACAATAATATTTAACTGAGCCTGAAGAATTTAGCTTGTAAATTGAGTAATCAAAATCTGGTGATGCGAGATTGAAAATGTTCTCCAAGGATATTGTTGATCTAGCAAAACAGCAAACGCCTCCCTTTGATCTAAAATTTGACATTAAAATATAGCCTGGAAAGTTGTAGTTAGTCAGGTCAGAAGAGGGAGTAACCTGGCATTCAGTGAGGAAAAGAATGTTAGGGGTTTCGGTTTGAAGAAGTAAGTGTACCGAGTTAATGTTGGAGTGAAGCCCCCGAATATTTGCAAACATAATTAATTCATTGTGCTGACGAGCAGTTGTTTTATGCATCATGGCTGGTGCTGACACAGTCGCGTGATGACGACCGGGAGGGCCCTGTGTCAAAGACCCCACCCTGCCGGTGGTGGTCATCCGAGAAACCACCGCGCTTGCTCTAAGAGTTGCATCAGCCATGGTATGAAGTTTTAAAATGTGTTTGCGCTTGTATTGTTTTTCATGTTGAGTTGTGAGAAGTTGGTATGTTAATGTCAAGGATAGGAGTGTAAGTGAATGTAGTTTGTATGGATGTGTGTGTAGTGTAAGGGATTACCTGGCTTCCCATAGATGTGTGAGGCAGAAGATGTGTAACCAGCAACTGAGGCCTGGGGGAAAAAATGGAATCAGGTACTTCCTTGAATCTCCCGTTGCCTCAGCGGTAGTACCTCCCTGGGTGGGGCTACCTAACCCCTACTGCTTGTCAGCAGCATCTTCTGATAAATTACCCACAGCCGGCTGGTTTTTGACCTTGTGCTGAGGTCTGACCTCTTCATGTCCACCTTTTCCATGATTTTGTCCAGCATATCTGATGCTGCAGCACTCTCCAAAGATGTTTCTTTATTTACCATGGATGAATACATCTCTTCAGCTTGGTTCACCAATGACTCAAACTGAGAGTCATCCTCCTGCAGCTCTGACACAACCATGTGATTTAGACATCTGTCCACCAGCAAATGTCCACGAAAAGCTCTTTGCACTGACTTTCCAGTCATCATGTTCTGGACGGCATTTGATCCATCGACAACTTCCATAATATTCCTGAGTCCTGTGCCTTCCATCAGTGTGCCTATTGCACCAAGTAGGTTCATAAAAGTATGGAAACCTCCAAGCATTAAGACTATACTTTTCAGGGGACTACTCTGTGGTGCATCCATGATGATCTCTGCTGCTTTCCAGTACAGTGGCTGATCAAACGTAATAATGGGTGGAGCATTGTGTTTGATAGCCAGGTCACAAGCAAAATCCAAGGTTGACAAAATACACGTTTTGTCTCCAGAGTACAGGTCAATCATTGGCAGGAACACAACTGATGATTGGCCTGGATGTTCTAGTCCTTGATGAATGATATGCATCATTCCCTGCCACACTGGGGTTCCTTGTTTGAAGTTCAGTGAGAGCTCCCACAGGACATCAACTGTTCTGTCACAGTTGATCAGTGTTGGGAGGTCGTTGAACACGATGGTTTGGCGCACATGTTTCGCAAAGCGATATTCAATGACTGGGATTTTACTTTGCACTGCAAAATCTATGTTGGTAATGTGTCTCCTTGAAATTATGTGGTCCTTTTATCGCCCTGGAGTGATTGCTGTTATGATTCCCATGCCGTGGAAGGTCCCCTTACCATCTATAGTAAGGATGTTGTGGTCAACATTGTCCCCAGCAAAAAGAAGTGTCATATCTAGCACATCTATGTCATCCACTAACGTATCTGGGGCAACTGAATCTGCTGCATTCTTTTCAAAACGCAAAACTTCCTTGGATGATGAAGCAAATCCCATTCCATGAAGGGTATCCACCAGGAATTGTGACCGATACATATGGTGTGCCTGCACTGCAAGGCCAAGTTGTAATGGAGCTACCACAGCACGTGGTCGTGCTGCCTGGACAATTGCCTGTCCAATTGCTGCAATCTTTCGGCTTGTCTCCTTACCCACAAAACGACCATTCAAAAGTGTACGAAGAGTCTCAGGAACAAATGAAAGGGCAGAGTCAAGCTCAAGTGACTTTGTGCTCGGATACTGATCTGCAATGGAAGGAAAAAACATTGGACTTGATATCACTTTTGATCAATCGCGCAGCTGTTTGAATGATTGCTTGTTTCTGGGATTCCTCATCCTTTTCTTGTTCACTGAAATAAGATCGTAGTATTTGTGATGTCTTCTCTCTCATTGTCACTATGTCATAGAGGCCTCTTTCTTCAGTGAAATGTATATTGTCCTGGTACTGTTCTCTCAATTTTCTCTTGAGGTATTGAGTTCCATATGGTTCAGAATCTGAGTTTGTCAGAGATTCCTTCATTTTGTCTCGAAGATGGGTAATTGTCAACTGTTCCTCATCATTACTCTCGAGGTAAGAGCAAACTTTCATGAATGCCTGCTCCTGATCTTCATTTATGGGCCGGCCAGACTTTCTGCGCTTTGCCCCTGGGTCTTTCTGGAACTGTATCGGTATGTTATATCCGTTACGAAAACTACTACTGCACAAGTGGTGGTAAACACAGTTTGCAGCATGTAGATCACGGCCATAATACTCAATTCTGCCTTTCACACTGAAAGCCCATTGATCTGCACGATTGTCACAACACTCAAGAATAGACTCTGCGAGTGTATCAGTCTTAACACTACTTATGTCTTTACTTCCATATGTTATTGTAGTCCCACAGAAAAGACAATCGGTTTGGCTGTTGAAAGGACCAGTTGCTACTCTGGCACTTCTTTTTGGTGGCTCAGCTTTGTTCTCTTGTTGGATTTTAATGTATTTTTTATTTATGTACTTCTGTCGACATTTTGAGTGTACTTTTTCACCAGCGGAAATTTGTACATTGTCGCCTCTTTGTACACTTGCATTGTTGATACCATCAGCTCCTTTTTGATGAACCTCACTCACATCAGAGCTATCGCTAAATTTTTACTGCAAATGGGGCAAGTTTCTTGATTTATATGACTCATGGTCAAAATTGCATTTGGAGTGTACTCTTTCAAACTAATTCAACAATGCCATCCTCTCTTAACACACTGGCCTTTTCATGTGTTGGAAATCTGTCTAATGTTCTTTTGACACGCCCCTAAAATGACACTAAGCATTTGTCTGAGAATAAGACATGTGTGCTGTATGACAGTATAATATAGTATTTTATTGCCTGTTTTTTTCTGAATGCTTGTTTGATGGACTGTGTTTTATTGTGTTTTATTGTTGATTTTGTAATGTGACCTTGAGTGTTGCGAAAGGTGCCCATAAATAAAATGCATTATTATTATTATTATTATTATTATTACAGGAGTTCACAAGGTTGAGTTACTATGGAGACAGGGGCTGTGTTACTTTTAGGTGCAATAACTTTTACATTGAATGTTAAGTCTGTTTTAGAAAAGAATGTGTCCAAAAACACGTACTGAGTAGCAGTTTCATGACATGGGTTAAATCTCTGGTTCACCCCAAACAAACATGTTTTCCAAGACTCAAAAGGGTCTGTCCCAAGGAGAAAAAGTATTACCATGTAACTGAAACAGCATGCACATTTAAACATTCATAATTGTGAAAGCAAGGACACAGAATAGAAATTACAATTATATCATGTTAGCATCATTAGCATTTGTTTAAAACTCTTGCATTCAAGTTGACTGATCATCTCAATACCAATGTTTTCCAAGACTAGTGTCCTAAAGAGAAACACTATTACCATGTAACTGAAATGGCATGCACACTTAAACATTCACAATTGTGAAAGGAAGGATGCATAGAAGACAACTAGCTAAATTGCTAATAAATCCGGTTAGCATCATTAGCATTTGTTTAAAACTATTGTAGTTGACTGATCATCTCAATATCAATGTTTTCCAAGACCCAAAAGTCTTGCACCCCACCCCACCCCACCCAAAAAAAACCCATCAAGGTGTGTCGAACCGTGGGTCAAACATCGTGATACAAACCAAATTGAGTTTGGTGTACCGTTACAGCCCTAGTAATCTCATAAAATCATGTATTCTATAACTATATAATTATGCCAGTGCAATTTAGACAAGTCCAATGAATTCATAGACCCAGAAAACATGGGGTTAGACACCAATATTACTTGGCTAGGTCACAAAATTAAAGAGTTAGCATATTTTAAGGACTTCCTGCCCATCTTGGACGCCATGTTGAAAATTACACCTTTCTAGAGGTCAAACTTTGGTAAACATATAGTATGTTACTAAGGACACCTACAGTAATACTACAAGAAATAGCTGAGAAACCTTTTGTTAGAATTTTTTTGGAGTTAGGTAGTTTTTTTTCATATATGCAGCTGCCTAATTCTCATTTGTTCCTTCTACTCCCCATTTACCCACAATATTCCCCACTTCCTCACCTCCCACCTTTCCATTCATGTCTCCCATCATCACTACTCTCCTTCCATTATCAATTCCTCTCAGACATGTATTCAACTCTTCCCAAAACACTCTCATCTTCTCTCTCCCCGTCTTACTCTTTTCATTCACTGGTGCATATGCACACACCCAAGCATACTTCACCAAGCCAATCTTTCCAGTCATCCATACTATTCTTGACCCATTCCACCCATGTCCATCCACTCCCTTCCACACCCACGGAGACACCAACAGCGCACACCCTTCCTTCCCTCTTCCTTTACTCTTTTCATTCATACCCGTCCATACTACTCCTCCCTCCATTCCCTCCCACAGTCCTCTCTCCCTTCCCTCCTGACACTCAACCACTCCACATCCTTTCACGTGTGTCTCCGTCACTCCCATCACATCCACTCTTCCTTTCTTGAAACATTCTACAATTTCTCGCCTCTTAGTCCCATCCGTCATTCCATTCACATTCACAGATACCACTCTCATACATTCCCTCTTCCCCACTCCCTCTACAGGGCAGCCCGGGGACTCCCCCCCCCCCCCGCCAGTAGCCATAGCTGTCCACTCCCCCATTGGGGGGCCACTGATGGCTGGCAAGGCTCATTCCCGGAGGGACACGGGCCGTCGGCATTGTCAAAAGCTAAAAAACACGGTCATAAATTTAAAAGAAATTATTACAAAATATAAAAACATGCAATCAAAGAAATTAAAATCTTAAAACACTAAAAATACAATAAAAACCTTAAAACCTATATGTGGGGGAAGCTAGGCCTCACCCCCACACTGCCTTCCCCTTTGGCTCCACCTCCTAAATGGATAAAAACAAGATAAAAAAAGGAGGTGTACCCCCGAGGTCAACGCTTGGAGGCGGGGTAAGGCTTACCTACCCTTCCTGGGGAGGGGTAGGTCACCGAGGTTTTGCTCTTCCCAATACCGACTGTAGTTCTACACAGTAGCAATCCTAGACCTCATTGGTTACAATGCCACTGCGCAATGCTTCGACTAATTCAACAAAAAATAATTCTATGGAATTTTCCCCTTCTGGCTTGAATGTACTCTTCAAAATCCTTGACGGGGGGAGGGGGGAGGAGAATCTTTGATGGGGATGGAGATGGAGATGGTGGTGTGGGTGATGGTATGGAAGTAAGGGTGGTGAGGGTTAGAGTGATGGTTTGGGTGATGGAGGTTTTCGTGTTGGTAGGAGTATAGGGTGTGCAGGACAGGTCTATGTGTTTGGGGGCAAGTGTTGTATTTGTAGGATGGGTCTAGTCTCTGCAAGGATTGCATTGAACTGAGCCTGTTGTCTTTGTTGGGTTTTGGGCATGTTGGACGTGTGTGTTTGTTGGGTTTTGGGCATGTTGGATGTGTGTGTGTGTTGGTGGGTCCTGGGTTGCTGTCAAAGTCTCTGGCTAGGAGGAGAAGGCGAGAAATTAAAGCCGGAGGATCATTTCTCAGTGGTGGAAAAATGTGTAACTGTGTGTGTTGTCCGAGGGGTATGGTAATTGCCCGGGTGACCAAAGCCGTTTCCAGAAACTCGCGACTCCTTGATTGGGGCGGGGGGATTTTGTGACAGTTTGGCCCATGTAGCTTCCTTCCTTGGCAGCCCTGGGGGGTGGTCACAAGATGTAGACGCCGCCACTCCAGGACCGGATTTTTAGTATTAGATGGTAATCTGTTGCCACCAAATTAAGGGAAGGTCCCATTTCTGGTGAATTGGAAGACTACTGATTCCTCCAAACAGATCCCCTTTATTAACCCCTAAAGCATTGGAGGTTCCCTCTTGCCTACCGCCATGGCCAGGTGGGTGGGCGAAAATCTACAGCTGTGTTTTGGCAGCGAAATATGCTCTATTTCACTTCTCTCCTCCTAAACTACATTGCGAAGAAACTTAGATTTGGTTTTATATATATTTTCAATCAACTCTTCCTCTTTATAATGAGACCAACTCCAGCTCTCCATGACTCTTGGTTATGGAGATAAGAGGTAAAAAAAGGAGTAACTTTCAGTGTGCAAGCAGGATAGTGTTCACTCGTGATAGCTGGCAAAGGCCTTTGTCAAGTGTCAACACTTCCTCATGCCACTGTGTGAGGAAATTCATCACTATCATTATAATGTCAAAGACATTTCCAGGTCCCGTTCAATTGCAGAGTCTGATAACCTTGCAGGAATGAGATGGGAACGTGGAGGTTGCAATTGTAAAGTGGAAGTAACAGGTGGTACGGTGGGGAGCACAGAAACGAATGCGGTGGAAAAATTGTCTGGAGGCTCAGCCATAAATAGGCTCAGCTGTAGTACTGTGACAGGCTAGGCTATAGATGAAAAGAGACAAATACGGCCACTATACTCCTTTTACGCTAACTTGGCCTAGTAGCCACGCCCCCTTGATAGGCCTTGATAGCTGATTGGTTGATTTATAACTGTTCGTGTCGCTTCCCTTACATTGACATTGAATATGTTTACATTCTTTTCCTTTCTCTAATATTGATGGAATTTAGGAACATTAAAATATAAACGATTTTTAAGCATCAGTTGCTATGCAGTTCTACAGAAAGGATGGTAAGCTGGTAAAATTCCTAAATATATATCTTCGGAAGTCGTAGCTAACATCATCACATACACGTTCGGACATAGCCTACTCAATATATCTTTGTTTTGTAGTCAATATAAACTATTGAGAAGCTGATGGAACAACAAATAGCAAACAATATCTAGTAAACTACACAATACACACTCTACTTATAGTCCAAGTCCTAATATAACTGAAAAAACTCGAAAAATAGATGGGGTATAGTGGGGAGGTTGTAATGCCAGCGGAACAGCTGTATTGCCCAGGCGCTAGGCGGGAAAATCAACCACAGCTCGCTCCACCATCTGTTATTATTTTGGTTACGATTATGTTCCCGTAATGAAATGATATATTAGATATTTATAAGCAATATATTGTAAATTAAGTTGCTATCGAGTGTGACAGATGGAAATCCGCGACAGGTGGAGCGAGCTGTGGTTGATTTTCCCGCCTAGCGCCTGGGCAATACAGCTGTTCCGCTGGCATTACAACCTCCCCACTATACCCCATCTATTTTTCGAGTTTTTTCAGTTATATTAGGACTTGGACTATAAATAGAGTGTGTATGGTGTAGTTTACTAGATATTGTTTGCTATTTGTTGTTCCATCAGCTTCTCAAGAGTTTATATTGACTACAAAACAAAGATATATTGAGTAGGCTATGTCCGAACGTGTATGTGATGATGTTAGCTACGACTTCTGAAGATATATATTTAGGAATTTTACCAGCTTACCATCCTTTCTGTAGAACTGCATAGCAACTGATGCTTAAAAATCGTTTATATTTTAATGTTCCTAAATTCCATCAATATTAGAGAAAGGAAAAGAATGTAAACATATTCAATGTCAATGTAAGGGAAGCGACACGAACAGTTATATATCAACCAATCAGCTATCAAGGCCTATCAAGGGGGCGTGGCTACTAGGCCAAGTTAGCGTAAAAGGAGTATAGAAAAAGAGCGAACCCGGGGAGTAGTACTTGGGGGACCCATACACAAGTCACTGAGCCACCTGTTATGTTAGAAGAAGGTGAAGGGAGATGAGCAGGGATATTCCTTGAAACAACCACATTGGTATTGTCCTGCACAGTAGTGGTATCACTGACACAGGCAGAGACATCAATCAATATCCATAATGCAGGTGGAAGAATCATTCCGGTGCACGAGCGAAAGATAAACCATATCTATTGAAATCACAACAACCGAGGTATCCACATTCATCTCACGCCCTTCTGGTATGTTCCCAATCCATCTCCTCTCAACTTCCTTCTTTTCAACCTGCATGGTACTATTATCTGTTTTCACCCTTTCCTCTTTTACTGATGTCCCTTTTCTTATCCTCTTGACTTCCTTCCAAAACATTTTCTAATTTTCTTGGAAATTTTCAGTTAATTTTCCTCCCCACCTATCATCTGCCCTCACTTTAATATCCCGTACAGCTCTCCTTGTTCTATTTCTCTTTTTCTTGTAACACTCATACTATTCCTGATCTTTTCTCTGTAACTGTAACGCTCCTATTATTTCCTAATAATTAATTCTTAAGTTGTTTCACCTTAGGAGATGAAGCTTGCGACGGAAGCGGAATGAATATGGGTGTAAATATTGTAAATAGGAATAATCTTGCTTTTCTGGCCTTATTTTTGTCCAGCAAACTGAAACTTACTTTGGGAGTTGGTAACATTGTTGATGTGGCAATTGTGATAATCTCGTCCCCAAATATCAGTGATGCCACTCCTTGGGATTTATCCCAAGATCTTGGGATTTCGGGCTTGGTCTTGGGATATTGGGATTTTTAATAGTAAATAGTGGAAATCTTGGGATTTCTATTTCAATTAATGAAACTGCTTTTTATTTATTATTATTATTATTATTATTATTATTATTATTATTATTATTATATACAAGGTCAGACTTGGCGTCACTTAACAGTCACGTTATGAGTTTTCACAGGTTCTATTCCTGTGAATTTTTGGTTCAGTACGAGCTATGGTTACGTATCTGTCCCCTTCCTCCCACCCATACCCACCCCCACACCTGCACCATGGGATTCTGCGTTTAGTGTTACTTGCGCCCCGTCAGGAGATTTACTTTTGAAGAAGACAGTACTCTTGCCATGCTAAAAGTTCTTGAACCCAAAGAAGCACTCTCACCCCAAAGGAGCTTGCAATCTATCATAAAATTGGCAGTTAAATTTCCTACACTGGTTAGGGAAGAAGATTTGGATGACCTGCAAGATGAGTGGAAGAATTTGCTACATTTCAAAGAGTCACTGAAAAACATGAGCGATTCAGCAATTAGTTTCTGGCATGAACTGCGGGCAGTAAAAGATGGCAATAACTCTCAGAAATTCAAGCTTCTACCTGATTTCATGTGTAGCCTTCTAGCTCTACCACATTCATCAGCATGTGTTGAGAGAATATTCTCACAACTTAACATAATCAAAACTAAAAGAACAAATAAACTTCATGTGTCAACGGTTGCAAACCGTCTTCTGGCAAAGCAAGCGATAGCAAGACAAGGAGCAACATGTTGTCAGTGGGAGCCATCGGCATCATTAATAAGAAATGTAGTAGATGGTCATTGTCACAAAAGATACCTCGCCAGGGAAGCTGCTAGGAAGCAGAAAGAAGTGACTACTATGTATTCTGATGATGCTGATCTCTTCAGTGAAGAGGAAGAAGAGCCTCTGCATGTATTTCTTCAATAAGTTTTCAAAATTCAGGTGAGAACTGTAATCGTTGTTAATCTTGGGATATTTTGTTCAATCTTGGGATTTTTGTGACGTTAGTCTTGGGATATTGAACATTTCAGAGTGGCATCACTGCCAAATATACATAACATTGGAACCTGAAGTGACGACAGAGTTTGTAATATTGTGATATGATGATGAATTAAGACTGAATCTTATTTTATGTGAAGGGCTTATGATAGCCAGGTTTCATTGAATAATCTGTTGAGTGTTAATTTAAAGTTGTCATAAAGATTTATTTATGTGGAAGTGCGTGGCATCTTTCCCGCCTCCGCTGAGCGAGGAAGAAGGAAGAGGGTAGCCAACTTTGTCTCACTCTTCTCTTTCGACCCGACCAGGTAATTTGTGATATCGAGATTACGAATATTTGTTCCAAATTGAGACTTTAAAGAGTACAGTAATACATTCCTGCCTCTGTGTTGAGGTTTGGTATAGGCTATCTTGGTGAATAATTATTTTTGAAATCTTATGGGTTCTCTCAGGGAGTGTAATTATTTATTTTAAATTAATGGTCTGACTCTTCTCTTTCGACCCGACCAGCTGTGACGCCATATTGTCCACGTGGGAACTTGTCTCATCTGTTGGTGAACTGGTGTAGGAATTAGGGTGTCAGGCATTAGGTTATTATTATTATTATTATTGGTAAAAGTCACTAGTGCAGTATTATTTTTGGTAAAAGTCACTAGTGCAGTATTATTATTTTTGGTAAAGCCACTAGTTGGATATTATTATTATTTCGCTGGTAAAAGCCACTAGTTGGCCAGTATTATTGTTGGTAACGCCACTAGTTGGCCAATATTTTTTTTTGGTAAGCCACTAGTGCGGTGTTTTGGTAAAGCACTAGTTGGCCTGTGTCTTGTTTTTTGTTGTTGTAAATGCCACGTGTATGGCAGGTGTCTAATCCTGTGAGCAATTCTGCTGGAAACTGACTCCTACAGTAGGTGATTGTGATTGGGAGGGGGGTGGTATAGTAAGTGGGAGTCCAGTCTCCAGTGGTGTGCTACAGGTGGTATATGTATTATATTTTTTTTTGGCACTTAAATGTTTGGGGATAGCTGAGAAAATTCCTGGTCTCTGGTCTAAATAATTTTTTTTAATTTCTTTTTGTTAGGGTGCAGGCTGTGTTCTAGTTTGTTTTTGTAATATTGAAGTTTCGAGTAGAGTAAGGGGAAAGGTAGTATTTGAAATCAGTGTATTAAATCTATTGGGTAAATTTTAGTTAATAAGGGGGGCGTAAGTACAGTATTAATCAAACCTTTATTTTTTTTCTTTTGTGAAAGCTTTGTCATTGTAATAATTATATATATATTTTTTTTTATTTATTATATATGTAAATTGATTGGTCTCATAATAATAAATCACTGGGTCTTTCATCTTTGAACAGTAGTTTTTCTGCACTATACCCTGCCACCTGAGGAAGGTCGAAGACGGTGAACACGAATCCAAATATTTTTTTTTTTTGTGATAGCGCAGGGTTTTTGGTTGGGAGCACCGGGAATATCCTGGTGGATCATAAGAACCGAAACCCTGTGTTACATAACCATACTTCAACATGTATAAGTAGCAATTACAACTTTACTATTCTCCAAACACAATAATAATATTAAATACTTTTGTCCAAATTACAATAATATCGACCTACAATTTGTTTAGTGAAGGGTTCTGAGGATTTATGGTACTGGGGCCGGATACTCAAACGTTCCTATCTTAGGGCAGCCTCGCCGCCCTATCTGGACTTAGGAACTCCTAAGTTAGGAACTGGTTAGGATATCCTATCTCATGCCCTAAGTTGGTATACTCAAAACTTTTTTAGGGCGTCCTATCCTGTTCCTAAGTAGTTAGGAAGTCCTAAATCTTCCCGGGTGCCCTATGTTGTTCAATCAGGGTGGTGCTTTCAAGTGACTCGGACTGACTCCAGACAATCAAAAGCAAGCTCGATCAGCTGACAAAAGTAAACACGAAACAAAACACAACATTATGCGTATGAATGGTATAATGCGTGTCGAAACTGTGGAGAGGAAGAGAGTGGAGAGTAAGAGAGTAGTATCTACTGCGAAATAAGTGCCACCGCCATTATGATTCATGACAGACAACAGTATGACATTATTGAAAGTCATTAGCAATGTTAGAAATTACTATTTTATCATGTCTACTTGTGTCACATCACATGATTCACTGCTAAATGTAATAATTATGGAGGATTATGTAATGTAAGATATAAGATTACCAATATCAAGTAGATAGTGTACGGTAGGTTAGGTCTGTTTAAATATGCATATTTTTAGTCTCATTGGTGTTTTAGTAACATATACCTTTTTGAGTAATGGTATCCCTAATCAAAATCTGGCAAAACGAAACTAAAATGTAAAAAATACAACACAGCAGCAACATTACTGTAAAAATATTAGTTGGTATCAGTAAATGAACAATTTCCTACAAGTTATCATTAACCATATTCCTCAATGGTGACCACACACAAATAACCAAGCCCAATCTTACCAATAAACTAGTGTTAAAATGAATCCCCTGAATCAAACCAAACACAAAAGTTGGGCCAAATAACAGATAATGTAAAACATTATGGATGTTTCTGAAGAAAAGTTCAGAGTTCTAATTAGGTTTATCAAGTGGAGTTAGGTTAGGTTAGGTCAGGGTTCTTTCCTCGTGATAATTAGGTAAGAAATTAATAGAACAACCAGAAATATGATGTAAAATTAATATATATATATATATATTTTGTTTTTTTTTGGGGGGGGGCGGAAATAACAAATCAAGACTGAGCTAGGCCAGAAAGAACTTAGAACTTTTTTTTTCAAATCAGGAGACTGAGAGGAAGCAAGAAAGAGAGGAGGGACAGTTAAAGGATTAATAGGGAGTGGGTTAGATTTGAAGGGTTGCCAGACCCCTTAAATGGCCGTTGGTTAGGTCTGAAGGGGTGCCAGAACCCCTTAAGTACTGTCCATATCACCACAGACAATACTTCCCCTTCAGGGTCCAAATTGAAGAGCAACTGCTTAAACTAATGACTGGGAAAATCATTTATTATGTTGTAAATCCTTGAATTGTTCAGTATTTCTCATGCAACACATAAGTCTCCTAATTAACTGTGCTTACACTACATACTCAATATTACTCGAGAATGGCACTAAATTTTATTGTGCAATGAGGGATATATTATGTCATGGTCCTATTTCTCGGATATGTTTATTATATCAATCTGAGGAAATCTATACTATCTTCGTTGGTGATCATGACTGACATTGGAGTGGTTCCTTATACTATACACTCTTCCTCAGTAGTCTCTCCAATAACAACAAAGTGGTGCTCTTTGGTAATACAGCCAAAATGTATGTAGTCCTTCTTATTCTTTTTGGTACAGCCGAGTTGATTTATCATGTTTTCTACGGTGTTCGGTGTCATAACTCCACTTAGGGCTGCCTGGGGGTTGTCCTAAATCCAAGCGTCGTAAAGCGGCTATCACACGTGCACTTTTTCCGACGACATCGTGTCGTACGACACGATTTTCGACGACATGTCGTGGGAAATGGGAGATTTCGGACGACGAGGTGTTGACGGAAACTATCGAAAACTGTCGGTGATTTCCTGCGACAGGGAGAAAGTCGTTGAAAGTCTATAGTGAATAATATTGTATGGAATATATTATTATGGCATATTATGATTTAAGTAGTGTTAGGTATCATTTTTTGAATATAGAAATTGTATTCCTAGATCTTATATATTATATACACCGAATTTAACTGTTAAATATAAGCATGGAATATTGATTTGATTTCGGGGTTTGTTTACATTTCTGCTTTCGCCTGCCGCCTGGTCTAAACCTCTTTCTTCTTCTTCCAAAGCAATTGCACATGTTCCAACAGCTAAAATGGTTAGGTTAGGTTAGGTTCGGTTCGATTAATGGCGTCCATCCTTGGTGATGTGGCTTTTGTAACAGAGTGTTTTGGTTGTCCCGCTGCCCACGTGGTGTCGTCGGTTGTCGTTGTTGTCTGAATGAGAATTTGCCGTGTGCTATTGTTTCACGCGACATGTCGTCGAAAATGGTGTCGTACGACACGATGTCGCAGGAAAAGAGCGACCGTGTGATACCGGCTTAACGTAGGAAAGATGGCTGCCAAAGGTTTTGAGTATACCGTCATAAGTGTTTTGAATATACCGTCATAAGCGCACAGGGGAAGTTAGGACTCCCTAGCCGAGATTGGATGTCCTAAGTTGTTTTGAGTATCCGGCCCCTGGTTACCTGGTATCACTGCATTGTTGTGACTCTGATCTGGCAACACTGAATTGCAGTCCCTTCAAGATACATTGGCAGTAAAATTTGTGAGTTTTGTACATTATATTGTTGTAACTCATTATATTGATGGTGGTTTTGTGATTTACTATTTACTATAATATATACGAGTGAATAGAGAAGGAAGGCAAGTCAAGTACAATATTCTAACTTACTCTAACTTGTTTAACTTACTTGTTTGAAATATATTCATTGCCTCGATCCACCAGCAGATGGCCTCCCTTAATAAATATTATATAAACACTATGATCACTTGTAATGTTCATATCATCCATGTCATAACACTCAGCCAACAGATGGGTTTTCAGTCTTGTATTAAAAATCAACTACATATTTCGGTAATTATTTATTCTAGTGCCGTCTTCTTTTACGATGTTTTTTCCTTCTTTATCCACTAATTTATAACATTCTAAGACACTTTTCTTCTATGGCATTTTCTTTGAAAATATCCCATTTCCAAGGTTTTGAAATGAACCTTACCTAACCTAACGGGACCTAACCTGGGCAAACTACCCGGAAATAATGAAAATGACCGGGGCAAATTACTGGGACCTAGCAACACTGGTACAAAATGGTAATTTTTTTCAATAAATACCCAAAATACTGGAACAAAGCTGAACCTGGCAACACTGCTACAAAACGGCAATAGTCTAGATAAATACCGTAGGTCTCGGTATTCTGTCTTGGTCAAGTACCAGTAGTCTGCCTTGGTCCATGTTAGGGTAGGTTAGGTCAGGTCAGGTTGGGATGATTCCAAAATGTTACCTTGGGATCTGAAATTTCTGTATTTTTTTTATTTCACATTTCAATAATAAAGAATGGCTTTAATTCCGATATGATATGTATTTCTTTCATTTCAAAATCCTGAATTTCCAGGCTTTCCTCAAAGATTGTGTGGGTGATGGGGTATGGTAAAAACAGGAAATTTCTGCAATAAATGAATGTTAAAATTGCATATATCACTTGAAAAACTGTAGGAAAAACCACGTGTTGTCTGAAAAACTTGTACATATGTAAATCGGAAAACCTGCTGTTTTTTCTTACTGTTTTACGAGTGATTGATGTGATTTTAACATACCCTGAAATCCAGAGTTGAGACCATACCCCATCACCCCAACAAACTTAGGGGAGAGCCAAAGAATTTGGGATTTTGGGTGGGAGAAATCATATGAGGTGATATATGCAGCAATTGATAAATGTGAAATGAAAGAAATGATGGAATTTAAGAGTCTGAGCCAAATATTTTAATTTGCCCTATCTGATATGACCAAACCTAACTTAAACCAAGACTTAACCAGGGCAACCTACTTGAACCTAACTGGAGCAAGCTACCTGAACCTAACCAGGACAGAATACTGGGACTTAGCCAGGACAAACACCTGGGACCTAACCAGGACAGACTACTGGGACCTAACCAGGACAGACTACTGGGACCTAACCAGGACAGACTACTGGGACCTAACCAGGTCAAACTACAGGGGGCGGATGCACGAAAGACCTTAGCGGCCGTTAAGTTACCTTAGCCGCCATTTTTGCCTTTAACTCACTAAGGTGGTATGCACGAAACACCTTAGCGGCAATTGTGGCGGCCATCTTTAACCTTACGGCTAAGGGTGGTCGAGAGCACCCTTTAGACGACCGTAGTGTTGAGTAGTGGGGCGTTGTGCTGCCGACCTGCCCAAATTATCGTACACTAATGCCGAAATTATGGTACTTTCCTCAAAATCATGGTACGCTGTGCACATCAATTATGGTATGATTATTGTACTGTGCTAATCTTTACTAATAAACAAATTTTTAATAACCAAGTTATATTATACTATAAAAGAGGAAAATCACATGGGTTAAAAATACATTTATTTGTTATTATTTTTAAATTATATCCTTGAATAGATGCTCCTTTCTTACCATAATGATTTATTTTGTATGTTACAACACTGTATTGGTCTACTACAACTACCACCATTGTCCTACCACAACAACAAACATTACACAGGGAATGGTAAGTTTGGAAAATCATCTAAACGGGAATCACCACCACATTCACTACTACCACAACTACAACCTTCACATAAATAGAGAAGAAAAGTAGACAGTAAGAGAGGAATTATTTTGGTCAGCAGAAATCTCAGCATACTCTGGTTGTATTGTTAAACCTTTATAATAGGCTTCCCTGTAATGAAGTCGGCAAATTCAAAGTTTCTCAATCCTCTAAACTATGCTAGGAAACAATTAAATGACCCTATAGCCTACATACTACAGTAAATCAACGTGTATTCTGGTGTGATGTGGACGAATGGTAGCCACCAGAAAATGTGTTCTCTTTTTTTCTATTCAGTTATCATAATAATGAGTTCTTCATTAGCTGCAGTATAATTTGCACGTCTTGTGCGCTTAGTAGGAGGCTCTTCTCCCATATTAAGTAATTAAATGGCAAAATAAACATAAACACTTCTATGCTTAAGAAATCTCACACAATGTTCACCTCCCACTTCACGCAATGAAAATGAGTCATTTGTTTGTTTTCTGTGATAAGCTGTCATCCCAACTGACTTCTGATTGGCTTATGTTGCCTAACGTGTCTATGAAGCTGCCCTCTCATTGGCCCAGAGAATGTCAGCTGGTGGTCCATAGTTGGAATGGAATGGAACGAAACAAACATGGCCGACTGCTAAGATCACCTAAGGGAACACTAAGGTTGATGTTAAGGCCAATAGAGCATACAACCATAGCAGCAACCTTACCATCCCCTTAGTGAAACTGCCTAAGGTTACCTTAACGGTCACTCCGCTAAGGTCTTTCGTGCATCCGGCCCCTGGGATCTAACCAGGACAGACTACTGGGACTTAACCAGGACAAACACCTGGGACCTAACCAGGACAGACTACTGGGACCTAACCTTGACAGACTACTGGGATCTAACCAAGACAGACTACTGGGACCTAACCAGGACAAACTACTGGGACCTATTACCAAAACAGGAAATTTCCCCAAGATATGGATATTAAAATTACAGGCATCACATGAAAAACAGTTGGAACACCCATATCTTGTCTGTCTGGGTGGCCATATTTTTCTTATATGGGAATTGCACAAGGAAAACTTATATCATAGTAGTCAGATATTTAAACCAGATCACAAAATGTATGAAACCGAAAAATTATTATCTCGTACATGTGTATCTCGGAAATAATACCCAACAATCTTGGGGGAGAGTTTTGGGTATTGAGGGTTTAGAGTAGTTTCCACAGTGGTATTGGTTTGTTAGCTTCCTAACCAATCACACTAGTAACGTTTCATTATTTTCCAAAAGCTGAGTATCCACATTCACGAAATCTATTTAACAATTAGATAATGATGATTACTGCATAGTTTGCTCACCCAGTTCATTAAATAATTCACCCATAACTCATTTAAACAGCTAACATTCTTTCATTTGCGTGCTTACAAACCACAACGAACGATTGTGGAATCGACCATTAGTGTGGAAGGAAAACATGTAAGCTTAGAATATTTGGTTGTGATTTTGTACTGATAACCAGCCATCAATATTGAACAATGGCAAACACCAGCAATTTCTGCTATTTTGATGTAAATTTTACCTTGCACAACTCTCATATAAGGGAAATATTTGCCTGTGTATATGGTGCCCAAGACAGAGAAAACATTGGTTTTCCAACTGTTCTCATATGATTCATGTGAATTTAACTTTCATAAATTGTGGAAATGTCCTGTTTTGGCATAGCTTGACCTGAAGTTAGGTTCTGGTTGTCTACCTCAGTTAGGTCCTGTCAGTTCTGCATTGGTCCAGATTAGATATGTTAGGTCAGGACAAAAGTTGACTGAGGTACCCTATTTTTGTTTTTCTTATTCTTATTGATAACATTGTGTCAAGTTTTCAAATTTTTAATCTTTTCTTTATTTCACTTTTTTTTGTTTTTTTTTATATATATATTCTGACACTGGACATGGGCTTCATCAAGCCCGTTACCATGGCCCAGGTCATCTGCTACACACACACACACACGTTATTAGATGTTGCTTATAGCACCCCATATGTTTTCTCGCATCCAAAACTTCAATTTGTCACACTCTCCTCCATGCTTGCTGGGGTGATGATGTATGACCAAAACAAGAGATTTCCTCAATGAGTAGATGTTAAAATCACAAAAATTACACGTAAAACAGGGGAGAAAATGTGGTCTGAAAAGTTAGTATTAGGTATACTATGCTTTTTTACCACTATTTACTGAGCTCATTGTTACTGTGATATTCATTGTTGTGTTATTATGTTACCACTGTTATATAGGCTACTATACTTTGTCTCACAACAACAACAACGTATTTACCATATGGAATCCTCAGAGAAGTAAACTAATGTTTAAGATGACTTCTCCATATGTCATCTTTGTAGCCAGATCTGGATTTCAGGTGGTAGAGCCTTGTTCAGTGGTGGTGGAAGTAGTTGTGGTCAGTTCTGTGGTAGACGAGTGAATGGTGAGAGAGTCAGTCAGCCCGGAACCTTAGGACTGGCTGGTGTGCTCGTCCTGTCCTCTGATTGGTCGTCGATGCTTGTGTGGGTGTTGTTTCTTCTCAAGCAAGGGAGGGCTTGTAAGTCTATGGCTTGTGTGTTGAACTTTGGTGCCAAGTCCTTGATGTAGAGTGCTTCCAAGATCTGGAGGTGTCGGGTTGTTGAATGTGTGTATGATTTCAGTGTTCTCCAGTATTTGTCTTGTCAGTACTTCTAAGATCTGGAGGTGTCTTGGGTTGTTGAATGTGTGTATGATTTCAGTGTTCTACTCCAGTGTTTGTCTAGTCAGTACTTGTAAGATCTGGAGGTGTCTTGGGTTGTTTTATGTCTATGATTTCAGTGTTCTCCAGTATTTGTCTTGTCAGAATTATTGTTAAAGTTCGTCGAGCTGTCTGGCTGATAGCCCCATCTTGTTAGAGTATTGTGTGTTTGTCTTAGGTGAGTTTTAGGGGTGCCTGATGACAGGTGGCAACTACTACATAGTTAGCTACATAGTTGTCATGCCTATGTAGGTGGAGTTAGTTAAGGGCTTCATAGTTCCTTTGTTTGCATGTAAACCTATATACAACATGTGACTGTTGCAGCTTCTCTTCTTCGTTCCTGGGACTGTTTCTGAGTAGGAGGTGGCTGCTGGTCTTCTTGTTTTTGTAATAGAAAATCAGGTTGAGTTTCTTTTTAGGGTTTGCCGTGGATATGTTTCTCTTGACTATTTGTGTTATGATTCTTTCTTCTTCCTTGTAGGCTGTAGTAAAGTGTGAGAGGAAGTATAGCTTAATGTCCTCTCTTCTCCTTGTTTTGAACAATTCTATGAAAAAAGGAGAATATATTAAAGAAAATTGCCAATGCTGAAATAGCCATTGCCTTTATTAAAACATATATATATATATATATATATATATATATGCGTAAATCCACAAGGAAGGAAAAATAAACACGGAGTCCCAATATTTGCCATCCCCCACAGGGCTAGAATAAAGATTGTTGTAGAATCTGGTTACCGGTACTATAAATGATCAAAGTGGTTAACTTCCTTGCTAAGCCCTTTAGTTGGCACAATTTCGGACTCCAACATAAAAAATAATGTTGACTTAGTAGAAAAACTTAACAGTTTACAGGTAACTGGTGCATTTAAGCTTGTGAGTTTTGATGTTAAATCTCTATTTACGTGTTATATCAATATTATATCAATAAATTATATCAATAATGTCAATAAATTCTCCCCAAAACACTCTATCCTCTCGGCACACAGACATTTCTCAGAGACAGACCCGCTTCAATGTAAACACCAAGGTGGTTGGTGTGGAACTGACGCCAGATTTTCAACATGCGCTTCAGTTCATCTGGTCAGTTTTCCGTCCTGACTGCAGTCCAAAATACCCCTATATACGCTTAAACTGGCCTGCAGTTAACAGTCAAACCTGGTGTTGTCAGTCGGACGGTCAGTTAAAACTGCGTGTATGGGGGGCTTAACAGAACAATACACACTCATAACACTAACTGTACAAAACAAGGCATTACTGTACAGTATATTAGTGTGTAATATATAAAGAGGATTTACTGTAAATACACACACACACACACTCACATTTATTACTAACAGTACAATACTCACCCATAACACTAACTGTACAAAACAAGGCATTACTATACACACACACACACACACATTTATTACTAACAGTACAATACAAATATATAACACTAACTGTATAAAACAAGGCATTACTGTATTGCTGTTAATGTTGAACACTAATATTAAAATCTTTATAAAATATAAGACTGATATTGTTATTGTTTCAGATATGCAGTTGAATTAAGTCATACTATCAATTCACAATAAGAAGAGTGAATTATTATGGTAGTGTGACAGTCCTAACACCAGTACCAGTGTGACAGTCCTAACACCAGTACCAGTGTGACAGTCCTAACACCAGTACCAGTGTGACAGTCCTGACACCAGTACCAGTGTGACAGTCCTGACACCAGTACCAGTGTGACAGTCCTGACACCAGTACCAGTGTGACAGTCCTGATACCAGTACCAGTGTGACAGTCCTGACACCAGTACCAGTGTGACAGTCCTGACACCAGTACCAGTGTGACAGTCCTGACACCAGTACCAGTGTAACACCAGTAACAATTGGTGGCAGAATCAAACACTGTTAGTGATGGAAGTGGAAGGAAGTGTCACTATGGATGTGGTTAGAGAAGAGAAGTGTATCAAGTTTGTCTGTCATCAATGTGATAAGCAGTTTAGTACCAAAGGGAATCTCACTAAACATTTGTTGATTCATACTGGAGATGAATGTGATGAAAAGTTTAGTCAGAAAATTACCCTAATTAAACATATGAATATTCATACAGGAGTGAAGAAGTTTGAATGTGATGTTTGTGATAAGAAGTTTAGTCGGAAATCTTCCCTAACTAATCATATGAATATTCATACAGGAGTGAAGAAGTTTGAATGTAATGAATGTGGTAAAAGGTTTACTCAGAAATCTGCCCTTACTGTGCATATGAATATTCATACAAGAGTGAAGAAGTTTGAATGTGATGTTTGTGGTAAGAAGTTTAGTAATAAATTTAACCTAACTAATCATATGAATATTCATACAGGAGTGAAGAACTTTGAATGTGATGTTTGTGGTAAGAAGTTTAGTCAGAAAATTATCCTAACTAATCATATGCATATTCATACAGGAGTGAAGAACTTTGAATGTAATGAATGTGGTAGAACATTTGTGACAAATACAAGTTTAAAGTATCATATACTTCTTCACACAGGAATGAAGAACTTTGAATGTAATGAATGTGGTAAAAGGTTTACTCAGAAATCTGCCCTTACTGTGCATATGAATATTCATACAAGAGTGAAGAAGTTTGAATGTGATGTTTGTGATAAGAAGTTTAGTCGGAAATCTTTCCTAACTGATCATATGAATATTCATACTGGAGTGAAGAACTTTGAATGTGATGTTTGTGGTAGAAGGTTTATTCAGAAATCTACCCTAACTAATCATATGGTTGTTCATAAAGGAGTGAAGAAGTTTGAATGTAATGAATGTGGTATAAAATTTAGTCGGAAAAAAAACCTGAAGGTGCATATTATGAATGTTCATACAGATATAAAAAACTTTAAGTGTAAGGAATGTGGTAAAAGGTTTAACCAAAAACGTAGCCTTAATGTGCATATTAAAATTGTTCATAAAGGAGTGAAGAACCTTTAATGTAATGAATGTAATATAATGTTTTCTGACAATCCAAACTCAGGTTGTACAAAACTGTTCACACAGGAAATAAAACTTTGAATGTATTAAAAGTGGAATAAAGTTAATTGCTAAAAGTGTCGTTTAAAAACGCATTGTCAGACACACAACACAAACATGACTAATGTTTGTAGAGACAGGTTGGTATATTAATATTAAATGTATCTTTGGAACTGAAGTATACTGTACTACTGTAATATAATATAATGTGGCCTTGATATTACAGTATACTAAAATAAGTTATTTGTAGAGACAGGTTGGTATCTTATTATTAAATGTATCTTTGGAACTGAAGCAAACTGTACTATTATAATATAATATAATATTGCCTTCATATTACAGTATATTGGAGGAGGAGGCTGAAGACACCAGCCAAACAGGGCAGTACTCCTAGGGTAGACGCTGGACTGGTGGTAGGGAGGGTTGGAACTCCCGTTTCACCTGTCTGTCCACCTTTGCTGATCTTTTTTTTTTCGTGTCTCACATACACAGAGTAGTCCAACATACTCCCAAAGACATCACTCTCTCTCTATTTACACAATATATACAAACACGCTACACACCACACCCTTTGTCTTAATTAGAGAGCCCTTAGATACTCTGCGATCAACGGTTAGGATGCAACTATAGACCCCTGGCTGGGGTCCATTGCTCCAAGATAACCTGAGAATAAGACAATTGAAAAAAAAAAAAGTGAAGAACTTTGAATGTGATGTTTGTGGTAGAAAGTTTAGTAATAAATCTACCCTTACTATAGTCTTTTGAAATATACTGAGCGCTAAGGCGTTGGCCACTTCCGAGATTTACCTGACTGCTATGTTGCCAGATCTCGTCTGGACAATTATGGGATTAGATCCTCATTAAAAATGACAGCCAGCCCTCACTAACCCACTGCCTGTTCTCTCTCTCTCATCTGTTGCCTTTATATCGCTTGCCATTAACAACAACATAAAAGTAAATCTTTCCTTTTCTGTTGACACATTATGTTGTATTATAAATGAGACACTTTTCTGAGGGTATAACATAATTTTTCGTTTGTTTCGACTTTTATTCCTCACCACCACTGCTCGTGATGGTGCAGTGATAGGTCCTCTATTTGCTTTCTCTTCTAAAAAGTACTTATTTACATTATAAATAAGTTCTTTCTTTCTCGACTATGTAAAACATGATAGTGAGTATAGCAGAGGTGCGCTCCATCTTGAGTGGCAGCCAGAGGAAAAGTGACGGTAGTGACCTGAGTTGACAGGTGGAGCTTACGTACTTATCCCTGAGTACACTCACCCTAGGTGCACTGGCAACGTCGGAAAAATATTCTGCCCAGTATCACTTCCAACCCTGGTTAGCCCTTGCCCTGAGCTAAATACCCTCTGTAACCCAGAGAAGGAATGATGAAGTCTAATATTAATCACTAAAGCCCAGTGAGCAGCCATTAGTATGAAGGAATAAGTGGGCATGAGGTTAAACTGTTAAGGTTAGAGTCTGGAGAGGAATAACAAAACACTAGTACATCCAAACTTACAGTATTTACATATTTAATGTACAGATTAACAATGGGACACAACACAGTATAGATGTTCCTAATAGGCCCATAGTCCTGCTGGACTATGGCCTCCTAACAAAGGACACACAAACCTTGATGCATTTCAAAGGGATACACAACAGGAGAGCTGGGGGAGAGGTGTTGTCTTACGGGTGGCTGGAACAGAGAGAGAGCGTTGAGTGTGTGGCTCAACCGCCAACCACGTAGGGGAAAACTCTCGTTTTAAAAATATAACCCTTTCAGGCTAATATAGCTTAGTACAGGATATACCTTGCTTTAATAGAATTACACAACATAAATTAATCATAGCCTGACAATACTATCTGTTTACAAAGGAATTTACAGTTAACATAAGCACATATCGTGCACCAGCCAGGGAAGTTAAGAAGTGTAGCCAAACACAACTACAGTGTTCCCAATGTACATGGTACAGCATTACCAATTGGGCTGGATCCATGACACCTCCCCCCCCCAAGAAAACTTTTTTGCCTTATGGGGAAAAAAGCTTATAACTCCTAACAAACATGAAGTAACATATAACATACATAGACATAGACATATATATAAAGACATAAATAATACACTGGAAATACATACATAACAAAAAAAATCTTAATACTAAATACAAAGAACCTGAAAAAGACAAGAAATTAAACACGAGATAGAGCATCTGCAAGGGTGTTTTCCTTTCCTCGTATATGTTGCACAGATATATTATAAGGTTGTAATGCGAGAGCCCACCTCAACACACGAGCATTTTTAAATTTAACTTTTTCCAAGAATACTAGGGGGTTATGATCTGTGTAAACAGTAATTACATGAGGGCTGCCCGATAAGAAAACTCCAAACTTTTCTGTAGCCAAGACAATACCTAATGCTTCCTTTTCTATGGTTGCATAGGATTTTTTATTACTCTTAAATTTTTGGGAATAGTAACATAAGGGATGCAAGACCTCGTCATTCATTTTCTGTAGTAGTACTGCTCCAACCCCAACATCGCTGGCGTCCACATGGATGTAGAACGGTTTGTTGTGATCGGGTGTACGTAGCACAGGAGCACTGGAGAGTAGAACTTTAAGGGACTGAAAGGCTTTCTGGCAGTCATCCGTCCACTGGAAGGTTCTTTTGGCGCTTAAGAGGTCGGTCAGGGGAGATGATACCTGAGCAAAGTTGCAGCAGAACCGGCGGTAATATCCTGCCATGCCCAAGAACCGCATAACTTCCTTCTTGCTGGTGGGCCTGGGGTACTGTATGATGGCTTCCACCTTGGCACTGACCGGAGCTAGCTGGCCTTGACCCACCACATGCCCTAAGAAGGTGACGTGAGCATGCCCAAACTCACTCTTGGAGAGGTTCACCGTCAGGCAGGCCCCCTGTAGAACCTCAAACAATTTCCTCAATCTCTCTATGTGGTCCTCCCAGCTGTCACTCCACACTACCAGGTCATCCAAGTAAACTCGGACACCAGTCAGCTCTGCAGTTAAGTGATTCATTAGCCTCTGGAATGTCCCTGGGGCGTTCCGCATTCCGAAAGGGAGCACCACAAACTCCCAGAGGCCGGTTGGAGTGGCAAAGGCTGAGATGGGCTGGGCACGTTCAGTGAGGGGAACTTGATAATACCCTTGAAGAAGGTCCAGCTTGGAGATGAAACAGGCCGACCCTAGGTCATCTATGATGTCGTCCATACGAGGCAAGGGATATGAGTCAGGCACTGTCACAGCATTCACCCGGCGATAATCCACATACATGCGGTATGTACCTCCGGGCTTGAGCACTAGCACCACTGGGGAAGACCATAGGCTCAAACTGGGACGGATGAGTCCCTGCTTCTGCAACCTCTTGACCTCTTCCTGCAGGAATTCTCTCTTCTCGGGGCCCAGGCGGTATGGTGTCTGTCGTATGGGCCTGGCTCCCTGGACATCCACATCATGTTGAAGTAGTGGACAAAGACGAGGGATATCCCCACAAACATTTCGGAACTCCTGTAGAAGAGAGGTTATGTCGCCGGCCTGGGGAGGGGGTAAATGCATCACTTTATGACTGAGATCAGCTAGAATCAGAGAATTGGCTAATTTAGTTCCTATGAATGGAGAACTTTCATCATCTTGGTCTTTTTCATTCACTTGGGCACTTATCAATGTGACTGGGGCAACAGTATCATGGGGCAATGTTTCACGAGGTTGATATCTCTTCAAAAGGTTTATATGGACCTTACGTATCTTCTTATGCCGGTCTGGTGTTGCAATAATATAATTAAGGTCTCCAGCCCGTTCCAACACTTTATAGGGACCATAAAACTTAGACTGTAGGGGCTGGTTAGGCAAAGGTAGCAGAGCTAAAACTGAATCACCTGTCTTAAAAGTGCGTACTTGGACCTTGTGGTGCTTATCATAATTGTGTTTCATACGTGCTTGAGCTTGACCTAGGTGTGAATGAGCCACCTTTAAGGCGGTTCGTAAAGTGGTCTGCAATTCATGAACATATGTAACAACTGGAAGAGAATTATCCTCCCTTAACCAACACTCTTTTAAGACTTTAAGAGGTCCTCTTACCTGGTGACCATAAATAAGTTGGAAAGGGCTGAATCCCAGACTTTCTTGAACACTATCTCTTACAGAAAATAATAATAAATCAATACCTTCATCCCAATCCTTACAAGATTCCATACAAAAAACTTTAATCATAGTCTTCAAGGTGTGGTGGAACCTCTCCACTACACCTTTACTCTGTGGATGAAAGGCAGTGGACATGTAATGAGAAATACCTAGAGTTTCCATAACTTGCTTAAATACCCCAGAGGTAAAATTAGACCCCTGGTCTGACTGAACAATAGTTGGCAACCCCACTTGGGTGAAAAACTTAATAAGAGCCCTGACAACATTTTTTGAATAAATGCTACGAAGGGGAATTGCTTCAGGGTAGCGAGTGGCAGAATCCATAATGGTAAGCAAATATTGGTTACCACGCTTACTCTTGGGCAGAGGGCCAACACAGTCAATTATAATTTTACTAAAAGGCTCGTCCATGACTGGTATGGGACAGAGAGGGGCAAGTTTAACTCCAGGACCAGATTTATTGCTAAGTTGACATATGTGACAAGTTCGGCAATAGGAAGCAACATCTTTTCTTAACTTGGGCCAGTAGAAATGAGATAGAATTTTCTGGTAAGTTTTACGCACACCCAGGTGGCCACCTACACCATCATGTGCAATGCTTAATATCGCTGCCCGTAAGGGTTTAGGAATGACTATTTGGTGAACTGTCTCCCAGGTGTGACTGGCAGGTACATGTAAGGGTCTGAATTTCCTCATTAAAACATTAGAATTAAGATAAAAACAATTTGGGACATTTGGCACCTCTCCTTCCTCAGTTAGGTCATTGAAAAACTTCTGCAACTCAGGATCACAGGCCTGCTCCTGAATTAACTCCTCTCTAGTGGAAGGGAGGGCATCGGAGTTTGTTCCCGTGGGCACAGGGGCATGAATGGCATCATTAAATAATTCACCAAGGAACAAATCATCAGTAGGGTCATTAAATTCCTCTGAAGGAGCTTCAGCTAGCCTCCGACTCTGGCTACGTGTGACCGCACAGGTGGGGAAAAGATGAGGGTACTGTTCCTCTACTTTACTGGTATTATTCTCTGTAGTAGGGACATCAACAACAATGGGATTCGGTGCAACCTGGGTGCCGGCAAGATCATGGCCAATCAGAATTGATACATTAGGCACTGGAAGAGTGTCTACAACAGCTAGGGTGACCTGTCGGGTCACAAAGGCACTTTTAAGGTACACTGAGCATAAGGGATAACGAGCAGTTCCTGGTAACCATGACACCAGTACAGTCTCACCCGTATAACAATCAAAGTTTGGGACATCCTCCTTCAAAATACAAGATAGGTCTGAGCCTGTGTCACGCAGAATAGTGACTGAGGTGGAGGGATTCATCGAACAAGAGACTGCCACCCGGCCACTCGAGCAAAATGGTTGGAAAGAGGGAGGAATGTTACTTGGCACAGTTACTGAACAGGGACTCAAATCAAGTTTTTCACTCACCTGGGGTACCTGAGGCAACTCCACTTCCTCTGATCGCACGCTGGTGTGAAGGACAATACGGCCAGGTGGGGAGGAAGTGTTTTTGCTGGCCAACTTCATACATTCATGGATCTGGTGACCTGGCTTCTTACAATATCTGCAAAATGGAGGTGGTCTTAGTTCACGACCGACATTCTGATATGGTACCCCACCAGCAGGCCTAACTGGAACCATTGGCCTAATAAAATGGGAGTCCCTAGTATCTCTAAATACTGGTGGCCTAACTGGTACCACACTCGTCTGTTTAGGAGGGTATGGGGGTAACACATGTGATTTATTCTTAGGAGCAAGGTCAGGATTGATCAAGGCATAGTGATCGGCTGAGGGCCCTGCTTCGGCTACGGAGTTGATTCCCCGCTCCTCAAGGTGTGACCGAATTTTAAGGGGAATATAAGACTTAACATCTTCTAAAACTAGCAACTCTAATAAGTTGTCAAAAGTATTGGTAATAAGCTCAGAGTCCACCCACTTATGGCAGAGAATTTGTTTACGTCTAAAAAATTCAACATAGGTCTCTCCCTCGGCCTTCCGACAGCCACGGAACTGCTGGCGGTAGGCCTCAGGATCTTTCTGATATGCATGTAATATAGATTTCTTAACAGTATAATAATCATTAGCAAGGGTAGAGTCAAGGGAACGAAACACATCCTGGGCCTTCCCTCTAAAGGAGTTATGGGCTAGCAATACCCACTTGTCCTCTGGCCAATCATGCAATGCAGCTGCTCTCTCAAAACTGGAGAAGAATCCGTCCGGATCCTCTTCTGGGAATAAAGGGACAAACTTTAAAGCATCAGAAAAGCGAAATGGAGGTTCTGAGGTTGAAGACCCCTGAGATAATTGTAATCTTAATTTCTCATTGTCAGCATGGGCTAACTGAAGTTGCAACCTTTTTAAAAGAATTAAATCTGAAGGCTTATCAAGAGCTGCAACATCCTCCTCAGCAAGGATTTCGTCGTTCACCATGTGCTCTAACACTAACTGACGAACATCCTTCTTACTTAGACCAGCTCGTAGTTCTAGCCCGTAATGATTAGCTAGTTCCAACCACTGGGCCTTAGTCAGGCCAGTGAGACTCTCCACCTCAGGGTTAGCTACAAAATCAGCTAATACAAACATGTTTAGCAGCAAGAAGAGGACTACAACCCGAAGATAAGCTAGCTAGCTATGAAATAGAGGGATAGAATATGGTAATTACTTATACACAGAAAGAATATTCACTGTAGATAACAGCCTCAGTAATTAAATATGGAATTAAGACCACGTGTGTACAAAAACTCTCTCTCCAGACCCACAAACAACAATGGAAAATTAGACTAAAATACATACATAGCACTCTAACTCAGTGAATAAAGTGAAGGAAATAGGAACGATGCGCAACGAGTTACATTAACCATACTCAGGCTAACATCAAAAGTAATTTCACAACACAAAAATCTAGTGCTCAAATGCCAACAAAACAAATAATCACAGTTGGAGGAATGGCTTCAAAACGGCACTGATTGACTGAAAAAATGAGATGCTAGTACATTAATTAATTATGGCCAAATAAACATTTATCACAATTATAAGAAAGGTCAATCCCGGTCAGGCCCCCATTTATCACTTCCAACCCTGGTTAGCCCTTGCCCTGAGCTAAATACCTTCTGTAACCCAGAGAAGGAATGATGAAGTCTAATATTAATCACTCTAAAGCCCAGTGAGCAGCCATTAGTATGCGGGAATAAGTGGGCATGAGGTTAAACTGTTAAGGTTAGAGTCTGGAGAGGAATAACAAAACACTAGTACATCCAAACTTACAGTATTTACATATTTAATGTACAGATTAACAATGGGACACAACACAGTATAGATGTTCCTAATAGGCCCATAGTCCTGCTGGACTATGGCCTCCTAACAAAGGACACACAAACCTTGATACACCCCGAGGTGCATTTCAAAGGGATACACAACAGGAGAGCTGGGGGAGAGGTGTTGTCTTACGGGTGGCTGGAACAGAGAGAGAGCGTTGAGTGTGTGGCTCAACCGCCAACCACGTAGGGGAAAACTCTCGTTTTAAAAATATAACCCTTTCAGGCTAATATAGCTTAGTACAGGATATACCTTGCTTTAATAGAATTACACAACATAAATTAATCATAGCCTGACAATACTATCTGTTTACAAAGGAATTTACAGTTAACATAAGCAACTATCGTGCGCCAGCCAGGGAAGTTAAGAAGTGTAGCCAAACACAACTACAGTGTTCCCAATGTACATGGTACAGCATTACCAATTGGGCTGGATCCCTGACACCAGTGTTGTGATACATATATATATTATCATTGTTAATATGAGAAGTGAATGATACTTTCATATACCTACATGGCCTTAGTAGTGAAGTAAATGTATACGTAGTAATTTAGATTAATTTAGCATTAGTAAATAGCTGATATGAGGGAGTGAGTGCAGTGTATTGGTCTGATTTGGCAACGTTGCTGGAGGGAAAAACATCCCAACAGCCAACGCCTCAGCACTCAGTATATTTCAAAAAGACTATAATCATATGAATATTCATAAAGGAGTGAAGAAGTTTGAATGTAATGAATGTGGTAAAACATGTAGTTGGAAAAAAGACCTGGAGATGCATATTATGAATGTTCATACAGATATAAGGAACTTTAAGTGTAATGAATGTGGTAAAAGGTTTAATAGAAAAGGTAGCCTTAATGTGCATATTAAAAATATAAAGGAGTGAAGAACTTTTAATGTAATAAATGTGATATAATGTTTTCTGACAATCCAAACTCAGGTTGTACAAAACTGTTCACACAGGAAATAAAACTTTGAATGTATTAAAAGTGGAATAAAGTTAACTACTAAAAGTGTCGTTTAAAAACACATTGTCAGACACACAAACATGACTAATGTTTGTAGAGACAGGTTGGTATCTTAATATTAAATGTATCTTTGGAACTGAAGTATACTGTACTACTGTAATATAATATAATGTGGCCTTGATATTACAGTATACTAAAATAACAGTTATTTGTAGAGACAGGTTGGTATCTTATTATTAAATGTATCTTTAGAACTGAAGTATACTGTACTACAGTACTATAATATAATGTAATGTGGTCTTGATATTATACTAAAATAACAGTTGTTGTTGTTCTTCCTCTTCAAGAAGTCTGACCGAGCAGCCCCGAGCTCCTGAAGAAGGTCATGGCCTGAACTGGGCTTTCCCACAGTGCACTCAGTGAGTGTATGTTGTGTTGTTGGTGAGTGTGGTTGTGTGTATTACAGTCTACTATAATGTGTTTAATTGAATGGGGTATTGTGTTGCATCCCAGACAGACAGACATCTACAGAGTGTATGTTGTGTTGTTGGCAAGTGTGGTTGTGTGTATTGCAGTCTTCCATAATGTGTTTAATAGAGTTGGGTGTTGTGTTACATCCCAGACAGACAGGTATACACAGAGTGTATATTGTGGTGTGTGTTGTTGGCAAGTGTGGTTGTGTGTATGGCAGTCTTCCATAATGTGTTTAATAGAGTAGGGTGTTGTGTTGCATCACAGACAGTTATCTACAATGGCTCCATCCAGCTTCTTGTGATATGTCAGAAGGGCCGGGTGGTGGCCACATCACAGTCTGGCCAGCTGAGTGTTGTTGTGGAGTGTTTGAATGGATTGGTGAGTGATTTGAGTATGTATATTCAGATAGGTGGATGTCAGGAGGTTGTGCATGCAGCTGAGTGTTGTTTTTGAGTGATTGGATGGATTGATGAGTGATTTGAGTATGGATGTGTTTCTGGAGATTGGTTTGGGGTGGGCAGGGTGTAAGAGATGATAGTATTTGTGTATGGTATCACGTACTGGGTGTTGTTTTGATGTTCCTTGGCATGTGTGGGTGTTATACCATGTAGTATAGTGGATGGTGTGGGTTTGTGGAGGCTGCAGTAAGTGTTTGTGTGCCTCTCATGTCAAGATGATCCTTGATTTTGAGGACTTTGGTTTCATAGTGTAGGTTGTCTGTAGGTGTGGTAGCTGTGCAGCCTGTGATTGTCTTTAGGGCTCTGTTCTGTATAGTTTGAAGGGTGTTGTGATGAGTCTCAGCGAGGTTTGAAGCCCAGGCAGGGCTTGCATAATCCATCACTGATCGAATATATTGTTTGTATACTGATGTTGTGGTTTCTTTGTTGTGTCCAAATGTTGTGCTGGCAAGTGATCTGAGGGCTTTAAGTCTTTGCATGCATTTATTTTTGATGGCCGTAATATGTTGTTTGAATGTCATGGATGTATTGTATGTTATGCCAAGTATTTTGTGTGTGTGTGTGTGGTATAGGTGTGTTGTTTATGGTGAGGTGTGGTATGTAGCGGTGTTCTGTGTTCCAGTTGGTGAGAAGGGCGACAGTTGAATTGGTGGGTGCTATTTTAAGTCTGTGGTGAACCAGGCATTAAGTGTGTTGAGGTAGGGTTGGAGGATGAGAGCGGCTGTGTCTGCGTTTCTGTGTGTACATGTGAGTGTTATGTCGTCTGCGTAGGAGGCTATGTGTATTTGTGGTGCTTGGGGTGTTGGTATGTCGTTGGTGAGAGTACAGAACCTTTTGGGACAAAAATTGGTGAAATTTTGTTGTTTATTTGTGTATTTAGTGCTTGTATTTGGTTTATTGTGTGTTGTGTAAGAGGAGTTGGGGATGTGTGTTTAAGTGTGTCACGTTGTTTGATGAGGTCTTGAATTTCTGTTGTAAAGTTGGGGTTGTGTTACCTCTAGGGATGTGCTGTTTGCCTGCATTTTGTATAATTGTATTGAATTTTTGAACAGCTGTGTTGATGTTTGTTGAGTGTAGTGGTCTGAAACCATGTTGTGAGGATGCTAGGGAAATGTGTGGTGTGATTAAGCTGATAATGAGGCGCTTAGTAACTTTGGAGGGGGTGCAAAGGAGGATGATGGGACTGTGTGATGAGGGTAGTGATGTTGTTTCCATGCTTCCAGGCATTGGGTATTGTGTTGTGTGAGTAGCTGTAGTTTGCTATGTTAGTGAGTGCTTATATGCCTTGTGGTCCAAGGTGGTTAAGGTGAATGTTACTGATGATGTCAGGACCACAGGCAGGTGAGTGTTTGAGGTTGTGGATGATGTGATTTGTTTGATGGTTTGTGAATGGTGTATGGACTGAATCAGTGGGGAAGCATCTCCTAAGTCTGATGACTCGTCAGTCCTCAGGGTGTGGGTGAAGGTGGCTGACATGAGAAAAGTTCTGGATGAGGGTGTTTGCTTGTTGTTTATTTGAAGGTATAGTGTCTGTTGTTGTGATGGTTGCATGTGATTGTGTAGTGTTGCTGTTGGACAGTGTGATGCTGTTTAGTGTTTTGTAAGGTTTGCTGGTGTTTGCTTTGTGATCAAGTGAGTTGGGGGTGAGTGTTTGAGTGTGTCTTGTTGTCTGATGAGGTTTTGGATTTCTGTTGTAAAGTTGGGGTTGTGTTTTCTTCTGTTGCCCCTAGGGATGTGTTTGTTGTCTGTGGTTTGTATGATTGTGTTGAATGTTTGTACAATAGTGTTGATGTCTGTGATGGGTGTACTGTTCAGTTTTTCAAAGTGTTTTATTTCTGTAGTGAAGATGTCCCAGTTGGCCTTGTTGTAGTTAGTGTATGTATGTATGTCTGTGGCCAGCTCGGGTGATACTTGAATTTGTTTTTTATTATGATTGGGAGGTGGTCAGAGCCAAGAGTGTTGACTACCCTCCATGATGTTCTGGGAGCTAGGTTGGGGGAGCAAAAGGTGATGTCAGGTGATGATGGTTAGTAGAGGGCTTGGTGAGGTATATGGGTGTGTTTAGTGTGATGAGGTTGTCTGTTTGGGAGAGGATTTCAAGTCCCCTGTTTGTGTCAGGGTTGTCAACATACGAGGCCAACGTCTTGGCATTGAAATCACCACCCAGGATGAAGATAGGTTAGCTGGTGATTTGTTGGAGCTGAGGGGTAAAATTATGGGGGACTGTTGGGCTGGTTTGAGGGGGGATGTATAGGTTGGGTATTGTGGGGCTTGTTGTTTTGCCAGTGCATACTTTGATGGCCTGAATTTCTGTGATGGGGTTGTGGTGGTGGAGAAGGGATTTGAGGTGCTCACTGGTTTCCGTATAGTTGATGGATTTGTGGACTAGGGTGATGAGTTCTCCGCCATTGCTGTTGGCCCGGTCCTGTCTGATGGTGGTGTAATTGGGAAATGTAGGTGTTTTGTGTGAGTTACGTAATCTACTTTCTTGTAAGATGGCAATGTGTACGTTGTGTTGTATGATGAAGTGTGTAAATTCTTGCTTTTTGGTGTTATATGCCATCGATGTTTATTTAGAGTATGTTTATGTTGTGGGTGCGGTGTGTGTTGTGTGCTGCTATGTTGGGGTGAGGGGGGGTGTCAATATATTACGACCTTTGAATCTTCTCTCATAGCATATTTCGGTTCGTTGCATTTTCACCCACAGTTTATTAGTATTACTGGACCCAAACAATTAGGATTTGTTAAACCAGAGCTTAATTTTGTATATATAATTTACTCAAAACCACCAACATATATATATATAAAGGTATAAATATCACAACCCCCCACATCCAGTTACCAATACTTTAACATTTACACATATAAATAACAATCCCTACAGCGCTGGCCGTTGAAATTTGTGCGGTAGCGAAGATGTCAACAGACTTACAAATAAAACGGATGAAAACAATTGTAAGGTACCACTCACCAAAAATAAGTACATTGTTATTGTCTGTGTATGTGTGTGTGTGTTTTAACTCATGCATACAATATTTATAAGTACATTGTTATTGTGTGTGTGTGTGTGTTTTAATTCATACATACAATATTTATAAGTACAGTACATTGTTAGTGTGTGTGTGTGTGTTTTTTTTTTTTTTTTCTTTTTTTACGTGTGGCAGTTGATTGGTGTGTTAGGAGCCATCATTAATACCACTACTACTGCCACCACTACTACCACTATTACTACTACCACCTTATGAAGTGAAAAAGTCTGTTTGGCAACAGCACACAATTTTACTCCACCATCTTAAAACGCCCGTGGGAAAACTGATGTATGGTAACTGCCTGCCAGCCTACGGGAAAACCAAGGAGAGTTGACAATTATCATTTTAACCCCGAACCGCGCCAATATTCTAGGGTTTTTGGCAGGAAATGAAGCAAGGACAGACGGGACATATTAGTGGCGCGGGCCCTCTACCGAGCCAATTTCAACCGCCAACACTGTATAGTTAAGGAGGAATTGGTATCCTTCTAATTTATTAACAAGAGAATCTCTCCTTAAGGACCCTGTGATTGTGTATGAAAATGGAAGGCTTCTGATTCCTCCTGACCATGCCACAAAACAACCTCCTTCAATATAGGTGTGTGTGTGTGTGTGTTTGGTGGCTTCTGATTCCTCCTGACTATGCCACCAAACAACCTCCTTCCATATAGGTGTGTGTTTGGAGGCTTCTGATTCCTCCTGACCATGCCACGAAACAACCTCCTTCCTTATAGGTGTGTGTATGTGTGTGTGTGTGTTTGGAGGCTTCTGATTCCTCCTGACCATGCCACCAAACAAGCTCCTTCCAGATAAGTAGTGTCTCGTGGCAATATTTAAAGGACTCATTTATCTCCAACTTTCTGACTACAACACAGGGTGCCTTAATATGACCAGCACTGATAATATATGGAAGTGTTATTTGTGTAATATTTAAGTGTATAAAAACAATAATTTCATGAGGCACATGTAGGGGGACAGTGTGAGGAAGATTTAAAATGTTTATATCAATACTATGGGTTGATTCCACAGTGGTTGGTAATGGTTTGTAAGCACGCAAACAAAAGAATGTTAGCCGTGTAAATGACTTCTGGGTGAATTATTTAATGAATTTGGTGAGGAAACTATACAGTGATCATTATTATTATTTATTATTATTATCTAACAGTTGGATAGATTTTGTGAATGTGGATACTCAGCTTTTAGAAAGTATTGAAGCCTTACAAGTGTGGTTGGTTGGGAAGCTAGCAAACCAATACCACTATGGAATCAACCCCATGACTCTGAATATAATATAATAAACCATTCATTATACTGACTATAGATAATAATGTTGTCAGGTAAAGGAGTACAGTATTTCAGTGTTGGTAAATCTGGAGCAGCTGATTCCTCCAAATTATTTCAAGCAACAGGCCACCATTATTTTTGTTCATCTGGTTCCATTTCCTGGCATACATTGGAGGAATCAAGTTGCTCCAATTCACCAAAATGAGACTCTTCCCTTAATAGTAAAAGACTACAGTTAGTTTGGTGTCCTCCATTTATATATTACCATTTAGATAATAATAATAATCAGTTAATAATAATCAGTTAATGGTACAAGACTACAGTTTGGTGTCTTCCATTTCTGTAGTGCCATTTTCCTGTTTGTGTTCCATTTTCTTCCCACTTTCCATATTTACTGCATCTCGCACCATTTTAGTACCATTTGCATCTATGTTTTTATCTGTGTGTTGTTGTTGTTGTCGTTTTATTTCAGGAGACTCGATGGCGAACGCTTTATTGTCTCTCCCTCCTCCTTTGTCCTGGTCAAAGTCACTCGTCTCAGGCATGTTCTGTCCCCGTGTCTCTGGGAGAAGGAAGGACACAACACCCGCCAACAGCGATGCTACTCCAAACAGCAGAGACGGAGCCCATGCCACCTTTTCACCCTGTAAGTACATAGCTTCCATTGTAGTAAGGGTTGTAGGAGAGACACAGCCCACACCACCTTTTCACCCTGTAAGTACATAGCTTCCATTATCCTATGAACAACTTCTGTATAAAATGCTGTGAAAGGGTCCCTGTGATGTCGAGATAAATGAGTCCTACAAACAATGTCATGAAACACTATCTATATAGAAAGAGTTTGTTTCAAAACATAGTCAAGAGGAATCAGAAGCCTTCAAGTCTTGTACACAATCACAGGGTCCTTAAATAACTAAGAATAAACTCTTTACCAGGATATCATTTATGTAGGGTGATGAAATGCTGCCAATCCCTCCACAGAGACTGGCTTCACCGATGGCTATGGAGCGGTAGTACGTAGGGAAGAGCTCAGCCGTAAACAACACCACCAAGTGAGATGCTGCAGTGATGGCCATCTTACCTAACAATGACAGCAGTGTGGCTATCCAGACTGGTGCTGTGAAGGAAATGATGGTATATTATTGGTAAAGTGGAACCAGCACAGCTGGATTGCTATAGAACACAAACCTTCTCCAGCCCAGGCCCCATATAGGCTTATTCTGGGCTAGAAGGGTCTATTCCGTGAAGATCATCAGAAGTAAATATAAATTCAAATCTGGCGCTGTACTGATATGGGAGCCACCTGGTGGTGGCCTCTAGAGGTAGTGACCCGCTTGGGCCAGCGGGGGCAGCCACTCGGTCACTCGTTCGCGGAACACGTCCCTGGTAACATCAACGCTCCTCTCCGCTTCGCTATGGTAATGTGTTGTCCGTGTTCCTGCTAGTGTTTCCTTTTGTCTGTGTCTAGTGGCTTGCCTGCTCTGCAGATGTGTGTGTGTGTGTGTGTGTGCGTCGGGGCTTCCGTTTTGGGGCAGTTGTTCTCTTTTCCCCTCGGGGCTGGGGTCTGTTTTCCCTCCTTCCCTGGGGGCTTTTTTCCTTGGGGTCCCTTCTTGGGTTTTTTCCCCTTCCTGCCTCCTTCTTCCCCTTCGCTCTGCCCCTAGTTCACTGCTGTTGTGTTGTTCGGGGCTGGTTAGCCTGGTTCGTGAGTGTTCTTCCCCACGTGGGGCCCTTGCCTCCCCACGTGGTTCGCCTCGTGGCGCCCCTACTGGTGCCCCTTTGTGCTTCTTCCCCGAGTGTTTTTAGTGTTTACAGGCGGCAAGGATTGTGCGTTGTCCTTGCCCCATCCCCGACTGTGTACGTTGGGGCTGTTTGCCCCCCAGTGCTGTGTTTTTCCTGGGGTAGCCCCTCAGGCTGACTGTGTTCCCCCTTCTGGGGCTTGGGGCTGGTTTTTCGGCCTGTGGGATTTGGTTTGCGGGGTTCTTTCCCCGGCTGTGTGTGTGTGGGGAATGGGATTTTACCCCGGGGGCGGGTGGTTGCCCTCCTGCTACCCGAGTCTGTGTGTGTTTTCCATTGTTGTGTCTTCACGTGCTGTGTTTTTTGCTGTGTACACGTGGATTCACGCGTTAACCCCATTTTTTCTCCCGCAGTCTACTCGTGCTTTGTGTGCCTCTACGGGGTGTACCGTGAGGGTTTCCCCTGACAAGAACCTTCATTGTTCTCCCCATATGCCTTGCTTCATGCCCAAGGGCTATGACCCTTTAGCGTGTAGTGTGTGCCACCCCTGGGCTGAGTTGTGTCACGAGACGCCCGCCGCTGCTCGCCCTAAGCTTCCTGCCCTTGCCTCCCTCCGCACCGCGTGGACGAGAGCGAGGAGGATGGCGTACAAAAGAGACGGGTCCTCCTTGACTTGGGCAGCCCCTTTTTTTGGAGCCGAACTGGGTCTTTCAAGATCCCGATACCCTTCCACGTGCCTCTCGGAGTCTCAGGGGATCGAGCCTCTAACACCCCGAGAGGCTACGTCGCCGTCCTTAGACGGGTCTCCGACTCCTTTCCGGGGCTTTCCACCCCAGGAAGCGAGCGAGCCCGTCGCGCTGGTAACCCAAACTACCTCACCGGTACAAGGGCCCAGCGGGGAACCTGCCGCTTTGTCGTCCACAAAAGCTGGTTCCTCGAGCCGCTTGCGGGGGCACAAGCAGTCGGCTAAGAGGTCCCGCCACGCCAAGATGATCCGGACTCGCCGTCGCTCCCGTTCCTCTTCGTCTTCGTCTACCTCTTCCTCCTCCTCCTCCTCGTCCTTGTCGGAGAGCTCGCCCTCTCCCATTCGCAAGCACCGCATGGTTAAGCGGGCGGGTGCGAGCCCTTCGACGCGGAAGATAGCGCATGTCCTAGGCTCCCTTCTTCCTGCTGGCCTTCCGGTCTTCGGTCTTCCTCCCGTGGCCCCCTCCCTGCCTTCGGTAGTGGCGGGGGTACCCATTCCTGGACACGCTTTCCCTCTTCCTATCCCTGCTGCGTCGCTGGCTGGGGACCCGATTTGCCCCGGGGAGTTTGGAGGCGTTCCCATACCTCCACTCTCCCCGAGTCCCCTCCTTCTAGGGAAGACTGTTATCTTCCCTACTCTTGGGCCTTCCTCCCTCCTTCCTGGACTCATACTTCTGAGGAGGGCAGACTGGGTGCGTGGTCTCCTGACACAACTCAAACAGGCGTGTGGGTAAGGAGGGACGACGTGCTGGTGAAGTGGGGAGGGGACGCTTCGGGGGACTCTATCCCCTTCTACAAGGCCCGCCCGATCTCCGCCCCTGTTCCCGCTTCTTCAAAGGTGTCCACGGCGGCTACCTTGGATGCGATGGGCTTCTTGGTGGAGAACAGTAACCTTAGTCTATCCCAGGCCTGGAAGGTTGACCGCTCTTCGGAGAACATGGCAATCTTCCTGTCCTCGGATGCTTACTTTCCAGGGGATAAGGGCGACGGGGACCTGGACATTCCAGCCCTTCTCCTTAAGTCCCTGGACCACCAGAAGCCCTTCACTTCCAAGAAATCACCTCCTCCATCCTTCCCTGTCATTCTCCCTCCTTCCCTTGCCCCTACGGGTTTGAGGGAGTGCCTGTGGAGGACGGAGAAGGAACCGCCGGTCCCCTTCCAGCTGAAGGAACCCGACGGGAAGCTGAGGCAGGCAGAGACAACCGCCCGGTTGGAGTTGTCTCACCTCATCTCCACCGGCGCGGCTATCTCCCTGCTACGGGACTGCCTCAAGAGCCTCACTTCCTCTTTTCACGAACTGTCGGGCCTTGAACTCTCGTAAGTATCTTTTTCGTATTGTGTTTATTTGTGATGGGTATTGGGGACTCGGGGTCTTACATAACCTTCTCGTGGCTCTAACCTTGGGGCTCCTCGGGTTACTTGTTTCTCCCCTACAGCGATGCACTCATGTCCATGACTACCGTGGCAGAGGGCGTCGGAGCCATGGCTACCCACCACCTGCAGGAGGCGGCAAGAACCTTCGCTGAGGCCAGACTGACGGCCGCCAAATCTGCTCCTGAGATGGCGCAGCGGGGCGTGGTGCGAGCCTCTCCCCTGTCCCCTGCGCTGTTCGACCAGGCAACGACGGACTCGGTCTTTTCGTCCCTTCCGGCAGTCATCAACCTGCCAAAACCCTCTACTTCCAAGTAAGTTCCTTACCGTTTACTCTTTGTGGAAGGTTGAATATGCCGTATGTGTTAATACACGAGGGATTCGAGACGGGCGGGAGGTTAGTCCCAACTTCCCCCCACGCTCCTTTTTTCCCCGGAATTCTCCAGGATTTTTGGTCACCCTCTAACCCTTCTGTTTGTCCTTAGGCCACGTGCCCCACAGCCAACCAGACCGGCCTTCCAGCCTCGCAGGCCCTCCCAGCCTGCGAGACAACCCAGGACAACCTACCCCACACCACCGCAACAGCCCCCCAGGTTCCACCAACGGGGCCAGCAGCCCTTTCGTGGGAGGAGCCAGGGCTCAAAGCCCTACTCAAAGCCCAAGCCCTCCTCCTCCCACCCCGCCAGAAAGACCGCTCCACCTGAGGGCCCTTTCCGGGAGTGCCTCACGGGTTGGAACTCCGCCTGGCCCACCCACGGTTGGGCAGCAAGAGTAGTACGGCAGGGCCTGACATGGCCTTGGATTTCAGTCTCGGTGAGTAATTGTTCCTTTCATCCTCTCTGTTGTGAAATTTTCGACATATGACATAACCTCTCTCCACCTAGGGTGTCCCGTTGTTTTTCACACCTTCCCCCCCCCCTGTCCCCTGGGTCCCTGTTCGGATTATCCCTGCACCCCACTGACACATGTCACTTTTCGTTGCAGCCGCTACGTCTCCCTCCTGCCTCCTCCAAGGTGTCACCTTCGGTCGTCCCTCACATGAGATATATGCGGGAAACTGGGGTAGTGGAACGGGCGACAGGGCGGGTCTTTTTGTCTCGCTTATTCACGGTCCCAAAGAAGGACCCGGGAAAAACAAGCATGGTGATGGACCTGAGCAAGCTAAACAAGTTCTTGAAGCCCCTACACTTCAAGATGGTTTCGGTTGCTCAGGTCCACACAGTTCTCCAAAAGGGAGACTGGTTAGCGTCCCTGGACCTCCAGGACGTGTACTGGCACGTCCCGATCCACACCCAGTTTCGCCGATTTCTGGCATTCCAGGTGGGGACCGAGACGTTTCAGTTTACCAGGCTCCCTTTCGGTCTCTCGCTTGCTCCTCGGGTCTTCACCAAGCTCGTGAGGGTGGTGGCATCCCACCTGGCGGAGGCGGGTGTCCCCACCCTCATGTACCTAGACGATTGGTTGTTACATGCCCCCTCCAGGGAGCAGGTAGCAAACAACGTCAGGATAGCAAGTGGGGTGCTAGAGGAAATGGGGTTCCTTCTCAACATCCCCAAGTCCTCACCCCTACGCGCAGGCTATCGTGGCTGGGAATAGAGTGGGACTCAGTTTCGGCCACCCTCTCGCTCGCTCTGGACAACGCCCGCCGGACCCTCCGTCACGTCCGCCAAGCTTACTTTTCCCGTACTTTCTCTAACCGCCAGTGGGAATCATTGCTCGGGTCACTAAATTTCGTGGCCCTCGCAATGCCCCTGGGACGGCTGAAGCACAGGAGGCTCACGCGGGAGGTAAACCTACACCTGTCCCCCGCACACAGGGACCTTCCCAGGCCAGTATCCCCGACACTACACCGTCTCCTTCGCCCCTGGTTACGTCCCGGTGCCCTGCGTCAGCGCGTTCCCTGGTTTCTCCCTCCCCCGGGGATTACGGTGGCGACAGACGCATCGGACGTAGGCTGGGGGTACCAATCTTGCCTGGGACATCAACTGTGTGGGGGATGGAAGGAAGAGGAGAGGCTACTACACGTCAATGCTCTGGAGTTGGTGGTAGCAAGGGAGTGGCTCAACAGACACCCCCAGTTCTCCAGGATAGGCGTCCGCTTCGATATGGACAATGTAACGGCCGTGTAGTGCCTGCAGAGACAGGGCACTTCACGGTCGGAGGTTCTCCTGTCCCTGTCAGAACAGATTTTCTCGGTAGCGGCCAAGAGGGCGATTCACCTCTCGGCCCGCTACGTGCCAGAGCGGGAGAACGATTGGGAGGACGCATTATCCAGGTTCAGAGGGCCGTCAGTCGAGTGGCAACTGCGTCCCCCTATGTTCGAGTCACTCTGCCTTTGCTATGGGACACCGGAAGTGGACCTGTTCGCCTCCCCAACCACGGTCCAACTTCCCCAGTTCCTGTCCTTCCCCACCAGGACAGAGGCAGGGGGCCCAGACGCCTTCACGGAGGATTGGAACAGGTGGGATTACATGTATCTCTTTCCCCTACCAGCAACGTCAGTCCTCCTCCAGGCAATCCTCAGGCTGCCTTCCTTCAGAGGGAGGGTACTCCTCATAGCCCCCCTCTGGCCAGCGCAGCCATGGTTCGGAGAACTGTCCCAGTGGTGCCCTCATCCTCTTCAGTTGGGATCGGCGTGCCTCTCCAGCACTCTGTCCGCACCACTCCAAGCGTCACTGAAACTACACGCTTGGAGTTTCTACGGGGGGTCCTCAGCAAACGCTTCACTCAGGAAACAGGGGGCAAGATGCTGAGGGCTCATCGCCAGTCCACGGTGCGGCAGTATGAATCATGCTGGAAGAGATTCCAGGACTTCTTGCGTTGACACCCCTCCATGGTTATCTCGGAGGACACAGTCCTGGAATTCCTCACTTGGCTCGCTGATTCCACCAACAGGGCCCCGGCGACGGTGCTTGCGCATCACGCAGCCCTGTCTGATCCCCTCCTTCTTGGTTTCAATATTAAAGTTCCCGAGAGACCTCTCTCTCTCCTGAGGATGGGGATTCGAGCGGGAACGACACCTCACCGGGTCCAGACTCCTCCCTGGTCCCTTCACCGTGTCCTCACCTACCTGACCTTTGAGGGGGTTCCTCTGGAAGTGTGCCACCTCCTCCAGAAGTCTCTCCTCCTGCTCACCTTAGCTACAGAGTACAGGGCCTCTCAACTGGCAGCCCTTACCCGTCATTCAGCCTTCTCCTCTGTAAGTCCTAACCTTACCTCTTTGACTGTCTCCCCCTCTCCTACTTTCTTAGCTAAGAACGAGCAGGCTGACGACAGGATTGGCCCCCTCGCAGTACCCTCCTTCCTGAGGGATGGAAGTTTCCACCTGCTCTGTCCAGTCCACGCCTTCACAGCCTACGTGGAGGCTTCACCGGACCACCTCTTCTACAACTCCAGGTCTGGTAAGCCTCTCTTCCCCAGGTCCATCGCTCGCCTCCTCTGCCGAGTGATTGAGAACGGGGATCCCGGACACGCTCCCAAGGCCCATAGCGTTCGGGGTGTGGCCGCCTCCCTCGCCTTTCTCAGGATTCACTCGGTGGAGTAGGTACGGGATCTGGGGGGCTGGGCATCCACCTCCTCCTTCAGGACGAGGTATCTGTTCCACTCGCTCTCCCCCACCCCTTGTGTGGCAATGGGGACTCCTCCCACCCTACCACACCCAGGACTTGTGCCTGGCAGAGGTCCCCGCGGGAGACTAAACAGGGGGAGGGGGCGCCCGAGGGGCAAAGGTCGGGCTAGGTAATCCCCTTATCACCTTATTCCTCATTATCACCCCATACGACATCCCCATCCTGTACATTCTCACGCTCATCCCATGTCATTCATGTTGTACATATGGTGCTGGATGTAATAAAACTACATTGTTACGGAACTCTGAGTGTTTATTTTCCGCTGGAGGAGATAATGGTGACTGATTCCCCTATGTCCTTGTACAGCAGGGTTACAATAAACACATGGTTAGGACATGTTAGTGTTTCATTCTTCCTCCCGGTGGACTTATTACCCATACTCAGGCCATAGCCTGGGGTTTAGGGTACTTAAAAAGAAAAGGGGGGGGGGGTCTTGACCGGCCTACCTCTCCTCTAGAGTCTGACTATAGAGACAACTATATATAAATAATTCCTTTATATATATATTTATAAAAAAAAAAAAAAAAATACAATATTAGTAAATAATTTCCAAAGATTCTGTTGCATAAAATCTTTTGAGAATTTTTACAAAGGTTTTAACTCAATACATTATTTCTACAATTACAATCCCCCGCTCTGGTCCGGGGGGCGTTCCCGCTCTTCATTCTGGGGTTGAATGCCTCCTCCTCACCTCCCACCGACCGCATCGCATGCATAGCAATCCAGCTGTGCTGGTTCCACTTTACCAATAATAGTGCATTTGTCGCGGCTTCCAGCCGCTTAAATTGTATTTATTGGTTTGTGGAACCAGCACGGCTTTTACTGTCCCACCCACCTCCCGATGCGGCAGACATTCTCCTTCAGTTCTAATTTGAGTGACCGAGCGGCTGCCCCCACTGGCCCAAGCGGGTCACTACCTCTAGAGGCCACCACCAGGTGGCTCCCATATCAGTACAGCGCCAGATTTGAATTTATATTTACTTCTGATGATCTTCACGGAATAGACCTTTCTAGCCCAGAATAAGCCTATACGGGGCCTGGGCTGGAGAAAGGGTGTGTTCTATAGCAATCCAGCTGTGCTGATTCCACAAACCAATAAATACAATTTAAGCGGCTCGAAGCCGCGACAAATGCACTAATATAGTTAGTTTTTAATAAAGATAAAGTTAGCCTTGATTCCATATTGGTGTTGGGAAGGAAATGACCGTATGGTATGATATAGTTAGTCTTCATTCCATATTGGATTTGCTTATGCTTTGACAACATAATATAATTAGCCTTGATTCTGTAAATGAAAGTTACATTCACCTTCAGGTAGAAAGAATATGATGCAAGCAACAATGAGGATGGAGACTCCACACGTAAAGATGAGTCCTGCCAGTGACTTGACCCTCCCAAAGAATGCAATAGCTGGCCACAACAACACATAAGATGGGACCTCCAGCAGACCACCCAGAAACATGTACAGGTAAACATCCGTGCTGATAGACAGTATCAAACATAAATGTTAATTTCATTTACCATAATGTTTAATGTGGTATAGATTAAGGGGAGATTCTCGTGTTGGTGAATTGGAAGGTCTAGGATTCCTCCAAACTATGCCACAAAACAGATCCCTTATTAGTACCATTGAGGGCGTCTGTCTGTTTTCTGGTACAGTTAGGAGGGATCAGTAGCCTTCCAATTTGTAAACAAGAGAATCTCCCCTTAAACAGTCTCTTTATAGGATAAATTATGTCATGTATTTAAAAACTTTTCTGATCACAAAGTAATAATCTAGTACCGTAGTACCACTTCTTGAAAATGTAGAATATTGGAAATATCTTTTTAGTTGTCTTTGTAAGATTAATGTAGGACTCTGAATTAATTTCTTATCTCTTGGAGTTGGGGCCAAGATTGGAAAAAAAATCTCACTCTTTATGCCATGCATTATGGTGCCAAAGTGTATTTCATTAATTTATCTTATGGCAAAATGTAAGAAGAACTGAACTAAAACACTTAATTAACTTGCATCCCGCCCAGTAAAAATAAATAGACAAACAAAATATTGAAAAAGTGATGGAGGACCTACCTGAGATTGGTGGCATTCAAGGAGACTCCATAATATACAAGAGCACAAGTAAACCAGCACCCAAATATTATAAGTGCTCTTATTCTCAACTTTTTAAGCCTCAAGATGGCCACATAATCACACAATATTTTCACTAGGCCTGTGTGTGTTTTGGTACTTGGTTCCTGCAGGATTTTAGAGAGTATTATTAACCTTTTCAGTATCAGGGGTGTTGGCAAAATTTCAACCACTCATTGCGTCCAACTCCAGCGTTATTTTTTTTTTATCATATTCAAGAGAACAAACACTCCTCTACAAATGAAAAAAAAATGAGTGCAACACATGAATAAATAAGATTGGGAAAGTAAATGGAATACAACTATTTATTTCAGTGGTGAGCAAGGGAGAGTGGATTGGGAGATGATGAGAGGTCCCTACTCACTCAGCACCCTAACAGTTGTGGACATGATATATGTCAACTGGCACTGAAAGGGTTAAGTGGAGATTCTTATATTGGTGAATTGGAAGGTCTATAATTCCTCCAAACTAAGCCATGAAACAGATCCCCTATTACTACCACAGAGGACATCTGTTTTCTAATATTGTTAGGAAAAAACAGTAGCCTTCCACTTTACCAAGAAAAGAATATCCCCTTAATATTATATAGAGTCATTATAGACCATAATCCTGTGAAATTTATTTTTTTCCCTCGAATGAATGAAGCAGATGGAGTGAAATGTCTATTAGCTCTCTCATTACTGGTACATGTTATTATACTCTACCATTATTGTTTATGCATAGAAAATACTTTTTAGTTAGTGAGACAATAGTTTATTGGAAAATATATTAATTGTAACAATACTCTGGTATTGTAGTACATTTAGTATAGGCCTAACATTGAAAAACTGTTGTTTGTTGTTGTTAATTCATTGATAAAAAGTTTAGACATCTGTAGGCTGGAAAAGGGAAGTGATCACCTCTATGTTATAGTACACAAAAGTCTAGTTAATTCTGCTGTTTTTCTCTATACAGTATGTGCGGACCTTAAATATTCTCAGTGGCTATTTGTGCTCGAGAACATAAAACAGTATAGGAAGTTAAGGACTTTTGTGCATACAATACTCTAGTGTTTTAGGCTGTTGTTATATAGTATTGTCTTCCTACCTTCTTATATATAGTGTGCATAGCAGTCAGGATTGTACCATCACTGGGAGGGACATTGCCGTTCATGTTGGCAGCCTGCTTGAGCAATTTCAGAGCTTCATCATAGCGACCCTGTAGAACCAGCCAGCGAGGCGACTCTGGAAGCAGCCTTGTCACCAGGGAAAAGGGAGAGGAAAAGTGGATGCATTTATACCATGATTAAATAGTCAGGCAATATATTGTATTGGAGTGGAGTTGTATATTAAAGGGATAGTATAGTGTTGGTAAATCTGGAGCAACTGATTCCTCCAAATTATTCCAAGCAACAGGCCACCATTATTTTTGTTACCCTGGTCCTGTTTCCTGGCATACTTTGGAGGAATCAAGATGCTCTAATGTACCAAAAGAAAAGTGTATTACCCCCTCAACTTCAGCTTTGTGATTATGGACAAACGATAAGAAAAATGGATGCATTTTTACCATAATAAAATAGTCAGGTAATAATTATATTGAAGTGGAGTGATATATTTACTGCAGCTTATGTTACTGTGTGCATTTATTTTTAAACTTTATAGAAATTATATCACTGTATAGTCTCTTTGGGATAGCCCATGTCACTGTAAGAATAGATTGCCCCCAACCTATGCCATGAAACAGATCCTTTATTGTGTTACCATTGAGGGCATCTGCTTTCTGCCATATTATGGAGGAATCGGAGACCTTCCAATTCACCAACAAAAGAATCATCCCTTAAATGTAAAGGTAATGTATGTATGTTGTCTTACCAATAGTGAGCAATGAGGACCAGACATGGGAGTGAGAGGGCAGCCTGTAGCCACTTCCAGGACCTGACCCAGTAGGCTATACCAGGGATCAACATGTATCCCACAGTCCAAGGCAACGCATACATGGTGGCAAACAGAGACCTATCTTTGGAGATGCACGTCTCCATCTCTGTGGGAACACAAACCACATCATCACTCTAAAATGCAAGGTACAGTACACTCGCTGACCCTAAATTCTACCAAACCTGAGTCAAAGCCCAAGATCTGAAGCAGGCGGTTTCTGGACACACACACACACACACACACACATATCCAACCAATAGAGGCTTTGAGTGGGCTGTTGTCCAAAAATTGCCTGCTTCAGATCCCGGGCTTCAACTCAGGTGGACTAGATTTTGTTGTGAGTGAGTGTACAGTTAAAGAGTCATAATTGAAATAAGTATCCAGGTGTTGTTGAAGTTTGATATCCACTACTGTACCAGTGATCTAATTAGAATGCTTATCCTATCAGTCTTGTCTTGTAGTGTAATGATATAAACCATAAAACTAGCTAAAGTAAAAAAAATTATTACAACTTAGGTTCACATATTTAGGTACTAAATATTAATTCACATATTATTGATATGACTAACTACTGTATTGTAGTAAATGAATATATTCACATTCTATGTACAGTATATGACTGCTGTAACTAGTTTGAATTCACATATTATAATTATGACTAACTGGTAAGTGAATGTACTAAAAATTAATTCAATCTTATGAATATGACAAACTAGTAGTAATTCTCAATGTATGAACATGATTAAAGGACCCTGTGATGTAGTCAGAAAAATTGGATTTAAACAAGTCCTTCAAATACTGCCACGAAACACCACATATACAGAATGAGCTTGTTTCACGGAGGAAACAGAAGCCACCCATTCTCATATACAGTCACATGGTCCTTGACTGGTAATCCCTACAGGCCGGCCAGTACGTACGTGTAATAAATAATCCGAGGTAAACACCGGCTGCTGTACTTGTCACAAACACCTTCAGAATGATGAAGAACCAGATATTGATTGAGAAGCACATCCCAAAAGCTGTCAATATGTGCAAAAAGGAACACACCAGCACTATCCTACGCCGACCATACCTGATATAACAATACATTATAAAGGTGAGGAAAAAGTTAGATGTGAAATGTAATGATTTTACTGTTATATATCTGTCATAATAATATAGAAAAGTTGAGGAAAAGGCTAGATTTGAAATGTAGTACAATAATCTTATATTGTACTGTAATATTGAGCTCACACTTCCAGTACTTTACCTCACTTAGTTTTATTACTTTTATGTAAATAGCATGATATTTACTCCAACATTATAGCCCTTCATTCATTATGTCATACCAATATCATACCAACATCAACACCATATTCTTGTATACAATGACATGGTATTGGTATGACAACTCCACAAACACACTATAGAGCCATCGTACTTATACCATGTCATCGTCAACACTACAAATATTCTTGCATACATTGCATAATCATCTACAGTAACTTGAAAATACATTTTGGTATTTTCTTGAGGGACGGAATGAGTTCCCAGAGGAAGTAAAGATGAGATAAAGAGATCTTGGTTTACAATGCTTTGACATCCAATTATGGTAAAAAGTGCAAGGTTACTTAATATGAAATTCAATAGGTTTTTGGAGCTACAGTATTCTGTCTGTCTGTGGTTGGGCCATCTTCATGTATAATTAAACTTCATTTATTTACAACTTTGGATTTGAAAATGCTATAAGTTTGGTAATAGGCTCTGCCCATAATATTTCTCACTGTACTGTATTGGGTATCAATCTTTAACTGTAGTAAGTATGCTGTACATTTTTTGTGATATATATAAAAATGTACATAAAAAGAAAGTGTTGTACTGAAATGTGGTTATTTTTCAGTTTATGATGTACATTTTTAAAAACTTTATTGCCAGTGCATCTGTGCCACTTGGTTTAAAAGGACCCTGTAATCATGTACAAGAATTGGAGGCATTTGATTCCTCCTGAGTCCTGACTATGCCATAAAACAAACTCCTTCACCTTGGGTTGTGTTTTGTGGCAATGTTTGAAGGACCCGTTAACCTTCAATTTTCTGACTACACCACAGCTAGTCCCCTTAAATTGAGGCTTCTGATATTTTCTGACTATGCCACAAAACAAGCTCGTTCAATATAGGTGTTGTTTCATGGCAATATCATGGTCCCCTTACACTGTCACTGCTACCACACTTATACATCAAATGAAAGGTTTTATATTTTCTCATTTGAAAGGTGAAAATTATTACTGTACTGTACTTTGTACTGGTACTGTATACATGTACAGTAGTTGATTTTTCTATAGCATTAATTGATACAAAATTGCACAGTGCCCTTATGTTATACTCACATATCCATTATGTAGCCAAGTAGGAAGGAACCAGCCAGTTTGCCAATATGTGTTGCTGCTTGAGTGGTGGAATACATGGCCCGCCTCTCACACACCAGATCCCACTATACACCAAGGCATGAGCAGGGTAAGAGAAGGCAGAGCAGGACATCAGTACATCAAACCCATGGAAGGCGGGATACACAACAAAAATGAGGTAATGTGGCAGAGATGAGTATTGTCTTTCCTGCTTCTAAGGGGAGATTCATTTGTTGTTGGTGAATTGGAAGGTCTGTGATTCCTCAAAACTAGGTCACAAAACAGATCCCTTGTTATTAGTACCATTGAGCCTTCCAATTTAACGACAAGAGAATCTCCCTTTACATGTGAGTACCAATTGTCCATTAATTATCTGAACATATAAAGTTTTTCAGATGATTTTTTAGACACCCTGCACTATATGATAAGTGTACACACACAAAAAAAATATTTTCATTACCCCTTCTGCGATATAGAGGGCTGTATGCAGGAACAGCCATGGTGTTGACAATAGCATGGTACTGTACTGGTATGACGACTCCATAGATAAACAACAGAGTCATTATACTGGTACCATGTCTTGGTCAACACCACAGATGTTCTGACTCACGGCTCACAAAAAGACATCATGATTGAAACCTCTGAAACTAGCCATTCTCACATGGTGATGACGATAATAATGATGATAATGATAGTGGTGAAAATGATGACTGATAATGAATATGAAGATTAAATAATAATAATAATAATAATAATGTTAGGTTACACTTGATATCTAACACTAACAAAACAACAACACATCCTACCCTTACCTCCGTTGTGATAGTAGACTTGTACACAGAGAGATCATAATCTCTGTGTTGGCAAGGTACAAGAGGTGGTCTGTTTGGTGTGAGTGTTACCATGGCCTCATCGTACCCCATCGCCACCGCTGTCGTATAGTTGTAATCGTACATCTGGCAGCCTTCGTGTTTCTTGGTTTTATTGCTGAGAGATAGAGCATAATGTTTTAGCACAATGTAATGGTCCTATACAGGTGGTGTACATAATATTTTCTAAGGGAATAGTACAGGATACGTTTGGTTCATTAGAGTGTCTTGAATTATCCAAAGTATGTCAGGAAACAGTACCATGGTGGCCTGTTGTTGTTTGGAATAGTTTATAAAGGAATCAGGTACTCCAGATTTACCCAAAACTCTGTGCTAACTGCATAAGAGGGAGGGCCTCGTGTTGTTGCTACTGTATTTGTTTGATAATGAGCCGTATACAACAATATTTATGGTGTTGATGATAGTGTGGTACTGATATAATGGCATTGTACTGTAGTATGTCTATGGAATCATTATAATGGTACCATACTGTAATCAAATCAATCAAGCAAGAATCAAATCAACCAAGTAAGTCAGACCCAGAAATTGATCCATTTAAATTCTAGTCGTACCCACGGGGAATCGAACCCCGGATAAGAGAAATCGCAGGCAGTGCTTCTACCGGGAAAGCCATAGGAGTACTCCACTGGCGTAGCTTTCAAATTCTGCCTTTAACTCTCAGGTCCGGCCATTACAATACCATTACCAACACCATCAAACATTCATACATATGGCCCAGAGACTAACTTGAAGGGAATGGCAAAGTGGAGTATCTGTTGAGTGGTCCAGTTGGCCTCCAGTAGTTGGTCCACATGGCACCAGTAGTCAGGTGTGGCTCCCAGTACCTGGTATGACATGGTCTGCATTGCTGATATAAGGCTTCCTGTTGGTGGGTAAAGTTATGGTCAGTAGTCCTGCAACACCTTCAAATGAAATGGACTCAAAAAATGGTGCGGAACTATGGCTGTTGTTGTTTAGTTCCCCAGACTGTCTGCCCGAGCAGTCCTGAGTCTGGTTGACTGGTTGTAGTGATAGTAACAATCATTTATACAGAGAAAATAGGTAAAGTGATGTGACCCTTTTAGAAAATACTACAGTGATAGTGAAACTCACAGAAAAATTAGATTTACCATATATATTGTAGAGTACTCCATTTCTCATTAACTTAACTCATTATGATTCTCACACATCACTGTAGGGGCTAAAAAACCACCTTGGAATGATTCACTGACCACAAAATGAAGAACTGTAGGAGTATGGGTACAGATAAGGAACACAACTCAGCCATGGTTTCCTCCAGCCACCATGTGAATGTGACTTCAGTTTAACCCATCATATCTGTACAGCCTGGGGACTTTGAGAGCTGGGATTGGTCTCATCAGAAAGAGGAGGAGTTGATGGTGAGTACAGACCAAGATTTGAGTTCATAATCATTGTAGTTTAGGAGTAGGGATAGACAAAAATAAGAGCAATTTTTTAAACATCACCCGTACATGATGGGGGACACATGAGAGTAGCAGCAGGCTGCTGGACTGTAGAAGTTATTAATCCATTCATATTACCAAGGTTCTTAGGGCCATATACAAGAATGACTCTGTAGTGTATCTATGGTATTATTGTACCATTACCACACCATGTTGTCTGTATATAGGCCCTACTTCCCCAATATACTCCAGTATGGAATGCAGTCTACAGTACAGTATAAGTAGCTATAGTTTTCTAACATTTCGCCATGTGTGTGTGTGTGTGTGTGTGTGTGTGTACAATCTCATATGACACCAAATGTCCCAGTCTCTGCTCTGTTATGGCAGCTGTGTGTTGGTGTGCATGTGTCAGTCATTTTCTTGCTCTAATGGCATGTTGAACAGGGACTGTGTGTGTGTCATATTCTCCCTCTCTATATTCATGTTAGCATTCATAAAACTTAATATTTCAGCCACACAACAACAATGGAACAGTAAAACAGGGAGCATTATGCCTCTGTGTGTGTGTGTGTGTGTGTGTGTGCGTTTTAATAATTATTAGCATTCATAACACTTCATATTTCAACAACAACAACAACAACAACAATAGAACAACATGCAGCATCATGCCTGTGTGTGTGTGTTTTAATAATTTTCTTCCTCTCTATAATCGTCTTAAAAAAAACTTCATATTTCAACATGAGGGAGCATCATGTGTCGACAACACATACTGTAAACTTTTGCCCACCCACCCCATCCACACTGTATTGTACTGTAGTGACTGAGGTGCGTATAATCCACTTCCGTAATAACACCCTAGTGAAAAGCGTCCGGGAAGTGAATCATTTTAAAGGCAGATTCTCTTGTTGGTGAATTGGATGGTCTCCGATTCCTCCAAATTATGCCAGAAAACAGACGACCCTCATGTTACTAAAATGGAGAAGCAGTTTCGTGGCATAGTGTGGAGGAATCAGTAGCCCACCAATTTACTGAAAAAAAATAAAAATAAAAAATCTCCCTTTAACTTTTGGAACATTTGAGCACCATGATTCCTACAAAGTATGCCAAGAAACAGGACCAGATTAGCAATATAATGTTGGTGGGAATAGTTTGGAGGAATAATTATAGTCTGTGAGTGTATTGGAGAGTTACAATGGAGTGTCAATGCTACGGGAAATGTTTTTACTTCTCCTGGCAATAGCCCATGTGGTGGTGTGCCAATTTTATTAAAGGATGGATTCTTTTGTTGGTGAATGAGAAGGTCTCTGATTCTTCCAAACTATCCCACGAAACTGATCCCCTAATAGTAGCCTACCTACTACTGTGGTCGTCTGTTTTGTGTTATAGTTTGGAGGAATTAGCAGCCACCCAATTTACCAACATGAGAATCTCACTTTTAATGAAGTCTGTTATCTAGTCTGGGCTAAATTAGGATAATGTTTGTTAGATAATTTACCATGTAATAATACAACTGGGCACCACAACCACTGCTATAAAGGGGGTTGAGGTGATCTTCAGGTGATAAAAATAGTATGTAATAAAAAAATAAAAAAATGAACTAACTAAAATGAAGGTTTATCATACCGTAAGAACAGATGAAGAAGAGGAGAAAATTCCATCGTCCACGCTGCCCGATCACTGCTTGTAGTAAGTCCTCAAAGGTAGATAGGTCTTCCTTTGTTTCTCCTCCCTCTCCCTCTCTTCTCTCTGCTTCTCCCTTTCCTCCTTTTGTCTCTCCCATTCCTCTCTCTGTCTCTCCCTTTCCTCCTTTTGTCTCTCCCATTCCTCTCCCTGCTTCTCCCATTCCTCTCTCTGTCTCTCCCTTTCCTCCTTTTGTCCCTCCCATTCCTATCCCTGCTTCTCCCTTTCTTCCCTCTACCTTTTCCTTTCCCACCATTGCCTCCGTCCATTCTCCAACCACAGTTTCCCGTCCGTCTATTGTTGGACTCTGCTCAGCGTTACCTCTGGGTGGTTGTTCCTTCCCATTTGGCTCCCCTTTGTCCACTTCTTCCTCCTCCTCCTCCTCCTCCACCTGGTCAATTATTTCATCCCTCACCATCATGACTGGAATCAGTGTCCCGTGTTCTTTCTACAATAATCACACCCTAATCTTCTTTTCCTTTAGTTAGCGTCCTTTATCCTCTCTGCAGTTACACCCTGATCTTCTTTTCCTTTAGTTAGCATCCTTTATCCTCTCTGCAATTACTACATCCAGACCTTCGTTTGCTTGAGTTTGTGCCCCATGTCCTCTCAGCAGTTACACCTTGTTGATCTTGTTGAGTTAGTGTGCCGTGTTTTCTCTACAATTACACCCTGATAAACTTCTTCTTTGCTGTGTCATCCGTCCGTCTGCTTTCTAACTTTGTGAGGAACCGAGAATTGAAAACATAAGAACAACATAAGGGAATAGTATGACTGATGGTACAGTACATACATTGAAGTACCTTGGTTCCTCCAAAGTATGCCAGGAAACAAGACCAGATTAACAAACAAAAAATTATGGAGGTCTGTTGCCTGGCATAGTTAGGAGGAATCAGAAACCTTCCAATTCACAAACAAGAGAATCTCACCTTAACCTACTACTTATCGGTAATTTCTCAGCAAACGAACTGAGGGAAGGTGTCAAAACTGTCACATGTGTTACCGCCACGTGGATGAATAATTATTTAATGTCCGCCTCCGTAACTATATACCTCATGCACTCCATTCTGCCAACCTCCACCACCACGGCAGCAAACTTCTCACTTCCATCGCTCAAAGCATCGACCGCATTCCTCACCCACCCACCCACCTTGCTGTCCTGCATCTTTAACTTAAGAACCCTGTGATCGTGTATGAGAATTGGAGGCTTCTGATTCCTCCTGACTATGCCACGAAACACGTTCCTTTCCTATAGGTGGTGTTTCGTGGCAATATTTGAAGGACCCATTTACCTCCAAATTTCTGACTACATCACAGGGTCCCTTAAGGTGAAATTGGTTGCACACACACCCTCATTTTCCCTGCATCTCTCTCTCTCTCTCTCTCTCTCTCTCTCTCTCTCTCTCCTGGTTTCCCTAAATAATTCCTTCTGTCCCAGCGTTGCATTAACTTCAAGGACAATCTCTTCACTTCCTGCCCTTGTCATCTGTATAGTATTCAAGTTATATAATATTTACATAATTTCACTATAACTAACACAAAGCAACTCATATATCCACACCTGTCATCTCTCTCTCTCTATATCCACACCTGTTATTTCTCTCTCTATATATCCACACCTGTCATTTCTCTATATCCACACCTGTTTATACATAGACAGAAATCTAACTCTGGTGCAACATCTGTCACTTTTTCTACTGACTGTCCCACCTCTCAATGACCTTCTTCCTCGGGCGCCATATGACCTCGCTGTTGAGGCGCATAATATGATTCAATCAATCAACTCTGGTGCAGGTAAAATGAAGCTAATGTATAGGTGATTGGGTCAGCTAAGGTCAATTTTAGGTGGATAGGTCGGGTAAGGTCAGTTTATATTTATATATTTTGAAAAATTAGGACTAAAATGTGAGAGCCGTCTTCTTGGTGGTAAATCAGCTGGAACAATTGATTCCTCCAAACTATTCCAAGCAACATGCAGGCTGCCATTATTTTTTCTAATGCTGGTCCTGTTTCCTGGCAAACTTTGGAGGAATCAAGGCACTCCAATTCACCAGTAGTAGAATTTCCCCCTAAATGTGAAGCAAGACATATTTTTGAGGTAGGTCAGGTCAGGCCTGGCAACGGAGCCAAGCCTGTTGCTTACCTCACCTCTACACACACACACACACAAGCAGGTACACACACACACACACACACAAGCAGGTACACACACACACACAAGCAGGTACACACACACACACACACAAGCAGGTACACACACACACCCACACAAGCAGGTACACACACAAGCAGGTACACACACACACACACACATACACACACAAGCAGGTACACACACACACACACACAAGCAGGTACACACACACACACACATAAGCAGGTACACACACACACACACACACAAGCAGGTACACACACACACACACACACACACAAGCAGGTACACACACACACACACCTTTCTCATCACTCTTGTATGAACCGTTCTGTTCACCTATCCATATAATCTCATAACACATTTTTCCATTCTCTGCATCAATGATTTCCTCTCACCACACCTGAGCGCTATATGACCTCGCTGTTGTGGCGCCTAATATCAGTCAACCAGTCAGTCAATCAATCACACCATGGATTTCAGTAATTAATATCAGTCAGCCAGTCAATCAATCAATTACACCACACCTTTCATGGATTTCAGTATTTTATCTCTATGTACTGATCTTATTCTCAGTTTTCCATATTCTTGCCACTCCAAATTAAATTAAAAATACCGTACTAAGAATGTCAGCAAAATATTTTAACCTTTCCAGTTTAAGCCTTAACAGATAACTTAGTATTTTGAAATGAATCTGATATAATAAGACAGATAACCAGAAAATAAACAAAAGTAACTGCTGGACATTCATCTCTACATCAACTCTCATCAATGACCACTGTAACTGAAAGGAAAAGAAATCAATTAATCCAGAATAGAATAACTTGGTATTTCAGGGGAGAGTGTTGGAAGGCTACTGATTCCTCCTAACTATACCAGAAAACATACGACCCCAATGGTACTAAGAGAGGGATCTCTTGTTTACTAACATAGGTTGGAGGAATCACAGACCTTCCAATTCACTAACAAAAGAATCTCCCCTTTTAAAAATGGTAACCCAAGTGAAATGAGTAAATAGATAAGCTAAATAAGGATAAGAACATAACTACACAAACTTATCAATCCTGTTTTGGGGTATTGCTGGGTTTGGGTGATTTTCTGGGCCGGTATTTTCAAAACTTCTGAGAATTTGCACTTGTTCGTATATGTCTGCACTACAAAAAGTGTTTCTGACCTCACCAAAACTGTTTCAGACTTATTTCAAGAATTTCCTCCTCTTGTAAGTATGCGTCTGCTGGGTTCTAGTTCTTAAAAGTCAAGACTGAACGCTTACCAACACAATTTTAACTTATGGCTGAACCTTTCTTTGATAAACACATGCACTGGTTTAATTGTATTATTTGGGAGGAAGAGAACACGTCCTTCAGTTAGCTATATACATATTTTTCGTATGTAGTGATAAGTATACTATTTGCTGCAACTAATATTATTCAATGCTTACCTCACATGGATGGTTTTCACGTTATGAAGTATACACTAATATTTTTCATTATTCATTTCACACATGGATTGTTATTACAAGTACAGTACATCATTAACTGCAATAATATTATACATTGTTTACTTCTAACATGGATGGATAGGACACACACCAGCTGCGTGTGTTTGTAAGAGAATGAGAGAGTCGAGTCACATCCCTGCTTTATATTGTATACACAAGTGTCCATGAGGACACACACACACACACACACACACACAAAAGCAGGTACACACACACACACACAAGTAATTACACACACACACACACACAAGCAGGTACACACACACACACTCACAAGGACAAGCACGGACACTCACTCCCAAAACTTGTGAATGATCGCTAACAATGCCTTGCCAGATTTAGAAGAGGGTAAGGTGGACAGGTACCCGGGGGGGGGGGGGGGTCTCCACAATCAAGGGGTAAACTGGGGGAGTTAGGGGGCTTCACATATTACAAATTTTATTCAATATACCGTATTTATCTTATTTATTAATACCTTATATTTATTTGTGTATTGATTATGTATTAAATTTTATCCGATTTATTATTACTTTATATCTCTTTATATATTGATTATTCATATATCTTATTTATCAATACTGTATATCTAGTTGTGGGTTGATTATTAATTTGGCATTATTCTGAAAACTAGTTGAGCAGAAATATGGAAAGGATTGTTATAAATTCCATCATAATAACTTAAAAAATAATAGGAGATTGTTACCCTTTGAAATGAATAACATGAGGTGTTTATGAATCATATATCTTATCTTATTATTATATTATTAATTATTTGTAACTGGAAACACCCAAATTTATGTATGACGAGTGTACAGTTGAGCAAGTAGAAAGTGCAAGAAAAATATAGCTGTATCTGGCAACACCTCCACCTCTACTCAAAGTTCAGACAATCAAGTTCCACCTTACATTGGCTATGGGTCCCCAGGTATTCATTCATAAAGATACGAAAGCTTACTACAAAGAACTGCCAGATGTTGTCATATACAGACATACTTTTCTTGCACTTTCTACTTGCTCAAGTGTACGTAAGCTTTTCATCAGAAGTTGTGTAATAATTAACTTTTTAGATAAACTTCTAGTGTGATAAATGCAGCTAAATTATTACTGTAGAAGCCATGAATACACACACACACACACACACACACACACACACATACGTATAAATTTACATACAACTCTATATACATATTTAACATTAGCTGCACTTTGGGTTTGAAACTCATAACATACAATAGTTTTTCAAAAAGAGTATAAAATTATATGTATACATTTTTACTTGGCCTGGAAAATGCTGAAGAAAAGCTGCAAAATTATTGGTGTGATAATTGTATATTGTTTTATATTTATGTTTTTGATATAGAAACAAAAATGTGGCGACGAGTTTACTAGTAGTTGGGTGACCTTGGTAAATCCGAAGCAATTTATTCGGCCAAGCCACTCTTGGCAACAGGCCACCATTATTTTTGTCCATCGGGTTCCGTTTCCTGTCATACTTTGGAGGAATCAAGGCATTCCAGTGTACCAAAAGTATATAATTTAGTAAACAGTGGTAGTTTTTCCCTCGTTTCGTAACCCCCAAAGTCATTTCTAAGCCAGCTGGAGATTATTTTTAAACTTGGGGAATTATTGTGCGAGTGATGTAACCTTCCTCCCCCATTGAGGCCTAAGGGGTCTATGAATATCTCCCCAGTATCCTGTTTGTCGTAAATGGACACTAAAAGCCGCTTTCACTTCTCCAACTGTCCTTTTTTTTTCATGTGTTACCTTTTGTGTTTACTGTCTCACCTCTCAATCATCTTCTACCTCGGGCGCCATATGACCTCGCTGTTGTGGCGCCTAATATCAATCAATCCATCTTTGTTTTCCATTCCCTAGCCAATTAAACTATTTATCATTTAGTTTCACAGCCAAATGAACAGTACAAACACTAATGGTTTTGGCACCCCTTCTGTCCCTTGCCACACTCCCTTTCAATTCTTCAACTGCACCTCCTTTCCATCTTTACTTCGTGCTTGTTGCTGTCCCACTTCTCTATCTCTTTCTCTTTCTTTCTATACAGGGTCTTCCAGGCCTATTATTGTTATCGTTCTCCCTCTCTCCTGCCTTCCATATATGTACAGTCGGCGGCAAAAGTTTTGTCTCCACATCTGCCAAGTCATGAAGTATATTATGGAGTTGTAATTTCCTTCGTGCTTACTTTCCCTCTTCTCTATCGCCTTGTACTGTCCCTCTTTTCATTTCCTTCGTGCTTGCTGTCCTTTCTCTCTATCACCTTCTTCCACTGTTTCTCTTTTCCTTTTCTGCCCTTTCATTTCCTTCGTGCTTGCTGTCCTTTCTCTCTATCACCTTCTTCCACTGTTTCTCTTTTCCTTTTCTGCCCTTTCATTTCCTTCGTGCTTCCTGTCCTTCTTCTCTGTCACCTTCTTTGTGGTATGTACAGTTGCGTTCAATAGTTCCTTTCCGTCTACACACTGGTGACATACACATACATATACCACCACAAACATACCCACAAACAGCTTCTAAATCTATCCTATATCATACCAGTTTATTAAAGGGATAATAGTATACTTTGGTTATGTTCATTGGAGCACACAGAGGAAACAGAACCATATGAACAAAAATAATGGTGGTGTGTTGCCTGGAATAGTTTAGGAGAAATCACTGGCTTCAGAATTACCAACAAAATACGACTCCCTTAATTGACACGAACTGACTGACAGCCACTCTTTCCTACTTACTTACTTTCTCAATCCTCAGTCATGAAAGCAATCTCTCTCTCTCGCTCTCTCTCTCTCTCTCTCTCTCTCTCTCTCTCTCTCTCATATTTTGGCTCGTTATACCCTCTTTTGACTTTAGCCTACATACACATATACACCTCGGTCTCGTATAGAACGTCCAATAGGTCGATAGAAGACGTCGTTCTATGTGAAATCGTTCTAAGTGATACACGTAACCTATGGGGAAAATCACATTTGGTCGATCAATCACCAAAATTGTCCCTGAAATTAACAAAACATACTTTTCAAGGTTTTTCTTGCCTTAATCCTACTGTACAGGGATGTATGTAAAATGCATATTACAATTCGTATTAAGGTTTTGGCAGGTGACTCATGTGACTGAGACGAGTCGGCGGCATCCGTGGTGGTGGAGGTGGTAGGGGGGGGGGGAGATAGTGCGTGATCATCGTTTGTTTTCTTTTATTAACCATACGCTGGTGTTTCCTTCTCCTTTCTCTTTCCGAGAAATAACTTCCTTCTTTATATCGAAGGAAATGGCCTTCCATTTTGTAAATGCACCACCTGGCATGACTGAGTGTCAAACACGAAATTTCCCTAACTTCAACTTTAGAATTTCCCTTTGTGCCTCAATAATTTCCTGTTTACTCTTGAACATTGACGGTCTTTTTGGTATTTCTTTTGGTAAGACTTTCCCTGTTTACTTTATATAATTTCCCCGTGTGGATTTCAAAATTTTCTAAAACAGATAAATTTCCTTGCACCTAGCAACACTGGGTAGGGGAAAGGAGCGGGAGAAGTGGTGGCAACACACTCACACACACTGTGCAGACGCCAGTGATATCATTTCCTGGCACGTTCATTATGATTTCGCTCGTTTTGTATAAGAACTCCTCGGATTTGCTTCACTTATTTTCGCCACCCGTTCTATATGGATGCAATCGTTTTGTAAAATAATTTTAAGCTAATATTTTGGTCGCTCGTTCTATACGAGAATCATTCTATGTGAACACGTTCTATATGAGACCGAGGTGTACTTCACTGTATACATCACCTTAAAAAATCTCTCTTACCTAACTCTACCCAGAGTCAAAACAAACACATAAATTCTCTTCAGTGCTGTTGGCCAAATAATCTTTCACCGGTGCCAAGTGTATTAAATATGCTCTTAGTTTTTCTTATCACAGTCACTACGGCGCCTAGGTTAATTATGGACCGTGTGATCGTGTACAAGATTTTTTATTTTTTTTTATCTATACCTCAACCTCGGTCCTGTAGGCTGTAAGTTGTTCCCCGAGATTATGGAGTATCGCACTAGTAGATGAGACAAAGGAGCTTCATGATGTTGGTAGCTTCTCTTTTGCCCCAGTAGATGACAACACTTTATTTATACACGTCACTATCAGAAGACTCATTTACCATGAAACACACTCCTTCCATTATAGGTGCATGGTGTTTCGTGGCAATTTTTGAAGAACTCATTTACCTCCTATTTTTCTGACTACATCACAGGGTCCGGTGTATGAGTCCTTCAAATATTGCCACGAAACACCACCTTGTTTTATGGCATAGTTAGTGGGAATCAGATGTATCCAATTCTCGTACACGATCACAGGGTCCTTAAGGGGAGATTCTCTTTTGTGTGTGTGTGTGTGTGTGTGTGTGTTCTTATCTATTTGTTCTTACCTATTTGTAGCTTTACAGGATTGAGTCAAGCTCGTAATATCCCGTATTTTAAATCACAATTATCATATTTTTCTTTAAAGTTATGTATGTTTTTGATACACACCACTTCTGGTAATTTGTTCCATTCGTCTATTACTCTATTTGGAAAGCTATATTTCTGTATATCTTTATCTCCTCTTCTTTTAATTAATTTCTTACTGTGTCCTCTCATTGTAGGTATTCCTTGTTGACATAAGTTATCTATATCTATCTTTTCTTTTTCTGTGACACATTTGTAAACCATAATCATATCATCTCTCTTTCGTCTTTCTTCTAGTTTAGGTAATTTTAGTTTCTTTATTCTGTGTGTGTGTGTGTGTGTGAATTGGAAGGGTACTGATTCCTCCTAACTCTGCCAGAAAACAGACGATCCCGATGTTACTTTGGTAGGGGATCTAATTGGTGGCCTAGATTCACCAACAAGAAAGTCACCCATTAATTAAATAAGTGTTAAATTAAGAGGGTAATAGGCCTACACTTTTGACATGTTAGAGCGTCTTGATTCCTCCTAAACGTGCCAGGAAACAACAGCACCAATGAATAAATATAATGATATCCTGTTGCTTGGAATAGAATGGAGGAATCGGTTGCTCCATATTTACCACCAACATCACTCTAATATATATATATATAATTAGTACAGGGTGGGCTTAATAGGTACAGTCACGAGCACTAATAAGTATACAGCTTTGGTTGAAGCTTTGTACAGTCGGTGGCAAATGTCTTGTCGTTATATCCACCAAGTCATGAAGTAAGTATGGAAATATAAGCTTCACGAGGTTGTAAACTGATAAAAAAAACAGAGAAGTATATTAATATACCCCTTGGATATCGTATTTCTGTATGATGAATGTGTTTCTTCGATTATTAAGCTTTATGTTATCTTTGAAGACGTGTGCATTCGAAGCACACCCGAATACTTATTAGTGCTCGTGACTGTACAACCCATGTAGTACTGTATAATTAATATGTTTTATCGCCCGAGTTAGCGTGTATAATTTAATGGTAATACTGTAGTTTCGGTCACGTCTGTCTGTCCGTTGTTTGTCTTTTTGGTAAGGGACCCTGCATGTGATGTAGTCAGAAAATTGGAGGTATAGTTGCGGCACATAATCCTTGACTAGACTTCACCTTACACACTGATCAAGGACTATGTGCTGCGACTGTACCATAAGTCCTTGAAATATTGCCTAATAAAATTATTATCCGCCGACTTGGCGGAACTTAACTTATCTGAAAACGATCCAGATGTATTAATACTTCATTTCCGAGCATAAATGGTTTTGTGCTTACTCATGTTAAAATCTTTTCTTTGGATTTATATAAGTTCACGGAAACCAGAGCACACCAATGTCTAAAATGGGAACAGTAATACTTGTGCAGCTATGTTGAACAAATATTTTTATGCAAAAACGTAAACATTCGTAATTATTCGTTTACGGTAAACAAGGGTCATGTGCTTTAACCAGGGTTGTCGAGTGTTTGCAAAGGTTTGAAATTACTTCATGAATTTATAGGTGAAAAAAATAATGTGGCTAATAATGAACTTTGTGCTCAGAATGGGAATTATAACTAAATAACACAACACACACGAGAGAGAGAGAGAGAGAGAGAGAGAGAGAGTAATCGAGGGAGGGAGGGAGGTAGGGAGCAAGAAGAGACAGGCAGGGGGAGCGAGGGAGGTATCAGGGGAGACAGAGAGGGAGGGTGGTAGCACAGGAGACAGAGAGGGGGGAGGGAAGGAGCAGGAGACAGAGAGGGAGAGGAGGAGGGGGATAGAAAACGGAAACCTCAATATTCATCAATAAAATCATTCTAATTTCCCAGTAAATACAGTTTGACTGAATAGATAAATAAAACACAATATTCATAGAATATTACTTCAAGGTATATACAGTAAATAACTACGAGAATGTTAAAGGAAAATGAGGTAGGAAATAGATCTAGAGCCTCAAAGCCTACGCATCTGCTATCTCCGCCACCCTCAATAGTTCCATCTCGCCCCTCTCCTCTATGTATTTCACAATAAGGAAGGGCACTTTTCTTTTAAATTCCTCTAGGACAATGAGATTAATAAGTTCTGAATAGGTCGTGACCGAGAGAGCATTAAGCCATTTGTTTAAAAAATTAAGCTTACCACTTGCAAATTGCACATACATTTGATGCTTATTATTGACCAGTATACTCTGTAATCTGTTGCTTGACAAACTCAGTCATCGGGTCTATCTAGGTAAATGTAAGTACGAAATAATTTACCGTACCTGTCTGTTTAGGGGCAATCAGCGACACCCTTAGGCCACTCGTTTTTAGTTGTTAATCGTTCGAAAAGGCTGAATGAACCCTCAATATCACCTTCATCAAAAGGAGGTATCATTACAGTTACACTAGACATGTTAAAGGACAGTTCCTTTTCCTTCACTCTGCTTCTTTCTCCACCTTGTTATCTACCCACTGACAAATTTTCCCTTTCGAGTTCTTGTTTTTCTCTTCCATGTTAAATTTTCTCCCATTCGAGCTGGTATTACATCTCTACCAGGAGCTTTTCAACTTCTACTGGGGTAACCTGAGAAACTTCAGGTTTTTTATTCCTCTTACCACCCGGTATTTTAGCAGACTGAGTTGGAGGGATAGTGGCAAGGGTAAAAGGGACTTGTTCTTATCTTCAGTGTCGGGTAGAGCAGGGGTGTCCATAATTCCCTGCTTAAGGGGAGAGTACAGTGTTGGCAAATCTGAAGCAACTGATTCCTCCAAACTATTCCAAGCAATAGAACACCATTATTTTTGTCATCTGGTCCTGTTTCCTGGTATACTTTCGAGGAATCAAGGCACTCTAATGTACCCAAAATATACGCTCCCCATAACTATAAATATTTTACAAGATCCTTAATTACCGACTTAGTGAGTTTACTCGGGTGATCAGGTAAAGGGATCTGAAAATGGCTCACGACTGATATTTATGATATTTATGTATTCAGGGGAGGGGTCAGCAAGGAAAGATTCTACACCATAGCCCTTACCTTCCAAGATTAAAAATATACCAGATGGATATCCATGATTAAATATGACAATAAATGAAGAGAGTTAGTTTGGCATGTACGCGCCTAATATCAATCAATCAATCAACCTCTACATATTGAGAACCAAAATGCGATCAACAACATAATCTCAGCCGCAGTTTTTCGAATCATAAAATTGGACTATTAGCGAGAGAGGGATAAGACAGTAGGGAGGATGTGTAAAGTTGCCAGTTCTTGAGAGCTACTGTAATATATAATTATAGCCTATGCATAAAATTAGACCAAGTTTATTGAAAACGCCATATAGCGGCGCCTATTTAGAAGAAAAAATCCTGGTAAATAGCTTAATGAATTTGTTGACAGATATGATTATTAAAAGTTAGAAAATTAAACAGTCTTCTGCCGAAAAAGAAAAGAAAAAGCTGGGCTTGGGAGAAGGTGATAAATAGGGTGGACTACAAGCACGAGGGATTTGATTGATATTAGGTGGCGCAACAGCGAGGTCAAATAGCACCAGGAAAAGGTGATAAAGAGGTGTGACAGCAAGCAAGAAGGGAATAGGAAGAAAGGGAGGACACTTTGGACACTTAAAATATCGATTATTAGCATGTTTTGAGTCTATATTTTGAAAACATTCTAGCACTGAGTAGGCATGGGACCCAAAAATATTGAATTTTCGGGTGTTTTGAGGTTGAATTTGGGATATAAACGGAAGCAGAAGATGCATACACATATTGACTTTGGGAACCTAAAATATCGATTTTCAGCATGTTTTGGGCCTGTATCTGAGTAGGCATGTACAGATCGCTTCTGGGACCCCAAAATATCGAATTTTCGGGTGTTTGGAGCCTGAATTTGAGATATAAACGGGTACAGAAGATGCATGCACATATCGACTTTTGGGCACCTAAAAGATCGATTTTCAGTATGTTTTGGGCCTGTATTTTGAAAATACTCAAACACGGAGTAGGCATGTACAGTTCGCTTCTGGGACCCAAAATATCGAATTTACGGGTGTTTTGAGCCTGAATTTGAGATATAAACAGGTACTGAAGATGCATGCACATATCGACTTTTGGGCTCCTAAAATATCGATTTTGAGCATGTTTTGGGTATGTATCTTGAAAACATTCTAACTAGGAGTAGGCATGTACAGATCGCTTCTAGGACCCAAAAATACCGAATTTTTGGGTATTTGGGCCTGAATTTGAGTTATCTACTTTTGGCACCTAAAATATCGATTTTTAGCATGTTTTGGGCCTATGTTTTGAAAATATTCTAGCACTAAGTAGGCATGTACAGATCACTTCTGGGACCCCAAAATATCGAATTTTCGGGTGTTTTGAGCCTGAATTTGAGATATAAACGGGTACAGAAGATGCATGCACATATCGACTTTGGACACTTAAAATATCGATTTTTAGCATGTTTTGAGCCTATATTTTGAAAACATTCTAGCACTGAGTAGGCATGTACAGATCGCTTCTGGGACCCAAAAATATCGAATTTTCGGGTGTTTTGAGGTTGAATTTGGCATATAAACGGGTGCAGAAGATGCATACACATATTGACTTTGATCACCTAATATATCGATTTTCAGCATGTTTTGGGCTTGTATTTTAAAAATACTCTAACACGGAGTAGGCATGTACAGATCGCTTCTGGGACCCGAACGTATCGAATTTTCGGGTGTTTTGGGTCTGAATTTGAGATATCGACTTTGGGCACCTAAAATATCGATATTTAGCATGTTTTGGGCCTATATTTTGAAAATATTCTAGAACTGAGTAGGCATGTACAGATCGCTTCTGGGACCCCAAAATTTTGAATTTTCGGGTGTTTGGGGCCTGAATTTGAGATATAAACGGGTACAGAAATTGCATGCACATATTGTCTTTGGGCACCTAAAATATCGATTTTCAGCATTTTTTGGGCCTGTATTATGAAAATACTCTAACACGGAGTAGGCATGTACAGATCGCTTCTGGGACCCAAAAATATCGAATTTTCGGGTGTTTTGAGCCTGAATTTGAGATATAAACAGGTACTGAACATGCATGCACATATCGACTTTTGGGCACCTAAAATATCGATTTTGAGCATGTTTTGGGTCTGTATCTTGAAAACATTCTAACTAAGAGTAGGCATGTACAGATCGCTTCTAGGACCCAAAAATACCGAATTTTCGGGTGTTTTGAGCCTGAATTTGAGATATAAACGGGTACAGAAGATACATGCACATATCGACTTTAGACACTTAAATTATCGGTTTTTAGCATGTTTTGAGCCTATATTTTGAAAACATTCTAGCACTGAGTAGGCATGTACAGATCGCTTCTAGGACCCAAAAATATCGAATTTTCGGGTGTTTTGAGGTTGAATTTGAGATATAAACGAGTGCAAAAGATGCATACACATATTGACTTTGGGCACCTAAAATATCGATTTTCAGCATGTTTTGGGCCTGTATCTGAGTAGGCATGTACAGATCGCTTCTGGGACCCCAAAATATCGAATTTTCGGGTGTTTGGAGCCAGAATTTGAGATATAAACGGGTACAGAAGATGCATGCACATATCGACTTTTGGGCACCTAAAATATCGATTTTCTTTATGTTTTGGGCCTGTATTTTGAAAATACTCTAACACGGAGTAGGCATGTACAGATCGGTTCTGAGACCCCAAAATATTGAATTTTCGGGTGTTTTGGGCCTGAATTTGAGATATCGACTTTGGGCACCTAAAATACCGATTTTTAAAATGTTTTGGGCCTATATTTTGAAAATATTCTAGCACTAAGTAGGCATGCACAGATCACTTCTGGGACCCCAAAATATCGAATTTTCGTGTGTTTTGAGCCTGAATTAGAGATATAAACGGGTACAGAAGATGCATGCACATATCGACTTTGGACACTTAAAATATAGATTTTTAGCATGTTTTGAGCCTATATTTTGAAAACATTCTAGCACTGAGTAGGCATGTACAGATCGCTTCTGGGACCCAAAAATATCGAATTTTCGGGTGTTTTGAGGTTGAATTTGGCATATAAACGGGTGCAGAAGATGCATACACATATTAACTTTGGTCACTTAAAATATCGATTTTCAGCATGTTTTGGGCCTGTATTTTGAAAATACTCTAACACGGAGTAGGCAAGTACAGATCGCTTCTGGGACCCCAAAATATCGAATTTTTGGGTATTCGGAGCCTGAATTTGAGATATAAACGGGTACAGAAAATGCATGCACATATTGTCTTTGGGCACCTAAAATATCGATTTCAGCATGTTTTGGGACTGTATTATGAAAATACTCTAACACGGAGTAGGCATGTACAGATCGCTTCTGGGACCCAAAAATATCGAATTTTCGGGTGTTTTGAGCCTGAATTTGAGATATAAACGGGTACAGAAGATGCATGCACAGATCGACTTTTGGGCACCTAAAATATCGATTTTGAGCATGTTATGGGTCTGTATCTTGAAAACATTCTAACTAGGAGTAGGCATGTACAGATCGCTTCTAGGACCCAAAAATACCGAATTTTCGGGTGTTTTGATGTTGAATTTGGGATATAAACGGGTGCAGTAGATGCATACACATATTGACTTTGGGCACCTAAAATATCGATTTTCAGCATGTTTTGGGCCTGTATCTGAATAGGCATGTTCAGATCGCTTTTGGGACCCCAAAATATCGAATTTTCGGGTGTTTGGAGCCTGAATTTGAGATATAAACGGGTACAGAAGATGCATGCACATATCGACTTTTGGGCACCTAAAATATCGATTTTCTGTATGTTTTGGGCCTGTATTTTGAAAATACTCTAACACGGAGTAGGCATGTGCAGATCGCTTCTGGGACCTAAAAATATCGAATTTTCGGGTGTTTTGAGGTTGAATTTGAGATATAAACGAGTGCAGAAGATGCATACACATATTGACTTTGGGCACCTAAAATATCGATTTTCAGCATGTTTTGGGCCTGTATCTGAGTAGGCATGTACATATCGCTTCTGGGACCCCAAAATATCGAATTTTCGGGTGTTTGGAGCCAGAATTTGAGATATAAACGGGTACAGAAGATGCATGCACATATCGACTTTTGGGCACCTAAAATATCGATTTTCTGTATGTTTTGGGCCTGTATTTTGAAAATACTCTAACACGGAGTAGGCATGTACAGATCGGTTCTGAGACCCCAAAATATTGAATTTTCGGGTGTTTTGGGCCTGAATTTGAGATATCGACTTTGGGCACCTAAAATATCGATTTTTAAATTGTTTTGGGCCTATATTTTGAAAATATTCTAGCACTAAGTAGGCATGCACAGATCACTTCTGGGACCCCAAAATATCAAATTTTCGGGTGTTTTGAGCCTGAATTTGAGATATAAACGGGTACAGAAGATGCACGCACATATCGTCTTTGGGCACCAAAAATATCGATTTTTAGCATGTTTTGGACCTATATTTTGAAAATATTCTAGTACTGAGTAGGCATGTACAGATCGCTTCAGGGACCCAAAAATATCGTATTTTCGGGTGTTTTTAGCCTGAATTCCGGAGATAAACGGGTACAGAAAATGCATGCACATATCAACTGTGGGCCCCTAAAATATCTATTTTCATCATGTTTTGGGCCTGTATTTTGAAAATATTCTAACACTGAGTAGGCATGTACAGATCGCTTCTGGGCACAAAAAATATTGAATTTTCGGGTGTTTTGAGTCAGAATTTGGGATATAAACGAGTACAGAAGATGCATATACATATCAACTTTTTGCACATAAAATATGGAGTTTCAGCATGTTTTGGGCCTATATTTTGAAAATATTCCAGCACTGAGTAGGCATGTATAGATTTCTTTTGGAACCCAAAATTATCGAATTTTCAGGTGTTTTGAGCCGGAATTTGAGATATAAACGGGAACAGAAGATGCATGCACATATCGACTTTCAGCACCTAAAATATCGATTTTTATCATGTTTTGGGCCTGTATTTTGAAAATATTTTAACACTGAGTAGGCGTGTACAGATCACTTCTGTGACACAAAATTATCGAATTTTCGGGTGTTTTGAGCCAGAATATGAGTTATAAACAGGTACAGAAGATGCATGCACATATCGACTATGGGCACCTAAAATATCGATTTTCATCATGATATGGGACTGTTTTTTGAAAATATTCTAACAATAAGTAGGTATGTACAGATTGCTTCTGGAGCCCTAAAATATCGAATTTTCGGGTGTTCTGAGCCAGAATATGTTATATAAACGGGTACAGAAGATGCATGTACAGTCACGAGCATAAGTTTCTTTACCCCCATGGCGAGAATGGACAAGGGACAGGCAAACGAACACTGGGAGTCAGTATCTCATGACGGCGTAAAATTTGTTGTATTCAAGTGAACACCTATATACATACTGTGACATGAAGCATTATCCGAACATTATGAACTGGTCCATTTTTGTTCGTCTAGTCCATATCCAACCACGACTTCGACCTAACTCTCGCCAGGGGGGTAAAGAAACTTATGCTCGTGACTGTACATATTAATTTTGGGCAAATAAAATATCGATTTTTAGGATGTTTTCGGCATGTATTTTGAAAATATTCTAATACTGAGTAGGCATGTACAGATCGCTTCTGGTACCTAAAAATATTGTATTTTCGGGTGTTTTGAGCCTGAATTTGGGATATAAACGGGTACCGAAGATGCATGCACATATGGACTCTTGGTACCTAAAATATCGATTTTCAGCATGTTTTGGGCCAGTATTATGAAAATATTCTAACACTGAGTAGGCATTTACAGATCGCTTCTGGGACCCAAAAATATCGAATTTTCGGGTGTTTTGAGCCTGAATTTGCGATATAAACGGGTACAGAAGATGCATGCACACATCGAGTTTTGGCACCTAAAATATCGATTTTCATCATGTTTTGGGCCTGTATTTTGAAAATATTTTAACACTGAATATGCATGTTCAGATCGCTTCTGGGACCCAAAAATATCGAATTTTCGGGTGTTTTGAGCCTGAATTTGCGATATAAACGGGTACAGAAGATGCATGCACACATCGAGTTTTGGCACCTAAAATATCGATTTTCAGCATGTTTTGGGCCAGTATTTTGAAAATATTCTAACACTGAGTAGGCATTTAGAGATTGCTTCTGGGACCCAAAAATATCGAATTTTCGGGTGTTTTGAACCTGAATTTCCGATATAAACGGATACAGAAGACGCATGCACACATCGAGTTTTGGCACCTAAAATATCGATTTTCATCATGTTTCGTGCTTGTATTTTGACAATATTCTAGCACTGAGTATGCATGTACAGATTGCTTCTGGAACCCAAAAATATCGAATTCTCGGGTGGTTTGAGCCTGAATTTGCGATATAAACGGGTAAAGAAGATGCATGCACATATCAACTTCGGGCACCAAAAATATCGATTTTTAGCATGTTTCGGGCCTATATTTTGAGAATATTCTAGCACTGAGTAGGCATGTACAGATCGCTTCTGGGACCCAAAAATATTGAATTTTCGGGTGTTTTCAGCCTCAATTTCAGATATAAACGGGTACTGTAGATGCATGCACATATCGACTTTTTGAACGTAAAATATCGATTTTGAGCATGTTTTGGGTCTGTATCTTGAAAATGTTCTAGCAAGGAGTAGGCATGTACAAATCGCTTCTGGGACCCAAAAATATCGAATTTTCGGGTGTTTTGACCCTGAACATGAGATATAAACGGGTACAGAAGATGCATGCACATATCGACTTTGGGCACCTAAAATATCGATTTTCATCATGTTTTGGGCCTGTATTTTGAAAATATTCTAACACTGAGTACGCATGTACAGATCGCTTCTGGGCACAAAAAATATTGAATTTTCGGGTATTTTGAGCCAGAATTTGTGATATAAACGGGTACAGAAGATGCATGCACAATCGACTTTGAGCACCAAAAATATGGATTTTTGCATGTTTTGGGCCTGTATTTTTAAAAATATTCTAACACTGGGTAGGCATGTACAGATCGCTTCTGGGCACAAAAAATATTGAATTTTCGGGTGTTTTGAGCCAGAATTTGTGATATAAAAGGGTACAGAAAATGCATGCACATATTGACTTTGGGCACCTAAAATATCGATTTTCATCATGTTTTGGGCCTGTATTATGTAAATATTTTAACACTGAGTATGCATGTACAGATTGCTTCTTAGACCCAAAAACATCGAATTTTTGGGTGATTTGAGCCTGAATTTGTGATATAAACGGGTACAGAAGATGCATTCACATATCGACTTTGGGCCTTTATTTTCAAAATATTCTTTTACTAAGTAGGCATGTACAGATAGCTTCTGGGACACAAAAATATAGAATTCTTGGGTGTTTTGAGCCAGAATTTGAGATATAAACGAGTACAGAAGATGCATGCACATATCGACTTTTTGCACCTAAAATATCGAATTTCAGCATGTTTTGGGCCTAAATTTTGAAAATATTCAAGCACTGAGTATGCATGTACAGATCGCTTCTGGGACCCAGAAATATCGAATTTTCGGGTGTTTTCAGCCTGAATTTGGGATATAAACGGGTACAGAAGATGCATGTTAGGATGTATGTATTTGTAAATATATGTACCTAAGCTACTGACCGTGGATAATTGAGTTGGCGTTGATAATTAGTTGGATAGTATCCCGTAGTCTTGTGATATTGTACCAATTACCAAGCCAACGTCCTTCTTTCCTTGGATGTTAGCATGTCCATGTCTCCGACGCATATGTCAGTGTTGGCAGGATTATACTATTTCTCAGTCTCTTTTTCACTTTCATACTCACACTCCTACCCTTCATAATCCTCCTCAGTGAACCTATGTCCTGCCTGCCCCTCACTGCTCTCTCCCTGATTTCTCCTTCCATACTTCCATGTTCTGTTCCTAGATTCTTGAATTCCCTCACCTCCTCCATCCTCTCAACCCCTAAAGTTATCTCACATTCCGTCCCAGTTTGCACAGCCACTCTATAGGGTGTAGCAAAGTCAATTACTTCTGTTTTAGTCCTTTCAAATACCATCACCTTACTCTTACCAACATTCACCTTCAGTTTTCTTTGCTTGCATACGGACTGAAACTCATCCACCACCCTCTGTAACTCCCTTTCTCTCTCAGTCATCAACACAGTGTCATCCGTAAATAAACTTGTCACCAAGGACCGATTTGCTTCATTCAGCCTCAATTTCAACCCTAGGCTTTCAACTTTGGCTTTCATCTCTCTCATACAATCATCCATACATATATTGAACAGCCATGGTGACATAATACATCCCTGTCTCAGCCCTACACTAATATTAAAACTCTCACTTCGATCACCCTCTACCCGCACACATGCTGTTGCCTCTTCATAAAAGCAAAGACCCCCCCCCTCCCCAACACAATAAATTCTCAACACATCTGACATGACTTTCCTATCAACCCTATCATATGCCTTCTCCAATATTTATTGACTGATACAAATTTACTGTTTGGGTTAGTCATAAGATTATTCTTGATGACCTTAAGTGGTTCTCTTACCTTCCTGCCTTACAATAGTTCAAATGGTGAGGCCCCCAGGGATTCAGAAGGGGACTCACGAAGTGTGAACATGAGGATAGGTAGGCCTTCTTCCCAGTCTCTGTTCATCTCATGACAGAACTTACGCAGCATATTCTTTAGTATTTGGTGTACTATCTCTAAGGCACCTTGCGACTGAGGGTGGTAAGCAGTAGCTAACGTTTTTTTTATGCCTAGTTGCTGCAGTACCTCTGTCTGACTGAATCTCCTGAGGAATTTCAATATTAGTAAATAAATTGTCACAGTGAATTAAGATTTTGATTATTATAATTATTTAATTAAGTAAGTAATGTAACTTACCTTACCCGGCTTATTCGAGGACTTTCGTTGTGTTGGCTCAACGAACGTCTGCAGAGGTTAATTATCCCCTTTTCATCTCAATCCCGTCAACATATATTTATTTACGTGCGTTCTTCGATGTATATGCACTTATAATAGTAACAACAGAATTGAAGGTGTATGAAACAACCAATTACAATTTCTTTACTATATTTATCAAAATCAGTCGTGCACCAACATAAACAATTAATAAATTATTAACACATGCATACACTTCCGCACAAGAATAGCTAACTAGCTAGTATCGTAATAATATCAATATATAAGGCACTCGTTTTCTTTCAAGGTCTCGTAATGTTCTCGTATGTTCTCGTAATGTTCTCTCGAATACTTTCTTTGATTGTTCTCCAGTCGATTTTCTTACGATAACTTAGCTTACGTTACTCACTGTTATTAATCAAATCTAACACTGTGTTAATTAATTGTTAGGTGCTATTTCAAGACCTTCCTACTCAATTTACTTTAAATAATAATTAAATTGCAATCTAACACTCGAGTTTGATATATCTATAACCAAGATTCGTTGCATAGACTCAGTGATATATATTATGTCTTACACCACGAATTTTCAATGTCAATACACAACGTAACACTCGTTACTTACAATAGGTATGCGGAACTCTAAGTAAGCCCGGGCTCACGACTGAGACCGGCTCCCTGCTTACCTTATTACCAATTAATTAATTAAGTGTCTGTTGCAATCGATCAATAATACATAAATAACGGTGTTACCGAATTATTCAGCTTCTGGTCATCTCTTCATCTCAAGAGACAAAGGGCGAGGTAAGAAAGCCAGGACGAGCAATATGTAAGTGTGTTATGCTGTGTGGCGTAAGCCGAACTAAAATTCAAATAGCTACTGTGGCTGTCTAGGCGGTAGGCAGAGACAACGGTGTGTTTATCAACACCTCCTGGCGCCACACCCAACTGTTCGAAGGCCTACACTGACTAAATAAGTTTACATCTTTATACTACATATACACATTAGTTATACATGCAATTTTAATATACGACGCATAATTAATTCTCTATGATTTCCCACTTCACGAATCATATGCAATTTAAAGAAATTAATCTTTTGGCGTGATTAATTCTTTCAATAATAATACGAGCGAAGGCTACGAACGAAACCGACAGTTAAAGGACACTGTGGTCGGTATGCTTTTAAACCCACTGTTAGTGGAAACTTCCTAAGCTGTTAAACTAGACCAGTGAACTATGTATACTTCGCCTGGCTCAAATAAGCGCTATCTCTATGCTTTACGATATTATCATTATTATTATGCCACGAGTCAATGACTGACTCGTGACATTAATGTGTTAAGCTCCTAACTACATTTTTTGCAGAGATGTTCTTTAATTAAAGGGATAGCCTCAGGGTATCAGGTAGTTGGACATAAAATGGGTAAAATATACTGATTACCCTTGCTGGTCTTTGGTAATGGTCCCACAATATCAATTATTAGTTTCTGAATTGGTTCATTAGGTACTGGTATGGGCTGAAGGGGATAAGGTAGAATTTTCTCGTTTGATCTACCGACTACTTGACACAGATCAACTTTTAACATATTTAGCAACATCATTCTTTATTCCAGGCCAGTAGAATTCATTGAGTACTCGAGAATAAGTCTTTCTAACTCCTAAGTGTCCAGCCAAACCTTCCTGAGCAACCTCCATGACTGCCGTCCTCATGTTTACTGGTAGAACTACCTGATAGTATTCAGCCCAATTGTCATCATCAGAAAATTGAGGTGGTTGATATTTTCTCATAAGAATATTGTCATGATAGTAGAATGCAGGGGTGTGCAGGATACTTTCCTTAGGGACTACTTTATTGTGTAAGGGAAGTAGGGATTTGTCACTCCGTTGAGCTTTCTTTAAATTACATTCAGAAAATATTTTGGGAAATACACTCTGGGGAGGAAGAGGAGTATTAGTACTTGTGGTCTGGGCTTGTGACCATGTAACTACACAAGCAGGGAATAATGTAGGTTGGATTTGTTCAAGTTCCTTAGTAGTGTTATGTGGTAAGGGAGAATCGTTAATTATAAGAGGTGGTTGAACAATTCCTCCAGCCAAATCCTTTCCACGTAGAAAGTTAGCATGATCCATAGGTAGTGAAGAGGCCTCACTCACCCCAACAGTCACAGTACTCCTGACCAAGTCGGTGTTAAGGTGCACCCTAGCCAAGTGGATTGGAAAGGGGCTGTGAAAAACATTTAAATACACACGTTCTCCAGTATAAAGTGTTTCAATCCCCGAAAGTGTCGACTTCAACAAGATAGACTGGGCAGAACATGCGTCTCGAACCACCTGGATAGGGCGCTCCTCATCACCAAGACCAGTAGATACTGTTCCGGTGAACCAAAACGGCTGAAATGGATAAAGTTGTTATCGGGAGTTAGTGGATGCTACATGCTTGTTCAAGGTAGTTGCTTTTGATACTTTGCATCGTGGATCTGGACAATTCCTAATCACATGCCCTGTCTTCTTACAAAAATGACACACTGGTCCCTTATGAGGAATATTAGCTACTGCCTGCCTATCCCTAGCTTCGTTATCAGCCTTAATGGAGCCCCTGCTCCCTGCTGGCAACTTCCGCTCTCTGGTGGGTGAACGGTGTATCAGTGTAAACATATCTGCCAACTGGGCAGCTTTGACCAAATCGGTTTCCTCCCGATCGATGATGTGTAACTTCACAGAATTCGGAACCTTTCTTAAAAATTCCTCTAATGCAATTACATTAATGGCTTTGTCAAAATCGTCAACTGAAGTTGAGGTTAGCCATCGTCGAAGGGCTCTGAGTTTCTCAGATGGAAACTCAGCATAAGTCTGGTATTGAAACTTAGTAATGTTGTGGAATTTCTGCCTATAACCCTCTGTAGATATAGTCTTGGATGACATAATAGCTGATTTAACCTGTACATATCTCATGTTATTTTCTAAATTGTTACAACCTGAAATAGCTTTATCAGATAGTTTGGGCTTGATGAGCCATACCCAGTCTTCTTTCTGAATTTCGAAATGATGAGTAGTGGATTCAAATTCTCAGAAGAATGCATTGGGATCCGTATCAGGAAAGGAGGGGATTAATTTAACGTATTTCATTAGATCATATTTGGAACAGCTTCGCTCTGTGGTTGCTCCAGCCTGAAGGGCTTGAAGCTCAAGTTGCTAGATTTGAAGTTCGTGTTGTTTAAGGTCAAGTTCATGCTGTCATTGCTTGGTGAGGTCGTCAAGTTGCTTATCTCTATCTTCCCTTTCATACTCTAGCTTCTTCTCTCTTTCTTCCCTTTCATACTCTAGCTTCATTTGTAACGCTTGCATTTTAACTTTCTCTACTTCAAGTAAATATTGGTATATCTATAACCAAGATTCGTTGCATAGACTCAGTGATATATATTATGTCTTACACCACGAATTATTATGATCTAAAGATAGAGAGGTTTTTGAAGCTGATTCAACCTCCTTATCTCCCAGATGGACAAGAATAAGGTTACTTAATATCTCTTTTGATATGTCATGGTTAAATGATATATCAAATGTTTTAGTTATGTACTTCAGGTTATCTTTCGAAATTCTTGAAGTCTTAAATTCTTCTACGGAAGGGCTACCGACGAATTCCACAACATTAAAATCAGACATGATAAAACAAAAGGTTCTGCACTCCGGGTGTGACAAGCAAGAGATGTGTAAACAATACTAAAATATATGGGGAACAGACAAAATTCAGAATAGCTTACATAGTTGAACTCCTGGCATAAACCATAGTAGCAAATGGACAAGCGCTTTTGACTTGGATACTATCACACAAATAACAAGCCAATATTTATTAGGAGTACAGATAGTCCACACTATGTACAAAAAGTCCTGAACAGGTGGCCTTTCTGAGAAAATTACTAGATGAAAGTGCTTCTGATAAGGTCTTGTTATTGTGGTGTACATATAACTGGAAGTGTGAACATCACTGGTTAAAAGATGAACAAGTTAATAGGACAAGATGAGTCTTGGAACGACTTTGTGGGAGGTTAATCTCTCATTAACAGTAGGCACACAACAAACCTTCACATCTGCTCAACCTAACTACCTCTAGGTGGCCACAAATAGAGAATTTAGAGCTAAATAATGCAGGTCTCGCCACAAAGATACACATAAGGCATACATACCATTGGTTGTCAATCACAGAAAGGTTTAATTTGGAAGATCCCGGACAGGCCCCCAAATTGTAATGACTGCTACTGATGTCTAGGGTTTTTAGCAGATTAACACATCACTACATACAAACACAGAAAGGATATGAAAAGCTAAGTCATTGAATTCAATTAATCATATAATTAGCTTAATTGGCTTAATTAGCTTAATTAGCTGAAATTGGCGCGGTAGCAAAGATGTCAACAAACTTACAAAAAACACGGACGAAAACAAAAATAAATACAATGTTATTGTGTGTGTATGTGTGTGTGTGTGTGTGTTTTAAATCATGCATACAATATTTATAAGTACATTGTTATTGTGTGTATGTGTGTGTGTGTGTGTGTGTGTGTGTCTGTGTGTGTTTTTATGTGTGCCAGTTGATTGGTGTGTAAGGAGCCACCATTAATACCACTACTACTACCACCACTATTACCACTATTATTACTACCACCTTATGAAGTGAAAAAGTCTGTTTGGCAACAACACACAATTTTATTCCACCCTCTTAAAACGTCCGCAGGAAAACTGATGTATGGTAACGCCACCCAGCCTACGGGAGAACCAAGGAGAGTTGCCAATTATAATTTTCTCCCCAAACCGCGCCAATATTCTGGGGTTTCTGGCGGGAAATGAAGCAAGGACAGATGGGACCTGTTAGTGGCGCAGGCCCTCTACCGCACCAATTTCAACCGCCAGCACTGTACATAGAAATAATCCCAGTAATGAAAGAACAAGTTAGAGAATATATCTTCCAAGATTCTGCCTTCTGAAGACTGACAATTGGTATTACCGCATCGATGTAAGTAAGGTAAAGTCCGTTTATAACACCACCGCTACCAGGAGGGAAGAGAAACCAGCCGAGAGCAAGCAAGACTGACGTCCTTAGCGCTACCCTCGACTTATCTAAACTCTTATGAAGCCCGGCAATGTTAGAACCTTCAGTTGAAGCTTTAGAACCAGGGATTCGGGATATTGTAGTTCGCAGTGGTGACTGGTGAGGAAGGCAAGGCCGTAACAGCATGTATGTATGTACTGTATGTATATTAGCACCTGTGTATGTGTGTGTATAAATTATACATTTAATTGTATTTTTTTGTATTACAGGTAAACCTGTGTTGGCAAGGATAGTGTCTCCAGCCACTGTAAGGAGTGCCAACATACCTACCAATACTACCAACACTACCAACATTAAGTCATAAATACACACACATTCACACAGGATTGACACACACACACACACACACACAGGATTGGCTCACACACACACACACAGGATTGGCTCACACTACACACACACACACAGGATTGGCTTACACTACACACACACACACACACAGGATTGGCTCACACTGCGTACACACACACACACACACACATACATAAACACTGAGTGGTACACACAGACATACAATCACTGAGTGTTTCTTATACAGTAATAATAATAATAATAATAATAATAATAATAATAATAATAAGTATCCATGAGTGTTTAGAAGATAATAATGTTACTGTATTAATTAAATTAAAGTCCTGTAATGTAATCCGTATTGCAGGGGACTGAAGGTCATCTGGTCTATTGGTTGGACCTTCAGTTTATCCCTAAGGGTCGATTCCTCAGTCGTTCGTTGTGGTTGTAAGCACGCAAGTGAAAGAATGTTACCCGTTTAAATGACTTATGGCTGATATATTTAATGAATTTGGTGAGTAAACTATGCAGTGATCATCATTATCTAAACTGCGTTTACACCAAGCGAGTTGAGTCAAGGCGAGTCAAGACGATTCATGACTCTTCTTGAATCGCCACATTAATTCAAATGGGAGAGTTTCCACCAAGTCCCTGTTGAGCTTGATTCTGATTTTTTTTACTCTGTCAGTGGGAACGGCGCTGATTCAAAATAACTCGAGTCATAACTCACCTTGACTCGACTTGATTGGTGTAAATGCTGCCTTATTACGCATATTCCTGGATCACGTGCCTCAAGTGATTTATTTGCATATATATTGTAGCGGCCACACCAAGCGAGTCTAGTCATGCCGAGTCAAGGCGAGTCAAGACGATTCAAAATCAGTGACTCAGGTGGACCCATTTTTTCATCAGTCACGGCGAGTCCGCTGAGAGGTGAATACAATGAGTACTGAGGTCCTGATAAGTTTAGTACAAGAGCCAACTGCTATTTATGATACGTGTATTCCCATGCTGCTATGTGGAGGGATATTTCTGCAGAAATTAAATGCACAGGTGAGTTAAGTTTTTATTCACTTCATTATTCAAAAAGAAGTGGCTGCATTTGGCAACTCGCACAAGCTTGAAATGAAAGATATGCCAGTAACCAGTAAGCTTCTAAACTTTGGCCTTTTAGCATTAATTTCATGAATCCATAATCTTGGACTCCTACTCCTTCGCCACCTCACCCACAGCAACACCGATATTTCAGCGAGAGCGTTTGTGTCAATCCTTGTCCAAGGCTGTTATTACACTACTCCCAAGTCCCTGTTGAGCTTGATTCTGATTTTTTTTTACTCTGTCAGTGGGAACGGCGCTGATTCAAAATGACTCGAGTCATATAACTCACCTTGACTCGACTCGACTCGACTCGCTTGGTGTAAATGCTGCCTTATTACGCATATTCCTGGATCACGTGCCTCAAGTGATTTATTTGCATATTCATTGATGCGGCCACATGTGTGGCCACTCTATATACCACACACATATGGCCACTCCTGTATCACTAGATATGCCACTCCTAGATCCCTGGTCTATTCTTTGCCGGCCAGGTACGCTAATTCTCGACCCATGCAGACCTAAGCCGCCCCTGGGACCACGCCTACTCACAGCCAAGTCGCCATAAACCCCCTGGGGACAGCAGCTGTCGCCTCCACGCCCAGGCTCGGACAAAATATAAGGGGGGCAACCAGCCCTGCCAGGACACTCACCTCAGCACCAGCACGGGAAGAAGAAGGTCCCTGCCCACCACAGTCCTGCCTGCCGCCACACCACCTAGCTGCCCTGCGTCTACCTGTTTATATATATATATATATATATATATATATATATATTCCACTATACAGTGTTCAAACACATTTACACATTTTCTTAGAAAGCAAATGACTCCGTAGTAAACATATTCATTCACTACACACTACAGTCACTCGTGCTCAACAGTTTTAACAATAACCCAGGTCAGTTTGAGGATTAAGGAACTGTCACCACATGGGTTGAACAGGACACACCTGGTTGAGAGAGAGAGAGGTCACATGGGCAGGTCTACGGCCAGGTAGGGATAAGGCCTGTTTGTGTGTGTGTGTGTTTGTGTGTGTGTCATAGACTTTGCTATATAACGCAATATTCGATCTTGCAATAACCAAAATGGAATGTGAAAAGGACACAACAGATATAATTCAATAAATAAAGATGGGAGGAATAAATGAATAGAGCAAAATGATAACTAAGAGAGTGAGAGAGAGACTTGGTTGACCTGACATTGCAATGGTATTTGGAGCAAACACTGACTGTTGTCCAGTATGGTGTATTTTCATTATGAGTGAGGAAATGTGAATGAGTCAGTGAGTGAGTGTGTGTGTTCAATCAGGAGTTTCCTGTCTTTCTAAGTAAATAAATGATTAAAATATAAGACAATGTTTTTGTTTTTGTTTTTTGTTTTTTATTTCCATATGGCACATTTCTGTGCTTATTGTGTCCCCACACCTTCACCCATATTCACCCATACCTCACACCACCCCCGGGTGCGATTTTCGTACCTTCTTACATCACCTCACCACATACTTCCCGTCGACGTCACAGGCCTCGCAAGCCGTAACTAGCCCCCTGTCACCTAATGCTGGGATCACACATCTGCGATCTAGCCTCTGCGACTATCTGCGATGACGGGACTTCGCCAAAATTTGTGTAATCGCAGTTTACAACGACGTTCCTACACTTTAATCCCAGCGGCATCGCAGATAGTCGCAGAATGTCGCAGGTGATCGCATTAACTTCGTGCGACTTGGGAAGTGGCTGTGATCATGTTCAAATTTTCAAAACTTTCGCGATTGTCGAATCGCTCGACTAGTTGCAGCGTGGACGCAGTGTGAGCGAAGCTCCGTCGCCGCTCGCTACAATGTGGCAACGACGGCCTGCGTCAAAGCGTTGCGCAGTTGAGCGACTCCCCCACCAAGCGATGTGGCAGAGTCGCATCTCCCCTATATAAGATGCCCGCTCGATGCGTCTCAGCACAGTCTCCGCTCGGAAGCGACAGAGTAACGACCTCCTAGCGACCACCAATTAACCTCCACCAGCACCACCATGAAGAAAGATCAGAAGAACACCTCTGGCAAGCTCCTGAAAAAGGGAAAGAAGAGGTTTGCGGCCCCTCTGTCTGCGGAAGTGACCACTGACCCTGCCACACACATGCACACAAACCATTAAAGAACATACATTAGGATTTTTAGGGGAATTAGAACACCAACACACACAATGGCCACCAAAAAATCCCCAAATTTTACCTGGCCTTACACTTGGCCCCGACAACCAGGCTGGCCATATTAGCAGAGGTGAAATATGGCCACCTTTGTAGCTGGTATAAATGGCCAGTCCACACGTTTTATACAGCATGTAGGACGTGGAATAGTTTCGTACGATATAATTATATTTCTTACATGTTTGTATTATTGTATTCTTTTATAAGTGTGGATTCATTTTAACTTTTTTCACTTCTCTTACAATGATAATAAAACAACTACAACAACAGTAGTAATCAAAATAACAACAATGAAAAAATATATATTAATAATAATAATAATAATAATGATAATAATAATAATAAAAACAACCAATATAATATCAATAACAACTATAATAATAACAACAGCAACAATAATAATAATAATAATAAATAATAATAATATTGCGTTCACCATACTGATGTTTGGGATTACTAAACTAAAGGCTTGTTTTATTTCTCCCCTTTCTCTCTTCTTTTCGTTGTATTTCATTCATTTAATCTTTTGCAATTTAACTCCTTTACACAATATGTTTGATTTAGTTTTTCTCTTGTTTTCTTTCTTATCATCCTTCATTATTTCATTCATAATTAGTAGGTGGACCCACCCCTCAATATATAGCTGTGGCGTCAGAACTGCGATAATTTTTTGACATTGTTGGGAAATCGAACTGCAAGCGAGGGGCAGTGGAGCAGCCATCGCAAAACGTCGCAGGTGCTCAAGACGTCCTCACGATGACTCCTCGCATGAAGTCTGCGAAAGGTTGTGAAAGGTGCAGTAAGCTGCGATACGCAAACGATCACTCATAGACCTTTCCTCGCTTCGTCTGCGATGATTCGCAAACAACTGCAACTAAGCGAGTGAAGGATGAGCAGATGTAATGGATCACGGTATCTGCCTAGTCGTTGGGAATCGCAGTTTTTGGGTGGCAATTTCCACATTTTCGGCATCGCAGATAGTCGCAGATGTGTGATCCCAGCATAACGCTTCCTTACACTCCCCCCCACAACATTCTTCTAGTTCCACACACACTATGTCCACCTCACATAACGCCGCTTCACAGACACTGTACGTTCCCCCCTTCTCACTCAATGTACATTCGTGGTTTCGCCATATGGAAACCCTCTGGTGCTCCTCGAACTTCATGAGTGAGCAAAAATTCCTGGCAGTCCTCGGAGCACTCCCGGCTGACGTGTTCGACGCTATCCCTACTGCTCTCACTCACCACCCATCTTACGAAGCACTGAAAGAGGCTATTGTCTTGTCGCTTTTGAGAATGTCCAACTGGATGGCTGCCGCCCGTCTGCGGTCTTACGTCACATGCAGCAGCTAAACGAGAAGGCTGGCAACCACTTCTCAGATGTGATACTCAAGATCCGGCATTCCAAGCTCTTCCCTGTGACTGTTCAACTTCATCTACAAGCCCACTTACAACTACCAATACAGCAATATGTCAAACACGCTGATGCTATTATGAATGTTTGCGTGGAGGGCGACCTACCATAGTAGCACCACCATGTCAACACCACCAGCACGACGCCCGCATCTGCAGCACCCGCTTCACAACACTTACCACCTTCTTCCTCATCTCACAACCAACACCTGTCACACCCTCACCAACAGTTACACACACCCACCGCTACGCCATCTACGACCCTTCAACCACATGTATTCAACTCATCACCCTCGACTCAGCAATACCACTCCAGTTCTATACTTCCCCAACAACATATGCCCACTTCACAACATGCCTCCACCTACTCACATCATCATCTTCACACACATGCCTCCACTCATTCGCACCAACCTATGACGCAACCGCAACACCTGGACAGTTACACCCACTCAGGTCTTTCCTTCCTCAGTACTCAGCCCCATCACAATCCCCCAAATTACCATCAACACTTCACCCCCACCCCACGAATTCTCCCACCTTTACAACAATACCCTACATCCCACAACACAACACAACACACCGTCAACAGTACAAACCACCATCCCAGTTATTCCCTTCATCCCATCATCACAATAATAACACACCATACACACAACTCTGCCACTACCACCAACGTTTCGGCACTTTCGCCTGTAATCGCCGCCCCCCATGCCAATGGGCGCCCCCTGCCACCCGCCAGTGAGGCTGTGGCAAGAACATGCCCAACACGTCATCACCCCACATTCTACACAACACCCCGGGCCTTCAATAGGCGTACCCTTGCCTTGACGCACCACTAACGACGACCACTCTACCCTCGAGTCACCAAGTCGCCTCCCTACCCGCCAGGCCGCCCCTTTACCAGCCTCGCTATGCCACTCAAATGCCTCTAGTGCCGGCACATCAAGCCATCACACACCCTCGCAAGCCAGGGTTCACCACGCCCACCCCATCTCTGCTCCCACGCCCACCCATCAACCACAATTGGACCCTACATGACGTCTTTCTTCCCACGTCCACGCCTGTAAGTTCCCCCTCACGCCTCCTGATCTTCCCTCTGCTGATACCTTCTTACTCCCGCACAGTACCGCACGTACCCTCCTATGGGTAGAGGACTTCGAGTCGGGAGACACCTTCCTTATTGACTCGGGCTCAGAAGTGAGTGTAGTACCTCCCATGGAAAAGGGCCGCAAGAGACAGTCTTCTACCGCTTATGACCTCCTCGTCGTAAATCAGTCTCCTATTGCCACCTATGGTACCAGGAGTAGGGGCGTCACCCTATTAAAGGACGAGTACGTGGTCTGGCCCTTTGTCCTGGCAAACGTTCAAGCACCGATACTGGGTGTGGATTTCCTCACGGCTCATTACCTACTAATCGAAGCCAAACGTAACAGACTCATACACCAACCTTTGGGAGCTACTATTCCCACCACACACTGCCGCCGCATAACACCCACCATTACACACATCACACACTCTAACACTAACGAGAACATATTACACGACTTTCCTCTCCTACTCTCTGACACTTCGCCACAAATCCATGACTCAGGTATTCGCCACACCATTACAAAGACGGGCCCTCCTGTCTTTGTCAAGCCACGACGTATGCCTCCAGAACGACTCAAGGCTGCCAAACGGGAGTTCCATGTGATGATCAAACAAGGGGTAGCCAGGCCATTTGACAGAGCGTGGGAGTCACCCCTCCACATGGTACCCAAACAGCAGGAAGGAGAATGGAGGGCATGCGGGGATTACAAGGCCCTCAATGCAGCTACCATCCCCGACAGGTACCCTATTCCGCACGTCCTTGACTTTAACTCGAAGCTCCAAGGATGTGCAGTATTTTCTAAAATTGACCTCGTCAGGGCCTTCCACCAAATCCCTGTGGCAGAGCAGGATATCAAGAAAACCACCATTACCATGCCCTTCGGTCTATACGAATTCCCTGTAATGAACTTTGGCCTACGGAACGTGGCATAGACATTTCAGAGGTATATAGATAAGGTGCTTCGCGGCCTTGATTACATCGTGGTGTATATCGACGACATCCTCATCGCTTCAGACAACCATTCACAGCACTGGCAAAATCTTTGGGGACTGCCCGCCTGCAGGACAACGGACTCAAGATACACCCGTCATTATCGGGGCAGACCACCTAGATTTTCTCGGCCACAGCGTCACCCTGAAGGGAATAACTCCTCTCCCACAGAAGGTTGAGGCCATTCATGAGTTTCCGCTCCCTACCACTGCCAAGAAACTTAGGGTGGTTAATTACTACCATTGCTTTATCTCCCAAGCCTCATTGACACTCGCCCCACTCCACGACCTCCTGAAGGGTTTGAAGAAGGCTTCCCAAAATAACTCATCTAGACCCTGGCAGCAGAGGCCGCCTTAAGAGATGTTAAAACAAAGCTGGCTGACTCCACCCTCCTTGCATACCCAATGCCCCACGCACCTACTTCCACATATACTGACGCTTCCAATGTCGCCGTAGGAGCGGTGCTACAGCAGGAAGTAGATGGCGTGCTGAAACCCATCACGTTCTTCATTAAATGCCTTGAGCTGCCACAGAGGAAATACAGCACCTTTGACAGGGAGTTGGTGGCCATGCATGATGCCGTGAAAGACTTCCACCACTTCTTGGAAGGTAGGGCTTTCCACATACGCATGGACCATAAACCTTTGACGACAGCAATAAACCAACTGGGTGCAAGCTGATCACCGCGTGTCACTCACCACCTCACTCTCATTTCAGAATTTACCACTGATATCCGGCACGTGCGGGGAGAAGACAATGCACTCGATGGCACCACCCTCACAACCACTCATCGTGACATTACAACGGATTCCTCCTCTGGACTACTCCGCACTCACTCACGCCCAACAAACAGATACTCATCTCCAGGAACTCCTTGTGGGCGATACTGGCCTACGCCTTGAATGTATAATGGCACGCGACACTACAACGCAAGTCTGGTGTGACACATCCTGCGGCACCCCATGCCCTTATATTCCTAAGCAATTCAGAGAAACCGTATTCAACCATTATCACTCCATCAACCACCTGATCCTGACCTGCCTGAACCCTTGACCCCTACTGTCACTCCCACGCTTATCCCCCCCTCCTGTTACCTCCTCTGTACCTAAACCCACCCTACTTTTATCCTCGCCTCCACGAGCCCAACCCACACCTGCCTCCATTGAATTATGTTTTTCTAGTCTCCCTCAGGACCTACCACCTGTCATCCACATCATACCAGCCACGCCTCCTCATCCCGTCAGCTCTCCTCGCCAGCGCATGCCTTCACCTCGCCCGGCTACACCTCCACCCCCACAACAGGAGCGGCGGGACGACGAGCCCGACATGGTCCCCATGGATTCACATCTCGTTCGGGGCGTATTATAAGACAACGGCGAAATACGTGGCAGTGGTACACAACGCAGACACTCACTCACTCCACACACCTCTTACCACACTCCCCCTACTACTAATTGACACACATTTACCTTGTCTCCCACTCCTACAATCCACACTATGCCCGTACATGTCTGTATTACATTTTTTCAGGAGTCGAGTATGTTATATCTATATATGTTTACCCGTGTATGTATTTTGTTTATGTTTATTTTATGTTTATGTTTATTTTATGTTATGTATTGTACACCCTACCCTCCCCCTTAATAAAAATTATTCTGTTGGGGGGAGGGGGGAACTGTAGTGGTGCCATGCACACCACTCCTTTCCTTTGTCAAAGCCGCACCTCTATCGACATAAAGCCTACAGACGCGGCGGGTACACTAATCCCCTGTCCAGACAGGTTAATCCTCCCTGGGGACTCGGGCAGTCTGACCACAGTCATTCCTGGGCAGTGATTCACCCAGGCCCGTGCACCTGCACCAGGTGAGGAAGTCACTTCGGGGACGCTACATCCGGGACAGTTGCCGACGAGATAAAAGGGACCGTGGGCTGCTGGAAGGCAGACTACACCACTAGCTCCAGTACCGAAAGGATCTGGCCTGCCTCGCTGCCGTTGTCCATCTGCCACACACACACGTGTTCCCGCTCCGATCACACATGCTGTTCAAGCCTTCACAACTCTCCCACTGCAACTATAGACTCTCCACAACGCGACACGGCAGGCTGGCCTCCTGTATACTAACATATACTATATTCCTAGGTATTACCAATAAACTGTACCGTGTATTCTGGAGTCTGTTCACCCGGGTAGTAACGTAAGGGCTTCCTTAGCGTTATAATACTATATGACATTTAAGCATGCAACACAGAAAACCTGCAGACCATTATTTTCATCTCCTTTTCTCACGCACCACCTTGCCACACTACAGAATCAAGAGACCTATCACGCCACGGCTTGCTGCTTCCTGATTGGCCAAAATAGGGTGCTCTTGATCACGCACCACCTTGCCACGCTACAGAATCAAGAGACCCATCGTACCATGTCTCGCTGCTCTCTGATTGGTTATTATTGTTACCCATATGATATTGTAATACCTTTATATGTCCGCATGTCTCACTGAATAAACCAGATTAAAACCTCACCACTAGTCTTCCTCCAAACCTCTCTTAACCCTCGAAGTAAAGAGTACTATAATAGACTGCCTACCACGTTAAGGATTATAGACACACTTAAGGATTATAGACACGCTTAAGTGAGTTAACTCATAAGACTAGAGTAGCTGCCGCTACAGGGTGCTGTGGGTAAGTGAAACAATGACTCAGTATGACTCAGTATAATAACATATATTTTCCCATGCCTCACTATGTAGCTTGTATAACGAGACGGGATACGTGATTTGGCAACGCCACATAACTCCGCCACATTTGGCAACATCGCTGCAGGCAGCCAGATCACGTGACCACGTCCTCCAGAAAGAGTCCCGGCGACCACTGACGAGAACTGAGCCTATGTTCTCTGGTCCCCTATTTTGTAGTGCTTGCTCTTGCACAATATATACCAATACAAGAACCAGACATGTTATTAAACCTACAGTGAGTGATCACCTAATAACAGGTGCCATCCCATGTAGGTTTACATCACAATGGTACAGTTGACAGACTCGCAAAGGAAGCCTGCCATCTGCCTCCTCGTGGTGTTGGACATCCTCTCTCCCTGACATGTTACCTCTCTAGAGTTCGTTCTGCTGCTTTCCTCCCTATACGGCGACGCAGGGATGCAGAGAGGCCCTTCAGTATCTCCATCACCCATTACGAGTTTGTATGTCGTCACAAATATTCCTACCTTCGTCGGGGTCTCATGGTTTGTGGGGCACAATGTAGTCTCTGCTCGTTTGAGGCTTGGTTACTGGCCACCGTGGCAGGTTGCTGGGATGCAGGGTGAGCCTCCCTTCACTGTAGCTTGTGTCGAGCGCCTCGTGCTAACACTATAGAACACTATTGTCTGGCCTGCCCCACTGTCCGACACTTGCTGCCCCGGGGCCTGCCGCTTGATGTAGTTTGTCGACACCTGCTAAACCACCAGGTGTTAGAGGAACTTCTGGTATGCCACCCTCGTTTTGGTGGATTTAAGTAGGTCATAATGTAAATATTTGTCTGAATTTTCGTGTTTCATTCTGTTATATTTCGTGATGTGTGTGTGTGTGTGTGTGTAGTCATTGGATTTTCATGGGTCCCGTCTACTATTATGTTTTGTTGTCTGTCTTTTGATTGACGCCACGGCGCAATAAATAAAAAAAAATATCAGGTCTCTATTTTCCCTCATTAGTCTCTTTAGTTCCTGCTTCATATCGTCTAATAGTTTCCAACATTCTTCTTCCCCCCATGCATTCCAATTGGGAGGGATATCTACTACTGCAACGCTTCTCATCCGTCTTATCCTCGTAGATATCCTCATTTTCAATATCTCCGCTCTTCTCCTTCCTTCTTCAACCTTATCTACTTTTTTATAAGTCCTAAGCACTACCATCACTCCATCCCCCCCCCCCTCCTCTTTCCCTCTCTGTCTCTTCTGCACACCTGATCAACTGTCCCTCTTTTCTCTCTATTTCCTTCCTGTTTGCTGTCTCCTCACCTCTCCTTTTTCTGGCGCTATATGACCACGCTGTTGCGGCGCCTAATATCAATCAGTCAGTCAGTTCTCCACATCTGATATCTGCCTCCATCCATTCCAAGCACCTGTATATCCTTTCATATCTGGCTTTTCCTTCCTTAAATAGTCCTCTAATTCTAGCTTGCTGGAATTAAAACCATCTGAGTTAGTATACGCTAGTTTAGTTTACCCCATACTCCTGCGTATATCACGCGTCACTCTTCCCATTTTTCTTGTCTTCTACTCTCATCTTATAAACCACTTTCACTTTTCCTTCCAGTACCCTCCAATAAAACCTGTTCTCCTCCTCCTCTGATCTTTCAAATGTCCCTCTTTTCTTTCTATTTCCTTCCTGCTTGCTGTCTCACCTCTCTATCACCTTTTTCTGGCGATATATGACCTCGCTGTTGTGGCGCCTAATATCAATCAATCAATCAATCCTCCTTTGATCTCTGTTCGATTTTTTTTCCTTTGCCTCTTTTATCAACTCATTCCTTCTTGCTCTCTTCATTTAAGGGGGAAATTTCGTGTTGGTAAATCTGGAGCAACTGAATCCTCCAAACTATTCCAAGCAACAGAACACCATTACTTTTGCTTTTCTGGTCCTGTTTCTTGGCATATTTTGGAGGAATCAAGGCACTCCATTGTACCAAAAAAGAATTACCCCCTTAAATCCTCTCTAATCCAAACTTTCTTGTACTTTTCCGTCTGTACCAACTTCCAGGTTCTTTCCAGGACCCTTGTAGCTGCAACTTGAGTCTTGAACTTTATTTTCATAGGTCTATCTTTTCCCTCCTCATACTTCCCCAGTCTGAATACTTCCTCTATTTCCTCCCCTGACTCCGTATTATCATCTTCCACCTCCCCTATCATCGCTCTAGCTATTTTCAATTCTTATTTTACCCTATCTTTTCTAGTAGTCGACTCTTTCTCTTTTAATTAACCCAAATACTATCACACCCTTTTTCTTTTCAACCATATCCCTAACCACATTTTCTTTATTTTTTAACACTTGAATCACTTATTTCTCCAAATTGTTCTTAAGCTCCTACTCCTGCTGTTTCATTACCTCTTTAAAGTCAACAATTTTCTCTTCGTGAACCCTCACCCAACTTTCCTGCTCGTGTTTCAGTTTTACCAAGTTCTCTCCTTGCTCCTTACCTCTTTCCTCGCTGATGTGGGCAATACTTTAAGGGTGTGGGCGCCCTTTCGGCCCCAACCACTCCCTTTCACTTCTTCAATTATCCCTCTGTTCATTTTATTTCCTTCCTGCTTGCTGTCGCACCTCTATCACCTTTCTCTGGCGCAATATGACCTCGCTGTTGTGGTGCCTAATATCAATAAATCAATCAATCAATCCTCGCTGCTATTCTTACTGGAAGTGCTTCGTTTTCATCCACTATTACTTCGACTCGTTGCTTCAATGCTTTGTTCTATTCCATTAATCCATCATTTGTTTTACTCAAGCGATCTATTATCTCACTTAATTCCGTTACTTGAGTGTTCATTTGTTCGACCCTCTATCCTATCCAATCCTTACCTAAGCTAACCTAACCTAACCTCATCTCATCTATAGCCTGCTCCACCCTATCTTAGCTAAGCATGATTTAATCTTGGTCTAACCTAACCTATAATGACCTAATCTAACTTCATCCAGCTTATAACTAACCATCTCTACTTGGTACACGCACACACACACACTTACTTTAAACACTAACCAACCAACCACTGCATCACACACACACACAGACACGCTTTAAATACCAACCACACACACACACACACACACACACACTTTAACTACTAACCAACCACTCACTTGTCCAACTTATCCCTTATTAACGCCTTTACTTCCTTCATCTCTTGTACCATTTCCTTCCATTTCTTGAAATTCTCCTCAATATTCTTTTCCATTTGTGTAACCCTTTTAATTTGAAGTTCATAATCTCTTCCTTTCCCTTCACTATCCCTCCCTTCTTCACCTCTCTCTGTTTTATCATCTGATGTTCCTCTCTGCCTAGTATTTCTCCCAGCCATGTCTAGCTAAATTCACTTTCGTCACCGACGCTTTCAGTACTTTTTATTTCTTACTTTAAGGAACCCTGTGTTGTAGTTAGAAAATTGGAGATAAATGAGTCCTCCAAACATTGCCACGAAACACCACATAATGGAAGGAGCTTGTTTCGTGGCATGGTCAGCAGGAATCAGAAGCCACCAAGTCTCATACACGATCTCGGGGTCCTTAACTATCGCCTTTCCTTTTTGCTATAAACTTTTGGAGACAGGATTTCCTCGCCCACTCACCCTTATATTAAACTTTATCAGGTGAGCAAAGTAGGGAATGTAGCCGGGCTCCACTTATTGTCTTCAAAATATCCCGAAGCTCAGAGACCAATACACAAACACATCCTTTCACTACCACTGTCAGCCACTACCACTGTGTGTGTGTGTGTGTGTGTGTTCTCCGGTCACAGCCAACCAATATGTCCTTTATCGTCTTGGTCAATACCCACGTTTCATAACAGCAAGCCTGAACCTACATATTCTCCAAATACTCTTCCTGTGTCTGTGTGTGTGTGTGTGTTTTTTTTTTTTTTTTTTTGAGAGTAATGTTGTTTATCATCAATTCTTTATTACTTCTATGTATGTATCACTTCACCCTCACTGTCCATCACAGATAAAAATACTTTAATAAACAAAGGAGGACTGATAATAAAATCTTGATCTGCAAAAAATGCAAACTTTTTGTGTTTATTAAATCACAGGTTACAATCAAAGCAAATTATTCCTACAAACTATTGCCAGCAACATCAGGCCACAATTAATTTTACTCATCTGGTATTATTTCCTGGCATACTTTAGGTGAATCAAAGCATTCCAATGTACAGAAAGTATAGGCTACTATCTCATTAAAATACAGGTTATATTCAAAGTAAATACCAGTACAAAAAGCAGTAAAGGTCTGTGTGTGTGTGTCAGTCCAACCACAGAGTGTGAGAATCACCCATTCTTTTCATTCTAGATATAGAACACATACACACACACTTTCTCTTCCTCCCTCTCTCTCACACGCAAGTAACCAAAACACAAAAACTCTCTCTCTCTCTCTCTCTCTCTCTCTCTCTCTCTCTCTCTCTCTCTCTCTCTCTCTCTCTCTCTCTCACACACACACATACACATTTACTCCACATTTACCAACACTAAACTTCCCCCTTAATATGCTTAGAATGTACAAGTCTGAATGAGAAAATGTAAAGAACCAATTTTCCATTAGTTTACAAGTATTTAATTTACATTTCACTCTATTATTTTCATGAAACAACAGAAAATACATTATATAATTTACACCATATTGTTTCCATGTATCCTGTTTTACATTTCACTCTTTATTATTTTCATGAAACAGAAAATACATTATATAATTTACACTATATTGTTAACCTAACCTAACCACCTTTAGATTTTCACCAATATAGACCAGATATTAAGTGATATCCTAGGACCTAGACGGTTATAAATGTCTACAATAAATCAACTTAATTTCTGTATGTATTATTGGCATCATCACCACCACCACTACCACCACCACCACCACCACTACCACATAACAGCATGTCTTATAAAAAAACATATCAACTTTATTGTCATACAATAAAACATTGAAATTATTAGTGAAAATATGGTATTAGAAATTATTACTGAATACATTGCATTAGATAATTATTATGATTAACATAGAATAGTTTATACCTGCTAATCAAGAGTTACTCTCTGTAAACAATGTTCATTAAGTGATGTGTATTTCCTTGTGTAACGTCCCTCCTATCCACAGTTATAAAGATTTAACTTTGGTCTAAGGGTATAAATATTAACGGTGGAGAGGAGGTCAGTCACGAAAGAGATTTGAGGAGTTGAGTTTACAAGAACACAAGTGAATTTAAAGTTTATTATTATGAATTCCCAGTTAACTTGAACAATAGTTCCTTCAACAATATTTACATATTGAACAATGATATCCTGAATCCCAACATAAACCAAGAGTAAACAATAATAACAAGAAGAACAGAATGAAATACTCTTCCCCTTCCAAAACACACTCAGTGTTATCCCTATCTATGGTACACATAAAATATATACAATACAAAATCAAAATGAGGAGACAAC
>JAWQEG010001359.1:795000-802500 GCA_033782935.1 Petrolisthes cinctipes | reverse complement strand
ATGCTCCTCGCTGCTACGCTATGGTATTGTGTCACGTGTTCCTGCTATCGTTTCTTTTGTGTTCTAGTGGCTTGCCTGCTTTGCAGATGTGTGTGTGTGTTTGTGTTATGGGAGTTTTAGGGTGTTAGTGTGGGAATATTTTTCCTTTCATGGGGCTAGTTCTTTTTCTTCCCTAGTGGAGGGGGCTCATTTGGGTCTCCCTTTTCGGGGTTTTCTCCCCTTCTCCCCCCTTTCACCCTTCCTCCTGCCACTATTACACTTATTTGGTGTTTTTCCTCGTTTTTTTTAGTTTTTTAGCGAGGTTTTGCCTCCCCACGTGGGGCCCTTACCTCCCCACGTGGTGTGTGTGTGGGGCTTGTTAGCCCTCTTGTGCCTTCCCCGAGTATTGTGTAGGTCCACGCGGGTTGTGGGGAGCGAGAATTGTGCCCAGGTTCTCCCTTCCTCTCCCTTGCGTGTTTTTTAAGTGTGTTTTTGTTTTTTTTCCCAGTGTGGTGATCCTGGGTTTTGCCCCTCAGGCTGTCTGTGCCCCTCTTTCGGGGTCCTGCAGACTGGAGGGTCTTTTCCCCGCTACTTTGGGGCGGGGTTTTCTTGGGTTTACGGGTTTTTTTCCCTGGTGGGTGCGTGTGGGGTGTTGTGTTGTGTTTCCTGGTTCCCCCGGGTGCAGTGGGCTACTTCTCCCGCGCTACCTTCTCCGTGTTTTTGTGTTTTCCCGTGTTTTTACAGTGTACCCGTGATTTCACGTGCTAACCCATGTTTGTGTATTCTCTTTTCTCCATCAGCCTACTCGTGCCTTTGTGCTTCTTTGGGGTGTACTGTGCGGGTCTCGCCTGACGGCCACCTGCACTGTTCGCCTCACGCACCCTGCTTCACGCCCTTGGGTTACGACCCCTTGGCGTGTGGTGTGTGCCGCCCCTGGGCGAGTCCGTCGCGCTGGTTACCCTGCCTACCTCACCGGTACAAGGGCCCAGCAGGGAACCTCCAACTTCGTCGCCCTCTAGAGCCGGCTCCTCGGGTCACTCTAGAGGACGCAAGCGATCGGCAAAAAGGTCCCGCCACGCCAAGAAGTCCCTCTAGAGGACGCAAGCGATCGGCAAAAAGGTCCCGCCACGCCAAGAAGTCCCGGGCTCGTCGCCGTTCTCCTTCCTCTTCGTCGTCGTCTTCTTCATTCTCTTCGTCTTCGTCGGGGGACTCCTTCGCCCGTCCGCAAACCCCGCAAGGGTAAGCGGAGGGAGGTGAGCCCCTCGTCGTTGAAGATTGTCAGGATCTTCCATACCCTTATGCCTCACGCCCTTCCTGCCCTTCTTCCTTCGGGTCCCTCTGTGCAGCCTCCGGTGCTCCGGAACCCGTTCCTGCTCATATCCTTGCCCCTCTCCCTGCTTCAGCTCCGGTCGGAGGTGCGAGTCACCCCGGAGATGTTGGAGACATTCCCGTTCCTCCTTTGTCTCCGGGGCTCGAGTCTCCGGCTGGGGACGTGGCGGAGGAGTTGGCTACCTCCTCTCCTCCTTCCCCGTCGCCCCCTCCTACGGACGACGGGTACCTTCCCTACTCTTGGGCTCTCCTTCCTCCTTCCTGGACCCACTCTTCGGAGGAGGGCAGACTGGTGGCTTGGTCTCCAGACACCGCCCAACCAGACGTGTGGATCCGGAGGGATGATGTCCTGGTGAAGTGGGGAGCAGATGATAAGGGCAACGCTATACCCTTCTACAAGGTCCGACCCATTTCAGCTCCTGTACCTACTTCGTCAAAGGTATCCTCTGCGGCTACCTTGGACGCGATGGGCTTTTTGGTGGAGTATAGCAACTTGCAGCTGTCCGAGGCTTGGAGGATTGACCGCTCCCACGGGAACACGGTAGTCCTCCTTTCCCCGGACGCGTACTTCCCGGAGGATAAGGGTGAAGGGGACCTGGACATTCCAGCCCTTCTCCTTAAGTCCCTGGACCACCAAAAGCACAACGTGTCCAGGAAACCACCTCCTCCGTCTTTCCCCATCGTCCTCCCTCATTCCCGTGCCCCGCCGGGTTTGAGGGAATGCCTGTGGAAGACGGAGAAGGAGCCTCCGGTCCCCTACCAACTGAAGGAGCTCGACGACAAGTTAAGGCAGGCAGAGTTGTCAGCTCGGTTGGAGTTGGCTCATACCATCTCCACAGGTACGGCGGCCGCACTCATCCGGGACTGCCTCAACGCCCTCACCAACACCTACCACGAGATGTTGGGTTTACAGCTAGCGTGAGTACAGTTACGTCTTGTGTTGTGTTTTTGAGGGATACAGGGTAGAGGGTCTCTCAATTTACTCTCGTGTCTCTACCCTGGGTTCGCTCGGTTTTCCTTGTTTACCCCTTACAGTGACACACTCTCGTCCATGGCCACCGTCATGGAAGGCGTCGCGGCGATGGCGACGCACAACATGCGAGGATTTTCGCCGAGGGGAGACTGGCAGCCCGCCAGGCAGCCGCGAAATCTGCGCCGGAGATGGCACAGAGGGGAGTGGTACGAGCTGCCCCTCTTTCCCCTGCCCTCTTCGACCAGGCGGCGACAGACGCAATCTTTTCCTCCCTCCCGGCAGTGATTACCCTCTCGAAACCCTCTACCTCCAAGTAAGTACCTCTCGTTGATCCCATTACCTGAGTTAGTTTTACACAGGAGGTAAAAATAGGAGGAAAATAACGGTCCTTTTTCTAATCAATCTGTTTGTCCATAGGCCACGTGCCCCACAGCCTCCCAGACCGTCGTACCAGCCTCGGAGGCCCTCCCAGCCATCGAGACTGCCAAGGCCAACATACCCCACTCCCCCGAAACAGCACCACAGGTTCTCCCAGAGGGGCCAGCAGCCGTTCGAGGGAGAGGACAGGGCTCCAAGCCCTTCCAGAGGCCCAAGACCTCCTTCTCCCACCCCTCCCAGAAGGACCGCTCCACTTGAGGGTCCCACTCTGGGCTGCCTCACGGGGTGGTCAGCAGCCTGGCCCTCCCATGGCTGGGCAGCAAGGGTGATCCGCCAGGGCCTGTCCTGGCCCTGGATATCTGTTCCGGTGAGCAACTGCCTTTTTTAACTCTCCGGGTCTGACATTTCTGACATATGACATAACCCCCCCCAACCTTGGGTTCCCGTTAGGTCAAAATCAGAGTTTCCCTTTGCGGTCAAAATCTCACCCTCACTACCTGTCATCCTTCCCCTCCAACCCTTCCCGGGTCCCTCGGGTCCCGGTCTAGGATTAACTGTACTCCCACTGACACCTGTCATTTCCGTTACAGCCACTACGTCTACCTCCTGCCTCAACCAAAGTGTCACTTTCGGTCGTCCCGCATGTGTTAGAAATGCGGGAAAAAGGGGTAGTGGAGCGGGCGACGGGGAGGGTCTTTCTTTCTCGTTTATTCACGGTCCCCAAAAAGGACCAGGGGAAAACGAGATTGGTGATGGACCTGAGCAAGCTAAACAAATTCGTGAAAACCTTACGTTTCAAGATGGTTTCGGTTGCCCAGGTCCTCACAGTTCTAAGGAGGGGAGACTGGTTAGCATCCCTGGATCTCAAGGATGCGTACTGGCACGTCCCGATCCACCCCAGGTTTCGCCGTTTTCTGGCCTTCCAGGCGGGGACCGAGACGTTTCAGTTTACCAGGCTCCCTTTCGGTCTCTCTCTAGCTCCTCGAGTCTTCACAAAGCTCGTGAGGGTGGTGGCATCCCGTCTGGCAGAGGCGGGTGTCCCCACCCTCATGTACCTGGACGATTGGTTGCTTCACGCCCCTTCCAAGGAGCAGGTAGCAAACAACGTCAGGATAGCGAGGGGGGTGCTAAAGGAAATGGGGTTCCTGTTGAACATCCCCAAGTCCTCTCTCACTCCAACTCGCAAACTGTGTTGGCTGGGAATAGAGTGGGACTTTCTTTCGGCCACCCTCTCTCTCGCTCCAGACAACGCCCGCCGGACCCTCCGCCACGTCCGTCAGGCGCATTTTTCCCGTACTTTCTCTCGCCGCCAGTGGGAATCATTGCTCGGGTCCCTAAATTTCGCGGCCCCTGCAATGCCCCTGGGACGATTGAAACACAGGAGGCTGACGCGGGAAGTAAACCTCCACCTGTCTCCCGCACACAGGGACCTTCCCAGGCAAGTGTCCCCAACTCTCCACCATCTCCTTCGCCCCTGGCTACGTCCCGGTGCCCTGCATCAGCGAGTCCCCTGGGTGTTCCCTCCCCCGGGGATCACGGTGGCGACAGACACATCGGACGTAGGCTGGGGATACCAGTCTTGCCTGGGACATCAAAGGTGCGGGGGATGGAAGGAAGAGGAGAGGCTACTACACATCAACACCCGGGAGTTGATGGTAGCAAGGGAGTGGCTCAACAGACACCCACAGTTCTCCAGGATAGGCGTCCGCTTCGATATGGACAATGTTGCGGCCGTGCAGTGCCTACAGAAACAGGGCACCGCATGGTCGGAAATTCTCCTGTCCCTGTCGGAACAGATTTTCTCGATAGCGGCCAAGAGGTACATTCACCTCTCGGCCCGCTATGTGCCAGGGCGGGAGAACAATTGGGCGGACGCTCTATCCAGGTTCAAGGGGACGTCAGTCGAGTGGCAACTGCGTCCCCTTGTGTTCGAGTCACTCTGCCTTCGCTACGGGACACCGGAGGTGGACCTGTTCGCCTCCCCATCCACGGCCCTACTTCCTCTGTTCCTAACCTTCTCTTCCAGGACAGAGGCGGGAGGCCCGGACGCCTTCACAGAGGACTGGAACAGGTGGGGGTATCTCTACCTTTTCCCACCCCCAGCTACGTCAGTCCTCCTGAAGGCGATCCTCAAGCTGCGCACATTCAGGGGGAGGGTACTCCTCATAGCCCCCCTCTGGCCAGCGCAGCCGTGGTTTGGAGAACTGTCCCGGTGGTGCCCTCATCCTCTTCAGTTGGGATCGGCGTGCCTCTCCAGCACCCTGTCTGCACCACTCCAAGCGTCACTGAAACTACACGCTAGGAGTTTCTACGGGGAGTCCTCAGCAAAAGGTTCACTAAGGAGACAGTGGGCAAGATGCTGAGGGCTCATCGTCAGTCGTCGGTGCGACAGTACGAATCGTGCTGGAAAAAATTCCAGGACTTCTTACGAAGACACCCCTCCAGGGTCATCTCGGAGGACACAGTCCTGGAATTCCTCACATGGCTCGCCAATTCCACCAACAGGGCCCCGGCGATGGTGCTTGCGCATCACACAGCCCTGTCTGATCCCCTCCTCCTAGGTTTTAACATTAAAGTTTCGGAGAGGCCTCTCCTGAGGATGGGGATTCGGGCGGGGGACCGCACCTCACCGGGCCCAGTCTCCCTCCTGGTCCCTTCACCGCGTCCTTTTGTACCTGACCTTCGAGGGGGTCCCTCTGGAGGTTTGTCACCTCCTGCTCGCCTTAGCTACAGGGTACAGGGCCTCTCAGTTGGCAGCCCTTACCCGTCACCCAGCTTTTTCGTCTGTAAGCCCTAACCTTACTTCCTTAACTATCTCCCCCTCTCCTGCTTTCCTAGCTAAGAACGAGCAGGCTGACGACAGGATTGGCCCTCTCGCAGTACCCTCGTTCCTGAGGGACGGAAGTTTCCACCCCCTCTGTCCAGTCCACCAATAAATACAATTTATGCGGCTAAAAGCCGCGACAAATGCACTATTATAGACCCACTCCTGACTCTGCGATGCGACGTTTTGGACAATGGGTGACTCATCACCCTTGGACTGAGGTGCTGACAGTGGAAGATGTACAGTTAAAGTGGAATAATTATCAGGATACCATCACCACAGCCTACCATCACTTCTTCCCTGTTAAAACAATGAAAATTCACCCTGATGATGTGCCCTGGATTACGCCCAGGATAAAGAGATTGATCGAGCAGCGAAATAAAGCATACTACACCAACGAACCCAGGTATAAAACATTAAGAAATCAGATTATCAGGGAAATAAAAGCAGCCAAGAAGACCTTCTATCCCAGGAAAGTGCACAGCCTTAAAGAAGTCGACATAGGACAATGGTACAGGACTGTAAAAGATATTTGTGGTCTAAACAGCAATCCCTCTTCTTTTCCCTTTGTTTATCACTTATCAGGTGATGAAGCAGCTGATACCATTAACACTCACTTTGCCAACATTTGTCAAACCCTCCCCAGTCTTGACCTCACTACCCTGCCAGCCTATCTGCCTTCTCCCTCACCGCCTCCCAGTGTTCAAACTTTTGAAATTGCCAACAAACTCCTTAAATTTAAATCTAAACGATCCACCACCCCAGTCGACCTCCCAATAAAAATCTACAAGGAGTTTGCAATTGAACTTGCCACACCCCTCTGCTCTATTGTCAATGCCTCCCTAACTCAGTGTAAATGTCCCACTCAATGGAAAACAGTATACGTCACCCCCATCCCCAAGATCCCCACCCCACAGTCCCCCAGTGACCTCAGGCCTATTACCATTACCCCCATACCCAGCTTAATTTGTGAAGATTTTGTTTTTAATATGGCGTATGATAACATCAAAAATGTAATTGACCCAAGGCAGTTTGGCAACATGAGGAAATCTTCCACTTCCCATTGTTTAGTTAGCTTTTTGGATTTGTTGCACAGTGGCTTAGACAAACGCAAGACATCACTGGCTTTCAGGAAAGCTTTTGACCTTGTTGATCACTTCACAGTTATCAACAAAGCCATAGCACTTGGATTACCCCTCTACCTGGTATCATGGCTGTGTGATTTCCTGGCTGGACGTCAACAGGTAGTGAGGTACAGGGGTGCTGTCTCAGGGCCACAACCCCTCAGTTGTGGTGTTCCCCAGGGGACTAAGATGGGACCTCTGTGCTTTTTAATTCTGATCAACGACGCCCTAACCGATACCCCTGCCAGGTGGAAGTATGTGGATGACTGCACGGTGGGGATAACAGTGGATAACACCTCACCGGACTACACACCACTGCAAGGTATCCTGGACTCGCTGCAGGCATGGACTACGGTCAACAAGGTTACCATCAACCATGATAAGACCGTAGTTATGCATTTCAACACCGCCACCACCCAAGTACAACCACCGTCATTGACTGTGGGTGACCATCCTCTCCAGTTAGTTCAGTCCACCAAACTCCTGGGTATCACCATCGACCACAAACTCAACTGGAAGGAACATGTAAATAACACGATCAAGTCAGCCTCGTACCGTCTCTACATGTTAAGACGACTGAGGTCACTTGGGACACCCATGTTGGAGCTAAGCACCATCTATAGCTCCTTCATACTACCCAAGCTTACCTATGCGTCACCAGCCTGGTCATCCTCTATTAACACCACCCAGAAACATCAACTGGAGAGAGTACAGAAAAGGGCGTGTAAAATAATACAGGGTTGTGAGTACACAGGGTAAAAAAATGCTCTCTCCACCCTCAACATGTTATCCCTCAGTCAGCTCCACCATCAGACACTACTATCATTCGGCCAGGGGCTACTACAACATCCACGTCACCGACACTTCCTTCCACCTACAATACCTCGTCCACC
>JAWQEG010001359.1:600000-790000 GCA_033782935.1 Petrolisthes cinctipes | reverse complement strand
TCCGGTAATGTGCTCAATGTCAAATGTTGCCAGAGTTTGTTTATCGTCTTGCTTCATGATGTGGAGACTTGTCCCCCACGTGGTATTATTATCAGGTGGAGGCAACAACTGAAACCTAGCCTCCATGACACCTTCACCGATTTTGTTCATCTCTAATGGTTGTTGAGACACCATGGATGACTGGTTGTAGCCGGGACATTCTGGTGAGAGAGGAAAGTTGTTAGTGATGTGTTCTCTCTCTCTCTCTCTCTCTCTCTCTCTCTCTCTCTCTCTCTCTCTCTCTTAGGGGTAATAGTGGATTATTATTTATATCAACATTTCTGCCCCATCTCTCCATTCTTCTCACTCTCATTTCCTTCATTCTTTTCTCCTTCCCTCCTTCATTCCCTCCCTACTTCCTTCCTTCCCTATCTCCTTCTCTCCAATTTTCTCATTTTTTCCTCCTTCCTTCCTTTCTTCCTTCCTTCCTTTCTTTTTTTCCTCCTTCTCTCCATTCTTCTCTCCTTTCCTCCTTCTTTTTCTCCTTCATTCTCTACCCTCGTACTTTCTCTTCTCATTACCCCTCTAACATTACCCCTCTTCTCTTGTCTCCCTTCCACCTCCTTCTACTCCTTCATACTTTACCTTCCTTTCCTTCTTATTCCCTTTACTTCACCTCCTCCATACACTATCTATTCCTCTCTTTTCCTTCTCTTCCTTAATACTCTGTCCTTTCCTGTCTCTTATACATTCGAGCACCTTGACTCCTCCAAAGTATGCCAGGAAACAGCAGGACCATATCAACAGAAGTAATGGTTATCTGTTGCTTGGAATAGTTTGGAGGAATCAGTTGCTCCAGATTTACCACCAACGCTGTAACTTGGAGGACAATATTTTTGGGTAATTTTAATCAATAATATCTCAATCGTATTTGTCTACTTGTACAGTACATTGTTTGGGTATTATACACTATATGGTTATTACTACACTATTTATCACAACACTGTCTGTATGTCTGTCACACACACACACACACACACACACACACACACACACACACACACACACACACACACACACACACACCCTTCTTCCTTCCTCTCTATTTTTTGCACACACACACACACACACACACGCACACACACACAAATAGTAACAAACAATAATGACCAAACTTACCAGCATCAACAGGTGGTGTGAGAGCCAACACCATCACCACCATCATCACCATCATCAGTATTACACTCCGTCCACACATGATGTCTGTAATATAACAATAATAATAACCTCTGTACACACACACACACACTACCCTATCATTGTACACACACACACACACACACACACACACTACCCTATCATTGTACACACATACACACACACACACACCCTCTCAATCTACACACACACACACACACACACAGACCCTATCATTGTACACACACATGATGTCTGTAATATAATAATAACAATAACATTGGGTCCATTCCACAGTGGTATTTGTTTGTTACCTTCCAAACCAACCACAGTTGTAAGGCTTTATTATTTTAGGATCCATTCCACAGTGGTATTCGTTTGTTACCTTTAAAATTCCACAAATCTGACCTACAGAAGCGATGTGGAGAACTGGGATTAACTAAAGTCTGGGTCAACAAGGAGCAACTTATAGACTTGATAATGGATAATACACCAATCGCTGAGGAAAACGACACCAGGCCAGACTATTCCCCGCATGGGACACAGCAACTCCACCCTGTTGTCAGGGTCCCAGGTCTCTCTCCCGACAGTACATACACCCCCGCCACCCCCCCTATCTCCGCCACGCACCACACCCACGCCTTACACTGTACCCCCACCTTGTCCCACATCCCCACCTAGCCTCATTCCTCCAACTCGTCTCACACCCTCAACTCGCCCCACACCCCCAACTCGCCCCACACCCCCAACTCAGCCCACATCCTCACCTCTCCCTTCATCTCCACCTCACCCCATACATCCCAGCCCCGCCTCTCGCCTGTACCACAGACACGCACACATTCGCCCAGCATCACACACACCCACGCCTCGACTCAAGCCTTGACCTCATCAACCTCGCCTCACGGAGCCCACGGTGACAAGACTGAAATAGATGTATTAAAAATGGCCCTAGACATTGAGAACATCAAAGCTAAATTACATACTAAGGATTTGGAAATCGACCTACTGAACACGGAAGTCAAGACTGCATTCGAAACCATCACCGCACTCCAGCAACGAGTGGATGACCTGGAACAAAAGCTTTGTCCTAACAGCAGGGAACAACCTCAGGCTCCGAACAACAATCAACTTCCTCCACACTGTCTACTCCTGGGGGACATTAATCTACGCAGAGTTCTACGCAGCGACCTCGGTGAAAACTGCTCAGTAAGGACCATACACGCGCTAATTTTGACCTGCTCAGAAGCTGGATCTCTGAAAAACTTAACTGGATTCTGACTGAGTGCGTGATACATTCTGGTATTCATGACATTATTGAAGAGTCACCCAGTGAAAATATTCTTGACAACTTAGGCTCGTTGATAAGTGACCTGAAAGACAAAAACTATGAAATGAAAATATATGTATGTCAGGTAGTTCCCCCTACAATGGAACAACAATTTAAAGACCAAATCGAGACTTACAACGAACACTTACTTAAGTGGGGAAAATCAAATGGCATCTCAATAATTAAAACTCTACCCTACTTCAGACTTAGCACTGGTGAACAAGACGACATGTGTTTCGATGGTGACGATAATAGACCAGTGTTAAACCGACTAGGCGCCATCAGGCTGTTAGGTTCAATAGAAGCACAGTGTCCTGAATTTCGATTATATAAAAACTGGAATGTAATCAAGAAAGCTCCGAGGAAGGTATACAATAATACGACTTCACAAACCGTGCTATCACGACAACCCCCTCGCCATTCCGACTACTGCACGGCAACCCCCACCTACCATGCAGATCCCCGGTGCTGCCCCGCGTCTATCACCCGGCCCTGCCCCCCGAGGTACCGCCTCGTTTCGCCACCCTAGCAGCTCGGAATACCATACTGCTGCACCACGGCCTCGCACCGAGGCTCCGTGGGCACATGTCGCACACAGGGGTCACCATGCACGCGCCAGAGGGGGCAGCAGTCAGCTACGCCTCAACATTTAAGCGCCACATGGGTGGGCAATCCCAGTCTCAACCCGGTTCCCGCAACACACAACGCCATACTGCATTAAAATATGGGTGTTTTAACTGCGGGGAATTAAACCATAGACAGGCTACCTGCAGGTTCGATCACAGACTGAGGTGTGGACACTGCCATGAATTAGGACATAAAGGAAGATTATGCCAGCACCCAAACGAATAGGAACCTGGCCATGAAGACAGTGCCTGCAGTTTTAACAAAAAGGATAATCTGAAAATCGATCACATTAATGCACAAAGTCTTTTAGCGAATATGGATGAAATATGTATTTTAGTTAATGAACGGAAACCTGACATTTTATGTGTAAGTGAAACATGGCTGACTCACGATGTTTTAGACCAGTATATTGCGATACCTAACTACAGGGTATACAGGCATGATAAAGGTAGAGGAGGAGGTGTGTGTATATATGTTATAGATACTCTTACTGTTACGCCAATTAATGTAAACATTGAACAAATTGATGGGGTGGAGGACTTGTGGCTTACAGTGCAATGCAGGAAACTACCTTCTGTTATAGTTGGCTGCATGTATCGACATCCTCACTCTAACTCTCATTCCTTTGACTATGTCACTGATGTTTTTAACTACATACGCTTACGTAACAAGCCTTTTTATGCACTTGGTGATCTTAATAGTAACATTTTAGCTAAAAACAAGATGGAACAGATAATCAAAAGCACAAAATTAACGCAATTAATCGACAAGCCTTCAAGAACTACATCCCACTCTGCTACTCTATTGGACGTGATTATAACCAATATTCTTGTTTTAGTTTTACATCATGATGTGATTGCTTGTCCCATTGCTGACCATGATCTCATATCTGTCACGCTGGACATAACTAAACCCAAGAGGCAACCCAAAATTAAAAAAATTCGCCAACTTAAAAACTATTCACCAGATATATTATGTAATCTACTGATAGCTGAAGGTCAGATATTAAATACAATTTATTCTACCGATAATGTTGATACCCAGGTTCAAATATTCAATGAAGTTTTCTCCAAATGTTTAGATTTATGTGCACCATTAGTGACACAGGAGGTAAGGAGACCCTTCACTCCTTGGATCACTGAGGAGCTGAGGACACTGATACAACAAAAAAATAATACCCTGAAAAGCTGGAAAAAAGACAAAAGCAATATTAACTTAGAAAATACATACAAAAATCTAAAGAGACAAGTTCGTGGTTTATCTCATCATTCTAAATCTGAATATTATAACAGTAAACTAGAGAATAATAGAGGCAATAGCAGAGCCACGTGGAAGACAATTAGAGAAATGATACCTAATAATAAATATAATGCTGAGCCGCTAGGTAAAATTGATGATAAAGAGACCATAACACAGACAACTAATCATTTTAACACAATTTTTTCTAATGTTGGAAAGGACACCTTTGAGAAATCCCAGAGAAACTTAGTCGACCCAGATATAATATTACACCCAGTACAAACAAACTCACGTAATATAACTCCAACCTGCCAGTTCCGACCTGAATCCACAAATTGGCAAACAATAACTCTCATTATAGCAAACATGAAAAAGAGTGAATCCTGCGGGTCGGACGGCATCACACTGAGATTTCTCAAAGACTCCCTTCCTGTTATCATTTCACACCTTACGTGCATCATAAACACATCAATAACCACAGGAGTTTTTCCCATAGCGTGGAAACACTCGATAGTAATTCCTATCCACAGGTCTGGTGATGTTAAAGATCCAAGTAACTACCGTCCTATATCTCTTCTCTCAGTTCTTTCCAAAGTACTAGAAAAAATAATATACTCAGTTAACCCAACACCTCGAAACAAACAACTTGCTGAGCAAAACCCAACATGGATTCAGGTCAAACTTATCAACCACCTCTGCCCTACTAAAACTAACTAACAACTTATATACAGACATGGACAATAAGAACATTTCATTAGTTACTACTCTCTGCGACTTGTCTAAAGCTTTTGACAGTGTCAGCCACACTATATTACTACATAAGTGCTCTAAGTTGAATATTGATTCCTTCTGGTTCCAAAGCTACCTCAGTGACAGGTCGCATTCGGTGCGCATAAACAATATCATGTCCAACAAAATAAATATTTCCTATGGTGTGCCTCAAGGGTCAGTTCTTGGTCCCATATTGTTTATAATATATGTGAATGATCTTTCGTGTCTTTTAAAGGATTGCGAAATCATCCAATATGCTGATGACGCACAGTTTATACACACAAGTAATATAGATAATTTAAATCATCTGATACACAAGAGTAAAGAGACCATAAAATTAGCTAAAACATATTTTCATAAAAATGGTCTAATGCTTAATGCTAAAAAAACCCAATGTATGTTCATAGGGAAAAGGGGGCTCCTGTCAAAGATTCCACCAGACACTCATTTGCGGGTGGAAGAAAATGTAATCCTCCCCAGCACATCCCTAAAGGGCTTGGGTGTTCACTTTGACAATCACCTACTGTTTGAGACTCACATCACCCAAATGATTAGGAAGGTATACGGAATTTTAATGTATGTCAATAGAATAAGGGATTGTTTTAACAAAATAACAAGGATTTCTGTAATACAATCGTTAGTAATGAGTATCATGTACTATGGCATTAGTATCTGGGGAACAACCAATTCCACTCAAACTGGTCGAGTCCAGAAATTGCAAAATTTTGCCGCCAAAATTGCTCTTGGAGGAGCTGCCAAGAGGGACCATGTCACTCCATTTCTTAAGGAGTTGGGATGGCTAAAAATTAATCAAAAGTATAAACTTGAGGTAGCGAAAATAACATACAACCTAATAAATAAAAATCTTCCTGATTGGTTGTTCCCGTTACCCAGAGTACGTGATATGCAAGGACAGAGTGTCAACACAAGGCAGACCAATCAACTCCATGTACCTCGGTGTAACACCTGCTTCAGCTCCAGGTCCTTCCTAGTAGCAGCACCCACCCTTTGGAACACCCTCGCACTTGAGATCAAACACGCCCCCTTTTAAACTCATCTAAATAAACATCTATTAGAAAAACAATTCCAATAATGAATCTTCGATTGAGTCTTTTCAATTTTACTATTTTTACTCCATGTGCTTTTACCTAGTTTTACTGCTTCATTATATTATCTTATTATTTTTTTATTTTTTGTATTTTTAGTGCTTTCTTTAAGGTGGTAATTCTTTTTTTGGTATATTGGAGTGCCTTGATTCCTCCAAAGTATGCTAGGAAACAGGACCAGAAGAACAAAAATAAGAGTTTCCTGTTGCTTGGAATAGTTTGGAGGATTTGGTTGCTCCAGATTTACCGACACAAAACCTCCCCCTTAAGCTTTTATCTGCATATTGTTTTAATTGTCTTTTATTGCTCTGCTATTTGTTTTACTACTAGATTTTTGTTTTCTACTTCATTGCTAGATTTAGCGTATTTTAATTTCATAATGTTTTAGCTATAGTGTTTAAGACCAATGTAAAGAATAACCATTTTAATAATGGAAATAAATTCTGATTCTAATTCTGATTCTGATTCCTAACCAACCACACTTGTAAGGCTTCATTATTATCCAAAAGCAGAATATTCACATTCACAAAATCTATCCAACAGTTAGATTTTTTTTTTTTTTTTTTTTTTTTCTATATTAAAAAAAAGATGGGGACTAAAGGCCACGGGCCCGCTCTCTGTCCCCATCTGCATAGTCATTAATGGAAGTGTCCAAAATCATGTCCAATTTCGTTCGAGATGCCTAGATACATTGCGTTTGAAGGAACATAAGTCGTAGTAAGGTGGAAAGATGGATGAAGGTAGAGTGTTCCAGAGTTGACCAGTTGTGTATATGAAAGACTGAGAGTACCGGTTAACTCTTGCATTAGGGAGTTGGACAGAAAAGGGGTGAGAATGAGAGGCTTGACGAGTGTTGCATGCTCTCCTGAGGGGAGGAAGCATACATTGAGAGAGTTCAGAAGAGCAATGTCCAGTGTAGTAGCGATAGAAGAGAGAAAGTGATGCAACATTGCGGCGAAGAGAGAGAGGTTGTAGTGAATCAGTAAGAGGAGGAGAGTTGATGAGACGAAAAGCTTTTGATTCCACCTTGTCCAGGAGTGTTGTGAAGGTTGAACCACCCCACACATGAGAGCCATACTCCATACAGGGGCGGATGAGACCCCTGTACAGAGACAGCAACTGTGAGGGGGTGAAATAATCCCGGAATCTGCGCAGCACACCTAACTTCTTTGAGGCGGTTTTAGCAAGAGAGGTAATGTGATCTCTCCAAGAGAGATTATGAGAGAAAGAGACTCCAAGAATATTAAGAGAGGGGGAAAGGTTAAGTTGTGTGTCATTGAAGGAGAGGGGATAGTTATCAGGAAGATTAGTACGAGTCGAAAGATGAAGGAACTGTGTTTTTGAGGCATTAAAAACAACAAGGTTCTCTCTGCCCCAGTTAGAGATGAGGGAAAGATCAGAAGTCAGGCGTGCTACTGCATCATCACGTGATGTGGAGAGAAGCTGCTGGGATGGACGGTTGTCATAGTGAGTGGAGTAGTGAAGGGTGGAATCATCAGCATAGGAGTGGATAGGGGAAGAGGTACAGGTAAGAAGGTCATTAATGAACAGGAGAAAGAGGGTGGGTGATAGAACAGAACCCTGAGGAACACCACTATTAATAGACTTGGAAGAAGAACAGTGACCGTCTACAACAGCAGCTATAGACCGGCCAGAAAGGAAATCAGAGATAAAGGTGCAGAGAGAGGGATAGAAACCGAATGAGGGCAGTTTGGAGATTAAAGCTTTGTGCCAGACTCTATCAAAAGCTTTGGATATGTCGAGGGCAACAGTAAAAGTTTCACCAAAGTTCCGAAAAGAGGTTGACCATGAATCAGAAAGGAGGGATAGAAGATCGCCAGTAGAGCGTCCTTGACGGAAACCATACTGACGATCTGAAAGAAGGTCGTGACAAATAAGGTGCTTATGAATTTTGGAGTTAAGAACAGATTCGAAGACTTTAGATAGACATGAGGTCAAAGCAATGGGGCGATAGTTGGAGGGTTGGGAGCGGTCACCTTTCTTCGGAACAGGTTGGATCAGAGCAAACTTCCAGCTAGAAGGAAAAGTGTTAAATGATAGACATAGACGGAACAGTTTGCCTAGGCAGGGTGTCAGTACGGAAGCACAGTTCTTGAGAACAACAGGAGGAATCCCATCAGGCCCGTACGCCTTCCGAGTGTTAAGGCCAGAGAGGGCAGAATATACTTCCTTTGAAGAGATTCTGATGACAGGCATAAGTAAGTCAGAGGGGGGCGGAGTTGGAGGAATAGAGCCGGAATCGTCCAGTGTGGAGTTAAAGGCAAAGGTTTGAGAGAAGAGTTCAGCTTTATCAGGTGAAGAGATGGCAACATTTCCATCAGGAAGGATGAGAGGAGGGAAAGAGGAAGAAGTAAAGTTACTGGAGAGATTTTTGGCTAGATGCCAGAAAGAACGAGAGGTGGAAGAGTTGGACAGATCATTGCACTTGGCACGGATGAAGGATTTTTTGGCTAGTCTGAGAACAGATTTGGCACGATTCCGGGCAGAAATATACAGAGCACGAGATTCATCAGTTTGAAGGCGTCGATACCGTCTGAAAGCTTCCTCCTTGTTGTGGACAGCAGTAGAACAAGCGTGATTAAACCAAGAGTTTCGTGAATTAGTAAGAGGGAAAGAATATGGAATGTATGCCTCCATGCCCGAGAGGATCACCTCTGTGATGCGTCCAGCACACTCAGAGGGACCCCGGCCACGAAAGCAAAAATCATTCCATGGGAAATCATTAAAGTATTGCCTCAGATCATCCCAGTTGGCAGCGCTGTAATGCCACAGACGCCGCTTCCTGGGAGGGTCTAAAGGTTTTATTGGAGCGATAGGACAGGATACTGAAATAAGATTGTGATCGGAGGAGCCCAAAGGAGAGAAAAGTTCAACAGTATAAGCAGAAGGATGAGAGGTTAGGAATAAATCAAGAATATTGGGCTGATCTCCAAGGCGGTCTGGAATACGGGTAGGGTACTGAATTAACTGCTCAAGGTCGTTGAGGATAGAAAAGATGAAGGCTTGTTCACCAGGTGGATCAGTGAAGGGAGATGAGAGCCAAAGGCGGTGGTGAACGTTGAAATCTCCTAAAATGGAGATTTCTGAGAAAGGAGAATGGGATAGAATGTGTTCCACTTTTGACGTAAGATAGTCAAAGAATTTTGGATAGTCAGTAGAGTTAGGAGAGAGATATACAGCACAGATGTATTTAGTTTGAGAGTAACAGGTTAGCCGAAGCCAGATGGTTGAGAATTCAGAAGAGTCTAGTTCGGGAACACGAGAACAAGTGAGGTCGTTGCGTACGTATACGCAACAGCCGCCTTTGGCACGAAACTGAGGATAGAGAAAGTAAGAGGAGACAGAGTAGGGGTTGCTGTCAGTTGATGCTGAGATCTGGGTCTCGGTGAGGAAGAGAAGATGAGGTTTAGCAGAGAAGAGGTGGTGTTCAACAGAAGAGAAGTTAGAGGAAAGACCACGAATGTTGCAAAAGTTGATAAAGAGTGAGTCAGACAATGGTCCAGGGCATCTCAGGGGGTCGTCAACAAAGGGTCCAGGCCGAGGGGAGTTTATTGACCCATCCCCAGGGGCCTCCGAGGCTTGATTTTTAATTCCTTTCATATTTGTGTAATTTTGGGGGGATATAATTTGGACAAAGGGTGTGGTGTGTAGCGTGTTTGTGTATATTGTGTAAATAGAGAGAGAGTGATGTCTTTGGGAGTATGTTGGACTACTCTCAGTGTATGTGAGACACGAAAAAAGATCAGCAAAGGTGGACAGACAGGTGAAACGGGAGTTCCAACCCTCCCTATCACCAGTCCAGCGTCTACCCTAGGAGTACTGCCCTGTTTGGCTGGTGTCTTCAGCCTCCTCCTCCATGATGATCACTGTATAGTTTACTCACCAAATTCATTAAATAATTCACCCAAAAGTCATTTACACTCTTTCTTTCTTTCGTTGTGGAATTAATCTATGTGTAGTTTATAATAATGTGATTGGTGTTGGTGTAGTAATATTATTTGTTGTGTAGTAAATACAGACATGAGTGTGTGCGGGGGGGTTTACGGTGAGTGTGTGCGGGTGAGGTTTAGGGGGGTGCGGGGGGGCTTAGTGGGGTGCGGGAATAGGGGGACAGGCTTGGGGGGGTTGTGTGTGTTTTGGGGGCTGTTGGGGGGTGCGAAGGGGTTTAGGGGGGTGCAGGAATCGGGGACAGGCTTAGGGGGGGGGGTTGTGTGTGTGTTTAGGGGGCTGTAGGGGGGTGCGAAGGGGTTTAGAGGGGTGCGGTAATAGGGGGAAAAGCTTGGGGGTGGGTTGTGTGTGTTTAGAGGGGTGCGGGGGGATTAGGGGGGTGCAGGAATAGGCATAGGGAGGGGGGGATTATGGGTCATAGTACAGAGGTCTCACATGGGTACCCTATTAACCTACCATGGAGATAACAGTAGGTCATGAATTGTCTGTATGTGTGTGTGTGTGTGTGTGTGTGTGTGTTTGTGTGTGTGTGTGTGTGTGTGTGTGTGTGTGTGTGTGTGTGTGTGTGTGTGTGTGTGTTGAGAGTGATAATGGCTAGGGATAAGAACACATGGACCAGTAAATAGGTCATGTGTTGTCTGTGTGTGTTACTTACCTTTCCTTTGTGACCACCAGGCCACAGATGGACCGGTCCAGTGGGACTTCACCCGTTGTTTCAGATGTCCAACCAGACCCTGAGCACTGTACATATAAAGGTGTATATTAATATTGGAAACATGTACTGTGTTTCAGATGTCCCTGAGGACTATACATATAAAGGTGCATATTAATATATTAATATTAATGTTATTATGAAATGTCAGATTCACCAAAGACTAATACAATAATTAATTATTAATTATATTGTGGTCACAGATCAGAACCAGGGATTAATGATTATTATCCATATACATATTATTCTACCACCTCCATCAGCTCCCCCCCCCAGATGTGCACGCATGCACGAACACACACACATGCATGCACCCACAGGCACGCACGTACACACACACACGCACACGCACGCACTCACGTACACACACGCGTGCACACGCACGCACGCACAGGTACGCACACACACAAACACACGGATGCACGCACACAGGCACACACACCCATGCCAGCAGACACAACTCTCTCTCTCTAATGAAATAACAACATCAACTTCCTGTTCACTAATCTATACAACTTAGTAAAAGTGTTCACACCATGATAAGTAAAGGCTGAGTTATTACTACTGTCACCATTCTGTGTGTGTATATGTGTATGTGTTAATACATACGTGTGTGTGTATGTGTGTATGTGTTAATACATACGTGTATATGCTATTAGGGTATGTGTATGTATGTGTGTTAATACATACGTGTGTGTATGTGTGTGTGCGTTAATACATACGTGTGTGTATATGTGTGTGTTAATACATATGTGTGTGTATGTGTGTGTGTTAATACATACGTGTGTGTATATGTGTGTGTTAATACATACGTGTGTGTATATGTGTGTGTTAATACATATGTGTGTGTATGTGTGTGTGTTAATACATACGTGTGTGTATATGTGTGTGTTAATAAATATGTGTGTGTATGTGTGTGTGTTAATACATACGTGTGTGTATGTGTGTGTGTTAATACATACGTGTGTGTATGTGTGTGTGTTAATACATACGTGTGTATGTGTGTGTGTTAATACATATGTGTGTGTATGTGTGTGTGTTAATACATACGTGTGTATGTGTGTCTGTGTGTTAATACACATGTGTGTATACTATTAGGGTATGTGTGTGTGTGTATGTGTGTGTGTGTTAATACTACTCCTCTCTCTCTCTCTCTCTCTCTCTCTCTCTCTCTCTCTCTCTCTCTCTCTCTCTCTTAAACATTATAAGGGTAATACAAGATGGCAGTGCTCCTTTGTTACTTATATTAATAAATAAATAAAGTGTATGTTTAAGGGGTTTTAGGGGGTTACGGGGGATTTAGGGGGGTGCGGGAATAGGGGGACAGGCATGGAAGGGTGCAGGAATAGGGGGACAGGCTGGGGGGGGGGTTGTGTGTGTTTAGGGAGTCTTAGGGGGGTGCGGATGGGTTTAGAGGGGTGCGGGAATAGTGGGACAGGCTTGGGGGGGGGGGTTGTGTGTGTCTAGGAGGGTACTGGAATAGGGGGCAGGCTTGTGGGTGTTGTGTGTGTTTAAGGGGTTTTAAGGGGGTGAGGGGGAGTTTAGGGGTGTGTGGGAATGGGGAGACAGGCTTCGGGGGGTTGTGTGTGTTTAGTTTTTTTTAGGGGGGTGCGGGGGGTGGGTTTAGAAAGGTGCGGGAATAAGGGGATATGCTTGGAGGGGTGCCGGAATAGGGGGACTGGCTTGGGTGGGTGGGTTGTGTGTATTTAGGGTGGTTTAGGGGGCTGTGGAAGAGTTTAAGAGGGTGCGGTTTTGTTAGGGGGGTGCGGGGGGGTTTAGAAAGTTGCGGGAGGGTTTAGGGAGGTGCGGAAATAGGGGGACAGGCTATGAGGGGGGGAATGTGTGTGTTAAGGGGATTTTAGATGGGTACGGGAAGGTTTATGGGTGTGTGGAAATAGGGGGACAGGCTTGAGGGGGGTTGTGTGTGTTAAGGGGTTCTTAGGGGGGTGCTGGGGGTTTTTAGGGGGTTGCAGGGGGGTATAAGGGGATGTAGGTGGGTTTTAGTGAGGTGCGGGGGGGTTTAGGGGTGTGTGGAAATAGGGGGACAGGCTAGGGGGGGAGTTGTGTGAGTTTAAGGAGTATAAGAGGGGTATGGAGGGTTTTAGGGGGGAGCGGGAATAGGGGGACATGCTTGGGAGGTGGGTTGTATGTGTTTAGGGGGGTGCAGGGGGTTTAGGGTTTAGAGGGGTGTGGGAATAGGGGAACAGGCTTGGGGGGGGGTGTTTGTGTTTAGGGGTTTTAGGAGGGTGCAGGGGGGTGTAGGGGGGTGCAGGAATAGGGGGACAGAAGAATCAAAGTGCTCCAATGAACCATAAGTATATTACCCCTTATATTGGTCCCCTTACTTTACCCTACCTACCCTTCTCCTCCCTTCCTTTCCCTTCCCTACCCCTCTTGTACCCTCCCTCTCCCTCCCCTTCCTTTTCAGCTTCATAGCCATCCCCCTTCCTCTCCTTTACCAATCCTCCAATACTTCCCCTTTAACCATTTTCGCCCCTCAAACCCCCTACCCTCCCTCTTTCTTCTCTCCTTCCCCTCACACACCCTGTTCTCCATCCTTCCTCTCTCCTTCCCCTCACACACCCTACCCTCCATTCCACGTTATATAAGACTGCCTGCATGACTTATCACAAGATGACTGTCACAAGAGAGAGAGAGAGAGAGAGAGAGAGAGAGAGAGAGAGAGAGAGAGAGAGAGAGAGAGAGAGAGAGAGAGAATTAAACCCTCCATCACGTTGCTATAACAGTAAAGAATATATACTAATATTACCTACAATAAACAATATTACTGATAGAAAATATGAAAATAAGAGTGTCACATCCCAAATAGTGATATAAAAGAACAACATACTGCATGCTAGATGTATTATGTTCATACTGAAATGTTAATTAATACTTAATTGAAATATAAAGATATAAGTAATAATCTTTTTCTCTCATGACAAACTCAGGTGGTATAATAATCAGGTTACAATATGTGTTCTTAGTGGAACGCTTGTCAATGTTATTATTTGTTTACCATTTCACCGTAGAATGTTAAAAAAAGAAAACAAGTTGCAGGGTTTGAGTTCTGGTATCTATCTGTGATGAGATACTCTCCCGAACGTCAGCCAGACCAGCCCAACTCCCCACCATGGTGCTCAGCCATGGCAGTAACCCCTCAGTAAACAGTTTTAAACTCAGGGACCTGGGCGAGGCTCCATCTGCCAACCTCACGGATGTGAGGCCAACACGTTACTACTGTAGTAGCCAGGGACTTACTATTCATTACTAATATTGCCTTTACTGTATTTATTAAAACTAAATTGGTCTCCAACAACTTATTATGATCAATAATAAATATTAAAATATCACCTGACTATGTGATGGTTAATGTTGGTAGTGTTGGTTCACAATGTCCAAGTGTACCTATTATTACTCAAAGAAGAATTAAGGGAGGATTGCAAGGTGGAACTGTTCAGTACAGAAAAGAATGTTGCCACAGAAGAAACCAGACCAAAGAATATAGGAGAGGAAAGATAGGAAGTGATAAAGAGAGGGAGAGATTATGAAGAAATACAGAGCATTTCAAAGGAAGACAATCCAAAATAGTTGAGTGCAGGATTTAATTAAAAGTAGCAGCAAAACACTTTACCCAATATGTGGATGGTTCTTCTTGATAATAAACTCCAGAGATTGAAGCACTGTAATGCTGAAGTTGAGAAGGATTTATACAAACACAACACTACAAGATGATTGCTGATCCGGTAGTGACTACACACACATACACCCACGCACACAGGAAGTGTCATGGCGTCATCCGTAGGGACAGTGGAGGAAGAGATAAAACATATTAGATAATAAACTCAAGTGTACTGCAAACAACTTAATACTTTGTAAATTATTGTGCTATTACATCTTGTTAAATCAATATAGTAACTTTCATATTCCCCTTGACAAGGGTTGTATATTTATTACCATACACACTTTTAGGATGTAGGGAAGAGCACTAGAATCTATGAGTGGATAACTTGCAGGATCACACACACACACACACACACACACACACACACACACACACACACACACACATTGTACGTGTTATTATTACAATTAATAACTTGTTTTCTTCTGTGTAATAACTGGTCTGAGACACCTGATAATATTTATATACTGGCTAAACAAGGGGATAAAAAACCTTTGTTCTTACTATAATATTGTTTGTAGTCCCAGACCCGTGTGTATGGAGGATAACCTTACACCCAAAAGTTCTCGTTGGTGACGTCAACCTTGGAGAGAGAGGAAATAAACTCACTCCATTTTTGCCTAAACGATGCGGATTTCCTGAGTGTTAACAGAGAGAGAGAGAGAGAGAGAGAGAGAGAGAGAGAGAGAGAGAGAGAGAGAGAGAGAGAGAAAGGCTTAATCAAATATGGAGAGAGGGAGAGAGCAAGAGACAGAGAGTGAGAATGAGAGCGAGGGAGGGAGGCAGGGAGGGAGAAAAGAATGTCACCACCATTCCACTTTTATCATTTTGCACAGGCAACAACTAATGCATTTCATCAATGGTAAATAGATAGAAAGTACAGCTTCACTGTGTGTGTTGGTCAGACAGTTTGATTCAACTACCTGCTGTCCAGTAAGGATAGAGAAGGTCAAGTTCCCTCAATATAATATTATTGTTAGCTTCACTGTGTGTGTTGGTCAGACAGTTTGATTCAACTACCTGCTGTCCAGTAAGGATAGAGAAGGTCAAGTTCCCTCAATATAATATTATTGTTAGCTTCACTGTGTGTGTTGGTCAGACAGTTTGATTCAACTACCTGCTGTTCAGTAAGGATAGAGAAGGTCAAGTTCCCTCCATAAGATGGTGTCTCAGGGAATCATGAACACAGCTGTACAGTCATTACCAGAAGTTTGTCTTTCTTAGTCCATGATACGTTCCTGTTAATCAGGGAACACTCTATGTGATAGAATTGACAGCTATATATGGTTTAAATGTCTAATATTACAGATGACCATATGTGAACTAAAATAATTTAACAACAAATTCCTCAAAGTTATAATTATACTATATATTATGTTCGGAAGGTGGAATCATAATATTATTGAGAAATATATGATATTGGTGCAGGAAGATTTTTGTTTACGGACACCAACACACAGAAATATAAATAATGTTGCCAGAAAGTTGTTTAATAAATACAGTATACCAAAGCATTTACAGTCATAAAGGTAACGTTGCATGAATACAATAACGTTGCCAGATACACACGTCATCAGCATAGATAATGGCAGTGTGTGTTACGTCATTACATGTTTTTTTGTTCTATTAATACAGTACTTCCCCTCCTGGCCTCTCCTCTCCCCATTCACTGTTAAGTAACCTTCCATTTATACCTCCATTGCTATGAAGTATTTATTTAAACTTCAATATGTATTTTACTAACATGAATATTTCGTCTCTGTTGTAATTTTACCTCTGTTGCTATGAAGTATTAATTTAAACTTCGACATGTATTTTAGTAACATGAATATTTCGTCCCTGTTGTAATTTAACATTATTCGTTACCATATTTTTTACACGGGTAATACAGTGTGACAAATAATATTCTTTCCATTGTCTCTATCAATCATTCCCTCTTTTGTTCCTTCCTATTACCACACTGGATTGTGTTTCTTTCCTGTCTTTCCAATGCCCAATCTCTCATATCAGTTTCATTTCATTGACGCGTCTTCATTATGCCTTACTCACTCTGACATATTCTAATTTTTAAGTTTTCGCTGTACTGACATTAAAATAGAAATAGGCGTATACCTTAAAGTTATAACGCTCACAACCTTACTCATATTAATGTTTTTATTAATTATTATATCCTTTGTGATTATTAGTATTCAATAGTATCACCCCTCTTGATGACTTTTCTTGCTCACCTAACTCTCCCCTCCTCCTTACAACTATCATAAATAGACATAATACTTCTTGCCTTATTACACACCTGTATCCTACCCAGTAATAATTTAATCCCTTCCCTAACCCATGACATTCCTACTACCATTCTCCTCTATAATAATGTTTGCCACATCCACCTTTTGTCTCAAGCGTGAGGGAGAAACTAGCAACTTAGTATATATTTTAAATAATGTTCCGTGAATGATTGAAGTCTATGACAACCCTAAGTGAGGTATTGATATAAGTTTAGTATAAATGTTTAGCCAAAGCATCACTGTCAGTCAGTGGTTCTTAATATTATCTGTCAGGCAACCTTCTGAAAGAATTCTGGACATTCCATGACCCACACAATAATAAAGTGTTGTTTTAAACTTTGTGTAAATAGGATGATAACTTAAGGAAGACTTTGTAATTACGAAACTCACTGATTTATGTACGTTAAATGTGCAACTGATAACGTTACTGTATTTGTGCAACGTCACCATTAGTGTTAATATGTAAAAGGCAAATTGCTATAATAATTTGTTATTATTTTTGTTTGTGGAAGTGATGTATTATTAATTTTTTTGTTCTGAAATGCCACATTTATATATAGTATCCTTATTTGTGTGTTATGCCTCTTAGTGGCATATTGTAGAAATCTGTACAGAGAGGAAGCGGTGACCAAGTAAAGAACCCAAGCAGAGATGTGTGTGTTTGTTTCCCCACGAATTAACCAAGTAAAGAACCCAAGCAGAGATGTGTGTGTTTGTTTCCACACATATTAACCAAAAAGAACCCAAGCAGAGATGTGTGTGTTTGTTTCCCCACAAATTAACTTGACATTCCACCATCCTAAAGGCTAAAAACGCTCTATAATATTTCATGTCCTATAATTTGGTACACTATTATAATTCCATACACTCTTCTGTACGGCACACCTGCCAGTCAATAACCATTTTCTTTCGTTTTTCTATTTCTGTGTTCATTCCTTGTCACGTGTCATTGTTCCAGTTTAATGTGTGTGTGTTTTATCGTGCAGTGAGCACATTTTTTCCTGTCTTGATTTGTTTATCTTCATCCTGTCTGTCCCACATCTAAATTATCTCTCTCTCTCTTCTCTCTCTCTCTCTCTCTCTCTCTCTCTCTCTCTCTCTCTCTCTCTCTCTCTCTCTCTCTCTCTCTAATGAGACAAGACAAGAACGCTACTATCAACTACTCTGTATAAAACTCTCTTGTGTAAAGCATCTATGAATGGGCAGTACAAGGAAGTTGGAGGTGTATCTGGGAGACAAATAACTTGTAAACGACATGACTGGCAAAGAAAAGATCAGAGTATAACTTGTCCGGCAAAGAAAGGTAAATAGTAAGTAACATATGAGTTATAAATAAGATGTCCATCAGGCTATATTTAGAGTAGGAGCGGGTAACATTCGGCCCACAGAGGCATATTGTGTGGCCCGTGAACATACTCCGAATTAATAATGGAATCCGGCCTGCAAGGGGTGGCCAACCTTGGCCCGCAGGCCAGATTCAACCCAAGAAGGCCTATCGTCCGGCCCGAGACAATTACTGTTTGTCAACCCTGCACTCTCTCCAAGTCAAGGCTACTTGGTACTCTGGTCACCAAGTCTCACCTTCACTATCAGCTCTCGGACTGTCACCTCAATAATATTCTTCTGTTGTGTTTCTCATCCATTGAACTAAAACAATTGTTTATGGCAAGTAGAACCAACCATCACACTAATTTGTATGTTTACCAACAACACTCTTCAATGAACAATGTCACCAAACCATCTCACTAAATTGTATGTTTTTTTTTTCAACAAATTTTGTGTACAAAACCACTTTGTGGTTCTCGTTTGTCACTGCTGCCTTCGACATGCTCCAGAAAGACTCATCTGACCTTTGTTCTACTGTACAAAGGTTGCCCACTCTTGATTTCCAGGCGCAGCAATGTGTAAACGAGTGACAGGAGCAGTAGACCCAGCAGGTACAATATAATGATTTACAGGCACATCAATATGTAAACGAGTGGCAGGAGCAGTAGATCCAGCAGGTAGAATATAATGATTTACAGGCACAGCAATATGTAAACGAGTGGCAGCAGCAGTAGACCCAGCAGGTAGAATATAACGATTTACAGGCACAGCAATATGTAAACGAGTGGCAGGAGCAGCAGACCCAGCAGGTAGAATATAATGATTTACAGGCACAGCAATATGTAAACGAGTGGCAGGAGCAGCAGACCCAGCAGGTACAATATAATGATTTACAGGCACATCAATATGTAAACGAGTGGCAGGAGCAGTAGATCCAGCAGGTAGAATATAATGATTTAAAGGCACAGCAATATGTAAACGAGTGGCAGCAGCAGTAGACCCAGCAGGTATAATATAATGATTTACAGGCACAGCAATATGTAAACGAGTGGCAGCAGCAGTAGACCCAGCAGGTAGAATATAATGAAGCCAAAGTGTGACATGAATAGAGAATAAAACTGACACCGTGGAGCACTGATTCTGAGATGTTATCAGTCCAGATGTGAGGATGAGATCCAGAGTACCTTCCTGAAGCTTAAAGGTCATGTCAGGATCGGTGGAGGTACAGAAGGTGATGTGGCTAGAAGCTATGTATGCAAGTTAAGAGTTTGTCCAGAGGTGAAAGGCCATCCTGGAAATACTTCCTGGAGAAAGAAAATACTCGGATGATGTGGAAAAATATTGACCATGAGTTGACTGAGTTTAACATAACTGGTGATACCAGAGACGCTCCAGGAGATGACATTAAGAGCGAACCCTATGCTTGGAGGAAGAAGTCTCCGGAGAGTAGAGGCAGATGAACGACCTGGAGTAGGAGACAAACCAAGAGAAGAGACTGACACACAAATCTTCTCAAGTGTAACAAATTTCATGAACTGGGCAGATAGGTGGTTATCTTGTTTTTGGAGCTGATTGACACTTAGTCGACTAGTCCTGAACTGTGACTGGCAGAACGCACCAGCCAGCCAAGGTGTCCGGACTGGGATGCACAGGAATCTCTGTCTGTATGGAAAAGGAACTGTCTGCCTATCGCCTACCTATCAGTGTGGGGAAGGAACTGTCTGCCTATCACCCACCTATCAGTGTGGGGAAGGAGATGCCTGCCTGTCGCCACCTGCTGGTTGTGGGGAAGGAGCTGTCTGCCTATCACCCACCTATCAGTGTGGGAAAGGAGATGCCTGCCTGTCGCCCACCTGCTGGTTGTGGGGAAGGAACTGTCTGCCTATCACCCACCTATCAGTGTGGGGAAGGAACTGTCTGCCTATCACCCACCTATCAGTGTGGGGAATGAGCTGCCTGCCTATCGCCCACCTGCTGTTTGTGGGGAAGGAGCTGCCTGCCTATCACCCAGCTACGTTATCAGTGTGGTGGAATGAGCTGCCCATCTATCGCCTATCTACGGTACCTGTGTGTGGAAGGAGCGACCTGCCTTTTGCCTACTTACCTATTGTAGGAAGGAGGGCTACCAGACTGTCCCACTGTGTGGTGTGGTGGTCCTATACTTGTCATGAGTGGGGTTAGAGTGTTTGTTGGGGTTTAATATTCAACTGTTATTTATTACTTGTGTTCAGTGGGGATGAGTGGTGGTGTTGGATTTTAACGGAAATTGTGGTGTTAGTTAATGGTGGTTTGTGCCTATTAAGATAATTATTATATAAAACTGTGTTTGGTATGCTTCATCCATCCCGATCCTAATGAATCTGTGACAATGGGGGCCTGACTGGGATCGGGTGTATTGGATGAATAAAGCAGACCTTGCAGTGTGTTAAGTGCCATAAAAATGAATAGAATGGAAGCATTGGTTAAAATTGGATATTGGCCAAGAGGTAAGAAAACTTTTGTCTGAAATTCAAGCAGAGGAGAGAATGGAAAGAGAAGCCGAAAAAGCAGCAGAACGAGATGTGAAGGAAGTCGCAGATCGAGAAGCACAGAGAAAACATGAGCTCGAGTTAAAGAAGCTAGAAGTATCAGCACAACCGGAGAGAGGAACGCAAGAGGTGGTTCGAGCCAAGGCTCCCAAACTTCCGGTGTTTGTAGAAGGTAAGGATGAATTAGACAGTTACCTGTTGAGATTTGAGCGATTCGCTAGTCAAAAAGAGTGGCCAAAAGAGACTTGGGCAACTGCACTAAGTACTTTGTTGACGGGTACAGCTCTCAGCGTGTACTCAAGGCTTTCAGATACGTCAGCCTTGGACTACGATCAGGTTAAAAATACAGTGTTGAAGAGAGTTAACTTGACTGAGGACGGTTATAGGGTCAAATTTAGAGATTCCAAGCCGGAAGTGGGTGAGAATCCTGACCAATATATTGTAAGACTTAAGAACATCTGCATATTTTTTTTTTTTTTTTTTGAACCATGGTGTCAATTAAAAGAGAGACAACAAAACATAAGGGTAAGCGGGACACATGAACATCCAATGACTACACTCACACATACACACTCACACATACACACACACACACACACATCACGAAAGCATAACAGAAAGAAACACGAAAATTCAGACGAATATTTACATATGAAAACGTTAATCCACCAAAACGAGGGCGGCATACCAGAAGTTCCTCCAGAACTTGGTGGTTCAGCAGGTGTCGACAAACCACATCAAGTGGCAGGCCCTGGGGCAGCAAGTGTCGGACAGTGGGGCAGGCCAGGCAATAGTGCTCTATAGTGTTAGCACGAAGCGCTCAACACAAGCGATACTCAGTGAAGGCTCACCCTGCATCCCAGCAACCTGCCACGGTGGCCGGTAGCAAAGCCTCAAACGAGCAGAGACTACATTGTGCCTTCGAATCATGAGTTCCCGACGACGGTAGGAATATTTGTGCTGGCAGACAGACTGCACCGCCGTACAGGGAGAAGAGCAGCGGAGGTGACTCTATAGAGGAAACATGTTAGGGAGAGAGGACGTCCAACACCACGAGGAGGCAGATGGCAGGCCTCCTTTTTTCTTGAGTCTGGCACCCATAAAAATTTGACAGTCAAGTTACGATGACGCAATAAGGCCAAAAACGACAAAATCTGCTGAACAACAGTAGTGTGTGTGGGCTGAACAATAGAGAGGGAATGAAGGGTAGGTTTGGAGATACAAAAAATGGCAGAATTCACTCCACGTTGACAAACAAGACTAACAGCATCCAGAATGGCATACAGTTCACAAATTGTTTAGTTAGAGTGGTTACAGAGAAGGCACTTCCGACTTGGAAGTAGGTGTGAAGCTGACATCAGGTGTTGGTAGCATCCACGGAGGGGGCCCTGTGGGGATGTCTACAACCATTATTTCTATATTAAGACTAGGAAGCATAGAGGAAACAGACCTTATAAGAATACATCCAGCAGGCAGTATGGGAGGGACAGGGGAGTTTGGTTTAAGTAAGAGAAGTCCTGACTATATGCCAGTAGTGGGGTGAAAGATATGGGAAATGGAGGCACTTGGCAGTGAAGCAAGTAACATTTGAGAAAATTATTTCGACTAATGGGGGAAGATGCAACTCACGCTGCATATTCACTATCCTGGTCGACATGGGACTGCCGAGAATTATTCTCATATCTATATTCTGAAATTTCTCTAAAGTTTCCAGAGTAGCCCTAGGAAGTTAAATCAAAGCAGGGGAGAGGTAATCAACAACTGAACGGATAAAAGGAATATAGATGGTCGGCGCTGGAGACGACCCAACAAGTCCTGGACAAAGGGATGGTCTTGAGGCTTGGCAGGGTCAACTGGCCAAATATTGATTGGAATACCCAGGTAGCGGTTCTGGGAACACATGAGAATGACAGTCCTTCCTATGGTGAATACTGGCCGAGCTTGAGGAAGGTGACAGGTGAATATTCTGCTCTTATCTGGAGAGACAATAATGCCACAGAGAGAGAAGGCCACAGAAAAGGAGTCAAGAAACCGCTGGAGATCCCTTGGTGAGGTGGAATGAAGACTGATATCATCAGCATAGCACGTAATTGTAGTTCCAGGAATATTAGCGAGAGAAGCGAGCAACCGATGCATCAGAATATTAAATAAAAATAGGCAGAGAACACCTCCTTGAGGTGTACCAAGATGAAAAATGTGCAAAGGACTTAGTCCACACACGGGAGGTCCTGTTACTGAGGTAACCCAGAATCCACCATAGTAGATTACCCTCCATCCAAATTCAACCAGTTGATCCAACATGACGTCTCTATTAGCAATATCGAAGACACTTCGAATGTCAATGAATGCCACCTCACTGTGCCTGGAGTGGCAAGAGTACAGGTCGACGAGGCAGTGGTGTGTGCTCTGCTGGGAAAGGAAACCAAACAGCCATGGAGAAAGGCGATCCTGCAGTCGGTACACAAGACGATTAATTAAGTAAGATTCTCTCCATAACCTTACAAAAACAGGAAGTAAGGGAAATAGGCCTGAACTTCGCAGTGCTGGGCTTAGGGATGGGTATTATTGTACTGCTGGTCCAGGCTAGTGGTACACAACCATCACGAAGACAGAGATTGTACAGTCGAAGTAGAAGGTTCCCGGGAACTTGTTGAAGTAGGCAAAGCACAGCATAAGTAGTACCATCATCACCAGGAGAAGATCTACCCCGAGAGAGAGCACGGCGCAACTCCTCCTTGGTTATCTGCTCTACATCATCATTGTCATCATCTTGCAAAAGAGCAAACATTAGACGTATTTGATGGACAGCAGCACGGGAAGCAAGTGGATTTTATATGTGGATGGGTAGACTGGCTGGGGTAGATTGTTCTGACCAGACATCAACAAGGTGTTGGGCAAAGACGGTGGGAGTGTGATGATGGGCAGTATCTGGTATCTTTTTAACAACCTGATGGATGAGGCGCTACATAGAAGCCACACTTGTTTGCTGGTTGATGCTGTTTATGAACCACTACCAAGAATCAGTGTGAGCACACTCCTGTAGGGAGACTAAATCGTCCCTAGATATTTAGTAACGATGGTGCAGGTCAGGGGTTGGGTTGGCTTGTCACAAAAGGCCATCACGTTAAGCCTCCTGCTTCGCCTCCTGTATACGTGCATCCAGCGTCTAGGAGTGGGCAGTATGGCAATGTTGAAGGTGTGGCCAGGAGACTGATAGCCTATAAAAGTCATGTTTAGCAGAAACAAGATCTGAGTACAACTGTTCAGGTGAAGATATGTCAAATGCAGGGAACACATGGGCCATAAATAATATGGGAGTCGGGCAATATTTAAGGGGCACAACAATATGCAAACGAGTGGCTGAAGCACTTGACCCAGCAGGTAGAAAATAATGAAACCGAAGAGCGACACGATCAGAGAATAAATCTGGCACGGAGGAGCACTGGACCTGAGATGCTATGAGGCCACACGAGACGACGTAATTCAGAGTACCTCCCCGGCAATGAGGGGCACCGCCAGTGTCTCAGCATGTCAGATGTTGCTTGTAGATGTATAAAAGGAAATGAACACCATTACGATTAGTAGAGCCAGATCCATCACCCAAGTCAGAATGTCGAGCATTAAAATCTCCCATATACACCATACCATGCACTGTTTGAGAAGGAAGAGCCTCAAGAGTAAGTCTAGCTGGGGCAGAATAGACATTACATAATTGGAGTACTCCATCCCCAGATAGAACCTCAAATAGCTGAAAAGTCATGTCAGGATCAGATGAGATACAGAGAAGGCGAAGTGGCAAGGAGCTATATATGTAAGTCAGGAGACTATTCCTTACTAGATGAACATTTGGCACAGAACCCGAGAGGGGAGGAGCTTGCCCAGCAATGGTTGGCCATCCTGGAAATGCTTCCTGGAGAAAAATAACACTGGCATGATGACGAAAAACGTAGACCTTTAGTTGAGTGAGCTTAGCATGACTGGTAATACCACATACATTCCAGGAGATGACATCCAGCCAGCAATCACCAGCAAACTCTGTGTTTGGAGGTAGAAGTCCGGGGAGTGGGGGCAGATGAGCGACCTGGAGAAGAAGATGGACCAGGAGAAGGGACTGACTCGTAAAGCTTTTCAAGGCGGTATGCAACAGTATCCATCCTTTCAGTAATGGTGGTGACAGTGTAGATGATGGCCTGCTGAGCCTCAACCAAGGTGGAGAGTTTGGAGTCATTCACAGCCTAAATGCAACCAGCCCATTAATCCTGGCTTCAGTACTGGCAGAACAGTACTAGGAGATATGCCCAACTCCCCAGCACCTGTAGCACCAAGGCTGGTCATTATGAAGTTTCCGCACCTCACATAGTGGAAGACAGGGGAGGAAATCAAAGGAACTCTCAATTGGAGGTGGGCCATTCGGGTGAGTCTTGAAGAATGAGAAGCAGAAACAAAAATTCACCATAATTGACTCTATCCATGATGTTTTGACGCTTCCTAGAGATGTAGAAAAACTGGTAGATGATGGCAGCCACCTTGACTTCAGCCAGTTCATGCTACAACTGGAATGCGCTGTTGACATCAGACAACCAATGCAGCTTTGTGTCCGTAGATGGGTTTCCAGGGAAGGAGAGCTTGACATAGGTATTTCTCGGGGCAAAAGCAGAAAGTTTGGACGAGGGCAAGGATTGGGTATACAAGGAAGAAGCACCAGGGTGAGGCAGAGAAGGTACGTTGTGTACAGCTGGAGCACCCTTCGCCGTCTTGGCAGCCGGAGGCAAACATCGGAATCCTGCGAGAAATCGGACGAGGAGAGGTGGGGAGGGTTGCGTGAAGGCAGCACAGGCCAGTGATCTGCAACTGGAGCCTCGTCGTCCTCCATCATTACCAAGTCGGCCTCCAAACAGGAATCCACGCTCTCCATCATGCCAGGCAGGGCCTACATGGGAAGCAAACAACTGCACACCAACAACTATACACTCTATCACACACACACTTACACACAGAGAATCACAACAAAACAATACACAACCCCAACAGACAAAACACCAGCAACACCACAGAAATTGCAACACACAAACAAGAATGTACAAACAACAAAAACAACAACACACGAACAAGAACGCAAAAACAACACAAACAACAATGCAGGCAGAGCGCCAAGAGAATGTCCACACTCCACCAATGTTGGAGCGAGACTCATACAAAGCCTTCATACATACATACATACATATATACACACACAAATATACAGTACATACACGTCTTTCTCTATACATACATATATACTTACACACATACATAAATATATATACACATACATAAATATATATACACATACATACATACATATACACACATACATGCATATATACACATACACATATACATACATACATAGGAGAGAGACCCACCACAACTGGGATATCCGGTGGGAGTGGTGGGTTGGGAGGAGCCTTGTACTTTGCTATCCTTTCCTTCAACACGTAGTCTAGATTAGCATAGTTAAACAGGTAACCTAGTAAAAGGTCACTATGGACCTCCTGTTGCCTGTACTTCCTTTGTATTCCTTTGTATTCACCAGGGTGCTGTTCTCTGTCATACATTTAATACCAAGATAGCACTCGTATATAAAGGGGCCCTGTAATCGTGTTTGAGATCTGGTGGCTCTTGATTCCTCCTGCCTATGCCACGAAACAAGATCCTTTAACTAGATAGTGTTTGGTGGCAACATTTGAAGGACTCATCTCTCTCCAATTTTCTGACTACATAACAGGGTCCCTTAATCTATACCAATGGGAATATGAAATATAATAAACCAAACCACTTTCTCAAACCCGAACAAATAGCAGGAAAGTTCATAGTTGCCCTTTCCACACTATAACAGTGGAATCAGTGCAGTGAACAAACTTGTACAGTCAGAAGCAAAAGTCAATTCGTCACATCTGCCAAGTCATGAAATACAGTATGGAGATATAAGTTTCACAGGCTCATAAAATGACTTACCTTATATTATTTCAAACTAGCTGTAGCCGGCCCGCTTCGCTGGTCCAACCAAACTTGAAGTGGTTAGGTACGGTGCCAGAAGGAGGAGTAACAACAATCAATTTTTTTATATTTGTTTTTCAGCATGGTTTACATAGAGTTGCAGCCATATTTAATCATCCATATAGGGGTAACTCACACAAGAGTTTGACAGCTTCCCTCTGTTCCTTAGATGATAATCTTTCCAATAAATATGTTAACTACTATCTTTTAATTTAATACAAGCAGCTACACACTACTTAAAACAATAACATCATATGTGAACTTGAAAACATTAGACAATAAATTGTTTGAGATACCCATGATGGATGATTATTATTGACCGCAACTGTACAAGGTTTTTTGCTCAATCGTTTACCCGCCGCGTTTTCTTTATTTTCTTAAGGCCTTTCTATAGGCCTTGATCTCTCTGAAAATCCAGCCTTCGCACATGGGCAGCTCTATGTTGCACTTTTACGTGTTGGAAATGCAGAGAACATCTATATATTGACTCTAAACCGCACTACGACATCAGATTAAAAAAACAATTTTTAAACTGATGTCGTAGTGCGGCGGGTAAAGAATGTACTGAGAAAACCTGTATATAACATAAACAGCATAAACTTTTCTGTGTTGTGGTCAAACTTTCATTGCAAAACTTCAGTGTACACAAGTTTTTTTGTCTTCTGGTTTAGAGTCAATATATAGATGTAACAGTGTGGACTGTGAGCCTCACCACTATGTTGGTAAAACACAAACGTCACTGTCTCGTCGGCTCACCATGCACCTCCAATCAGGATCTATAAAAGACCACTACCATACCCACGACCACCAAGCTCTGACACGAGACAAACTAGTAAATAATACCACCATACTAGACAAAGAAACAGACAGCAGACGACTCTCCTACCTAGAAGCAATTTACATAGAAACCCTACAACCTTCTATAAACAACCAGACACAAGACCTCCAAATACTACCCTCCAGAAAACGACACACCACCATTCCAGTCAGGATATCCACCACACCTCCTACACCTACTGACCCACCACAAGCATCTAACATCTCACCCACCACCAACCAACAACTCAGAAGAAGCGCCATAATCAGACGTCACCCCCCATCCACCAATCACTAGGCCTCTGATATGGTGGCCCCGCCCACCCCACATACGGAAAACAGATAAATACCTCTCACCCACCCAGAATCACCACTTCTTCCTGAAGATGTCCAACGTACTGGACGAAACGTCGACCTCCCCCAACAACTCAACATTTGCCTCACTTATCCACCATCTAAGTAAAGATTTAAGAAAAACTGTTAGATCTATTGAAAGCATAAATAAAAAACTAATAAATGCAGAACAAGCCATATCCTTCAACCTCGTTTGTTTAAAAGATAATATATATATATATATATATATATATATATATATATATATATATATATATATATATATATATATATATATATATATATATATATATATATATATATATATATATATATATATTTTGGTATAGCCATATAGGCATTTGATTTGCCCCACCCTGTATATATATATATATATATATGGTTTGTTTCGTCTATTTCTTTGGGTTTGGGAGAAAAGTTCACACAGACAGACGCCTCTCTTTTATAGATATAGATTATTATCTGTGTGTGTGTGTGTGTTGAAAGTGATAATGGCTAGGGATAAGAACACTTGGACCAGTAAATAGGTCAATGTGTTGTCTGTGTGTATTACTTACCTTTCCTTTGTGACCACCAGGCCTCAGATGGACCGGTCTAGTGGAACTTCACCCATTGTTTCAGATGTCCAACCAGACCCTGAGGACTGTATATATAAAGGTTATGTTAGGTTAGGACTGTTTATATAAAGGTTAGGTTAGGTTAGGTTAGGACTGTATATATAAAGGTTAGGTTAGGTTAGGACTGTATATATAAAGGTTAGGTTAGGTTAGGACTGTACATATCAAGGTTAGGTTAGGACTGTATATATAAAGGTTAGGTTAGGTTAGGACTGTACATATAAAGGTTAGGTTAGGTTAAGACTGTATATATATAGGTTAGGACTGTATATATAATGGTTAGGTTAGGTTAGGACTGTATATATAAAGGTTAGGTTAGGACTGTATATATAAAGGTTAGGTTAGGTTAGGTTAGGACTGTATATATAAAGGTTAGGTTAGGTTAGGTTAGGACTGTATATATAAAGGTTAGGTTAGGTTAGGACTGTACATATATAGGTTAGGTTAGGACTGTATATATAAAGGTTAGGTTAGGTTAGTACTGTATATATAAAGGTTAGGTTAGGTTAGGACTGTATATATAAAGGTTAGGTTAGGTTAGGACTGTACATATAATAGTTAGGTTAGGTTAGGTTAGGACTACATATATAGGATAGGTTAGGTTTGTTAGGTTAGGTTAGGACTGTATATATAAAGGTTAGGTTAGGACTACATATATAGGTTAGGTTAGGTTAGGACTGTATATATAAAGGTTAGGTTAGGTTAGGTTAGGTTAGGACTGTATATATAAAGGTTAGGTTAGGTTAGGTTAGGACTACATATATAGGATAGGTTAGGTTAGGTTAGGTTAGGACTGTATATATAAAGGTTAGGTTAGGTTAGGTTAGGTTAGGACTGTATATATAAAGGTTAGGTTAGGTTAGGTTAGGACTACATATATAGGATAGGTTAGGTTAGGACTGTATATATAAAGGTTAGGTTAGGTTTGGTTTGGTTAGGACTGTATATATAAAGGTTAGGTTAGGTTAGGTTAGGTTAGGACTACATATATAGGATAGGTTAGGTTAGGTTAGGTTAGGTTAGGACTGTATATATAAAGGTTAGGTTAGGTTAGGTTAGGTTAGGACTGTATATATAAAGGTTAGTTTAGGTTAGGTTAGGTTAGCACTATACATATAAATGTTAGGTTAGGTTAGCACTATACATATAAAGGTTAGGTTAGGTTAGCACTATACATATAAAGGTTAGGTTAGGTTAGCACTATACATATAAAGGTTAGGTTAGGTTAGCACTATACATATAAAGGTTAGGTTAGGTTAGCACTATACATATAAAGGTTAGGTTAGGTTAGCACTATACATATAAAGGTTAGGTTAGGTTAGCACTATACATATAAAGGTTAGGTTAGGTTAGCACTATACATATAAAGGTTAGGTTAGGTTAGCACTATACATATAAAGGTTAGGTTAGGTTAGCACTATACATATAAAGGTTAGGTTAGGTTAGCACTATACATATAAAGGTGTATATTAATATATTAATATTAATGTTATCATGTAATGTCAGATTCACCAACGACTAATACAATAATTATTTATTAATTATATTGTGATCACAGATCAGAACCAGTGATTAATGTTAATTATCCATATACATATTATTCTACCGCTTGATCAGCTCCCCCCCCCCACAAACACGTGCACGCATGCACGAACACACACGCATGCATGCACGCACAGGCACACACGTACACACACGCACGTACACTCACAGGCACGCACACACACAAGCACACAGATGTACACACACAGGCACACAGATGTACACACACAGGCACACAGATGTACACACACAGGCACACAGATGTACACACACAGGCACACAGATGTACACACACAGGCACACAGATGTACACACACAGGCACACATATGTACGCACACAGGCACACAGATGTACACACACAGGCACACAGATGTACACACACAGGCACACACACATGCCAACACACACAACTCTCTCTCTCTAATGAAACAACAACATCAACTTCCTGTTCACTAATCTATACAACTTAGTAAAAGTGTTCACACCATGATAAGTAAAGGTTAAGTTATTACTACTGTTACCATTCTGTGTGTGTATATGTGTGTGTGTTAATACATATGTGTGTATACTATTAGGGTATGTGTGTGTATATGTGTTAATACATACGTGTGTATGCTATTAGGGTATGTGTGTGTATATGTGTGTGTGTTAATACATATGTGTGTATACTATTAGGGTATGTGTATGTATATGTGTTAATACATACGTGTGTATATGTATATGTGTTAATACATACGTGTGTATGCTATTAGGGTATGTGTATGTATGTGTGTTAATACATATGTGTGTGTATGTATGAGTATGTGTATTAATACATACGTGTGTGTATGTATGAGTATGTGTGTTAATACTTATGTGTGTATATACTATTAGGTATGTGTGTGTGTGTGTTAATACATATATGTGTATAATATTTTGGTATAATAATAATAATAATAACATTAATAATAAAAGGTTTATTTGGTACAGGCAGCTAAGGGCTGAAAATATACATTGTAAAATGGTGATGCAAATAGGTTATACTTTATAGATACATAAAAATGAACAGACATGAACAAATACCAAACCAACACACAGACGTACACAATTACAATCACGTATGTTCACTCACACATGGACATAGTACAAATATTTACATGTGCTTTTGGTTTATTAGAGAGACTATTGTGGGGATGGGACTATTTTTGTATCTGTCTGTCCTAGCTCTGATGGGTTTGAGTAGGTTGTAGTGACGGACGTGGCGGGGTTTTGGGAATGGTGGTTGGGAGGAGGTCTCTATGGCGTGGGTGGATTAGCAACTGTTTACTGAAGTCCCAGAGGAGCTGCTGGTGTCTGGTGGTAGGTGGTGTATGCCGTACCCAGAATGATATGACATGCCCTCTTTTGTACCCCCTCCAGCTGCTGCCTCTGTGTCTGGTTGATGGATGAAGACCAGGCAGGGGAGGCGTATCTCAGCTTGGGGATGATGAAGGTGTGGTGGATTCCTACCAGCTCCTTTTGGGGTGTGCCTAGGGACTTGAGTCATCTTAGTATATAGTATATGTGGCTGACTGGATGATGGTGCTGATATGACTTTTACAGTTCAGTTTGCCATCCAGCATCACACCTAATAGCTTGGTGGTGTCCACTATTTGTAGTTGGTGCTATACTAGTGTTATCACTGGTGGTGGTGGTGGTGTGGTAGCCGTATGAAACTGCATCACTACTGTCTTGCCGTGGTTGATGGAGACGTTGTTGTTGTTGGTCCACGTCTGGAGGTTGGTGAGGTGTTGTTGCAGGAGGTGGTAGTCAGGAGACAAGTTATTGATGACTGTCCCAACGGTTGAGTCATCCACATATTTCCAGCGAAAAATTGTGTCAGTTAAGGCGTCATTGATTAGGATGAGGAAGCACAGGGGTCCCATCTTGGTCCCCTGGGGCACACCACACGAGAGATGTTGGTGTATAGATACTGCACCCTGGTGACGCACTACCTGACTTCTGTCACACTGGAAGTTTGCCAGACGTCTGTCACACAGGAAGTTTGCCAGCCATGCCACTAGACTGGGCTCCACTCCCATATCAAGAGCTTTCCTTTATACTACGTTATGGTCTACTAGATCAAAAGCTTTTCTGAAATCTATGAATGCAAGGGCAACTGAGGTCTTTCTTTTTTCCAGGTTACTGTATATAAAGTGTAGCAGGCTTATGAAACAATGGGTGGTTGATGATGACTTCATATTTCCAAATTGTTAGGGGTCAATTGCATTTGAGATGTTGGCTGAAACTCAGTCGAACACAAAGCTTTCACATAACAGGCTCGGGAGGAGGGTTATGGCAATGGGTCTTAATTGATTAAGTGACTGGGGTTTTGAAACTTTTGGTATTGGAGTAACGGAAGCTGTCTTCCAATCCTGTGGGCATTTACTCTGACTAAGTGATGCATTAATTATTGAACAAATGGGTTTTGCAAGCTCAACAGCAAGCTCACGGGAAGGTTAATACGGGTAGTGGAGCGTGTGAGCTTATAGCTTAATTAAGAGCTTATAGTAGACCTCGTGCTCATTAATGTGTGGAGGGGGGATGGAGGGTAGGTAAGCTGGTAATTGGGCTGAGTCCAGTCTGAGCAGGGTTTGACAGATCCTGGCGAAATGGTCATTGATAAGATTAGCTACTTCCTGGCTGGTATGTCCGTCAACACAGGGAATAGAAGGTGATTTTTTCACCATCCCACACAGGTCCTTTAATTTGTTGTACCACTGATTGATGTTGGTTTGTTTAAGGTGGTGAATTTTTGTTGGGTAGTACACCTTGGCAGCTTTAATTTCTCTGATGACCTTGTTGTGCAGCGGTTGTTATACCTCCTCCTGTCATTATAGAACGCCTTGTTGTGCTGCTCCATCAGCCTCTTAATCGGTGGTGTTATCCATGGTAGGAAAGATGTGGTAGTAGGCCTGAGTGATAGTAGTTTGGTAATTCTCCCACTTCCTGTCAACGTCACTAACAGTTAGTACCTCAGTCCACGGGTACTGTATCAGCCAATGTCCACACTGTCTGATAGCAGAGTCAGGTGTAGGGCTGCATATCTTGGTGGTATGGTCATCTTGGTGGTGGGAGGTGGTAGTGGCAGGGGCCCAAAACATGGAGAGATGGTTGCTTCTTCCCACGGGTGGCAGTGGTTGAGGTGGTAGGTACTGGTCTGCCAGGTCAGTGATAATGAGGTCTAGGGTGTTTTGTTCGTGGGTGGGAAAGTTGACAATCTTGGTGGTGCTCAGTTGGTTTTCTATTTCTTTTGTATCTAGTTGGTTGAAGTCACCACATATAACCATTTTAGAAGATTGATATCTTGCCTATAGGGTGTCGCAGGTGTCGATGATGTGGTCGACGAGCAGGGCATGGGTGGGTACACGTGTGGGGTGATACACCAAACCACAAATGATGGAGGCAGTGTGGCGAGGGTGACATGGCAGTGTTAATCTTACCCACATGACCTCAAGTTCCCTGGGGGTTTCAACGTTCAGGCGCTCGGCTTTGTACTTTGTGTGTGTAAACATCACAAGTCCACCTCCTCGTTTTTAGGTTCTAAGACAGTGGAATAGGTCGTAGTTTTCAATGGCACACAACTCTGGTATAACTTACCAGGCTTCCATAACACAAACTATATCAGCGCTGATCGTGTTCTCTGTATTCACCAGTTCGTCAAATTTGTTACATAGTGAGGTCACGTTGGATAGGAACACAGATGGGAGGTCATACCAGAGGCGGGGAACTTCCATCACTTTGTACGGTTTCACAACACAAGGCATTTTCCTCTTTTTTGCACTGCTGATTACACGAATCTTATTCTGTCGGTTTTTCCCCTGTTTGCGACTCTATTGTGAAATAGACCAATAGCTTTCAGGTGACCTATTACGGCAGGTGGTGGGTAGCCAGCTCCTTGTTTGAGAGAGTTTAGTGCTAATTGATTATCTTCAAATCAGTGTGTTGGTTGGTTGACAGATTGTTGGGCCTCATTTTGATAGTTTAGTATTCTTCTTAATGTGTGGCACTTGGTAGATGAAGGTAGATGAGGGGTGAGGGGTCAACAAGCTGACCCTGGCTACCCAGACGAGCGCCGTGTCACACATACGAACTCGGTGACCTCGGACGGGTGTATGTGTGTGTGTTAATACATATGTGTGTATAATATTAGGGTATGTGTGTGTGTTAATACATATGTGTGTATACTATTAGTGTATGTGTGTGTGTTAATACATATGTGTGTATACTATTAGGATATATGAATCGATATTTTAGGTGCCCAAAGTCAATATGTGCATGCATCTTCTGTACCCGTAAATATCTCGAATTCAGGCTCAAAACACCCGAAAATTTGATATTTTGGGGTCCCCGAAGTGATCTTTACATGCCTACTCAGTGCTAGAATTTTTTCAAAATATAGGCCCAAAACATACTAAAAATCGATATTTTAGGTGCTCAAAGTCGATATCTCAAATTCAGGCTCAAAACACCCGAAAATTCGGTATTTTGGGGTCCCAGAAGCAATCTGTACATGCCTACTCCATGTTAGAGTATTTTCAAAATACAGGCCCAAAACATACTGAAAATCGATCTTTTAGTTGCCCAAAAGTCGATATGTGCATGCATCTTCTGTACCCGTTTATATCTCAAATTAAGGCTCAAAACACCTGAAAATTCGATATTTTTGGGTCCCAGAAGCGATCTGTACATGCCTACTCAGATACAGGCCCAAAACATGTTAAAAATAGATATTTTAGGTGCCCAAATCCAATATGTGTATGCATCTTCTGCACCCGTTTATCTCCCAAATTCAGGCTCAAAACACCCTAAAATTCGATATTTTGAGGCTCCAGAAGTGATCTGTACATGCCTACTCCGTGTTTGAGTATTTTCAATATACAGGCCCAAAACATGCTGAAAATCGATATTTTAGGTGCCAAAATCAATATGTGCATGCATCTTCTGTACCTGTTTATATCTCGAATTCAGGCTCAAAACACCCGAAAACTTGATATTTTGGGGTCCCAGAAGTGATCTGTACATGCCTACTCAGTGCTAGAATATTTTAAAATATAGGCCCAAAACATGCTAAAAATCGATATTTTAGGTGCTCAAAATCGATATCTCAAATTCAGGCTCAAAACACCCGAAAATTCGATATTTAGGGGTCGAAGAAGAGATCTGTACATGAATACTTCGTGTTAGAGTATTTTCAAGATACAGGCCCAAAACATGCTGAAAATCGATATTTTAGGTGCCCAAAGTCAATATGTGCATGCATCTTCTGTACCCGTTTATATCTCAAATTCAGATTCAAAACATCCGAAAATTCGATATTTTTGGGTCCCAGAAGCAATCTGTACATCTACTCAGATACAGGCCCAAAACATGCTGAAAATAGATATTTTAGGTACTCAAAGCCAATATGTGTATGCATCTTCTGCACCCGTTTATCTCCCAAATTCAACCTCAAAACACCCGAAAATTCGATATTTTTGGGTCCCAGAAGCGATCTCTACATGCCTACTCAATGCTAGAATGTTTTCAAAATATAGGCTCAAAACATGCTAAAAATCGATATTATAAGTTTCCAAAGTCAATATGTGCATGCATCTTCTCTACCCATTTATATCTCAAATTCAGGCTCAAAACCCCCGAAAATTCGATATTTAGGGGTCCAAGAAGCGATCTGTACATGCCTACTCCGTGTTAGAGTATTTTCAAAATACAGGCCCAAAACATGCTGAAAATCGATATTTTAGGTGCCCAAACTCAATATGTGCATGCATCTTCTGTACCCGTTTATATCTCAAATTCAGGCTAAAAACACCCGAAAATTCGGTATTTTTGGGTCTTAGAAGCGATCTGTACATGCCTACTCCTAGTTAGAATGTTTTGAAGATACTGACCAAAAACATGCTCAAAATCGATATTTTAGGTGCCAAAAGTCGATATGTGCATGCATTTTCAGTACCCGTTTATATCTCAAATTCAGGCTCAAAACACCCGAAAATTCGATTATTAGGGGTCCAAGAAGCGATCTGTACATGCCTACTCCGTGTTAGAGTATTTTCAAAATACAGGCCCAAAACATGCTGAAAATCGATATTTTAGGTGCCCAAAGTCAATATGTGCATGCATCTTCTGTACCCGTTTATATCTTAGATTCAGGCTCAAGACACCCGAAAATTAGATATTTTAGGGTCCAAGAAGCGATCTGTACATGCCTACTCCGTGTTAGAGTATTTTCAAAATACAGGCCCAAAACATGCTGGAAATCGATATTTTAGGTGCCCAAAGTCAATATGTACATGCATATTCTGTACCCGTTTATATCTCAATTTCAGGCTGAAAACACCCGAAAATTCGATATTTTTGGGCCCCAGAAGTGATCTATATATGCCTACTCAGTGCTAGAATATTTTCAAAATATAGGCCCAAAACATGCTAAAAATCGATATTTTAGGTGCTCAAAGTCGATATCTCAAATTCAGGCACAAAACGCCCGAAAATTCGATATTTTGGGGTCCCAGAAGCAATCTGTACATGCCTACTCTGTGTTAGAGTATTTTCAAAATACAGGCCCAAAACATACTGAAAATCGATCTTTTAGGTGCCCAAAAGTCGATATGTGCAAGCATCTTCTGTACCCGTTTATATCTCAAATTCAGGCTCAAAACACCCGAAAATTAGATATTTTAGGGTCCAAGAAGCGATCTGTACATGCCTACTCCGTGTTAGAGTATTTTCAAAATACAGGCCCAAAACATGCTGGAAATCGATATTTTAGGTGCCCAAAGTCAATATGTGCATGCATCTTCTGTACCCGTGTATATCTCAAATTCAGGCTCAAAACACCCGAAAATTCGATATTTTTGGGTCCCAGAAGCGATCTGTACATGCCTACTCAGTGCTAGAATGTTTTCAAAATATAGGCTCAAAACATGCTAAAAATCGATATTTTAAGTGTCCAAAGTCGATATGTGCATGCATCTTCTCTACCCATTTATATCTCAAATTCAGGCTAAAAACACCCGAAAATTCGGTATTTTTGGGTTTTAGAAGCGATCTGTACATGCCTAATCCTAGTTAGAATGTTTTCAAGATACGGACTCAAAACATGCTCAAAATCGATAATTTAGGTGCTGAAAGTCGATATGTGCATGCATCTTCAGTACCCGTTTATATCTCAAATTCAGATTCAAAATACCCGACAATTCGATATTTAGGTGTCCAAGAAGCGATCTGTACATGCCTACTCAGATACAGGCCCAAAACATGCTGAAAATAGATATTTTAGGTTCCCAAAACCAATGTGTGTATGCATCTTCTGCACCCGTTTATCTCCCAAATTCAACCTCAAAACACCCGAAAATTCGATATTTTTGGGTCCCAGAAGCGATCTCTACATGCCTACTCAATGCTAGAATGTTTTCAAAATATAGGATCAAAACATGCTAAAAATCGATATTTTAAGTGTCCAAAGTCAATATGTGCATGCATCTTCTCTACCCATTTATATCTTAAATTCAGGCTAAAAACACCCGAAAATTCGGTATTTTTGGGTCTTAGAAGCGATCTGTACATGCCTATTCATAGTTAGAATGTTTTCCAGATACGGACCCAAAACATGCTCAAAATCGATAATTTAGGTGCTAAAAGTCGATATGTGCATGCATCTTCAGTACCCGTTTATATCTCAAATTCAGGTTAAAAACACCCGAAAATTCGATATTTAGGGGTCCAAGAAGCGATCTGTACATGCCTACTCCGTGTTAGAGTATTTTCAAAATACAGGCCCAAAACATGCTGAAAATCGATATTTTATGTGCTCAAAGTCAATATGTGCATGCATCTTCTGTACCCGTTTATATCTTAAATTCAGATTCAAAACACCCGAAAATTCGATATTTTTGGGTCCCAGAAGCGATATGTACATGCCTACTTAGATACAGGCCCAAAACATGCTGAAAATAGATATTTTAGGTGCCAAAAGCCAATATGTGTATGCATCTTCTGCACCCTTTTATCTCCGAAATTCAACCTCAAAACACCCGAAAAATCGATATTTTTGGGTCCCAGAAGCGATTTCTACATGCCTACTCAATGCTAGAATGTTTTCAAAATATAGGCTCAAAACATGATAAAAATCGATATTTTAAGTGTCCAAAGTCGATATGTGCATGCATCTTCTCTACCCATTTAAATATCAAATTCAGGCTAAAAACACCCGAAAATTCGGTATTTTTGGGTCTTACAAGCGATCTGTACATGCCTACTCCTAGTTAGAATGTTCTCAAGATACGGACCCAAAACATGCTCAAAATCGATATTTTAGGTGCCAAAAGTCGATATGTGCATGTATCTTCAGTACCCGTTTATATCTCAAATCCAGGCTTAAAACACCCGAAAATTCGATATTTAGGGGTCCAAGAAGCGATCTGTACATGCCTACTCCGTGTTAGAGTATTTTCAAAATACAGGCCCAAAACATGCTGAAAATCGATATTTTAGGTGCCCAAAGTCAATATGTGCATTCATCTTATGTATCCGTTTATATCTCAAATTCGGGCTAAAAACACCCGAAAGTCCGATATTTTGGGGTCCCAGAAGCGATCTGTACATGCCTACTCAGTGTTAGAATATTTTCAAAATATAGCCCGAAAACACGCTAAAAATCGATAATTTAGGTGCCCAAAGTTAATATCTCAAATTCAGGCACAAAACACCCGAAAATTCGATATTTTGGGGTCCCAGAAGCGATCTGGACATGCCTATTCCGTGTTAGAGTATTTTCAAAATACAGGCCCAAAGCATACTTAAAATCGATCTTTTAGGTGCCCAAAAGTCGATATGTGCTTACATCTTCTGTACCCGGTTATGTCTTAAATTCAGGCTCGCAACACCCGAAAATTCGATATTTTTTGGTCCCAGAAGCGATCTGTACATGCCTACTCGAATACAGGCCAAAAACATGCTGGAAATCGATTTTTTAGGTGCCCAAAGTCAATATATGTATGCATCTTCTACTCCCGTTTATATCCCAAATTCAACCTCAAAACACCCGAAAATTCGATATTTTTGGGTCCCAGAAACGATCTGTACATGTCCACTCAGTGCTAGAATGTTTTCAAAATAGAGGCTTATAACATGCTAAAAATCGATATTTTAAGTGTCCAAAGTCGATATTTGCATGCATCTTCTGTACCCGTTTATATCTCAAATTCAGGCTCAAAACACCCAAAAATTCGATATTTTGGGGCCCCAGAAGTGATCTGTACTCAGTGATAGAATATTTTCAAAATATAGGCCTAAAACATGTTAAAAATCGATATTTTAAGTGACCAAAGTCGATATCTTAAATTCAGGCACAAAACACCCGAAAATTCGATATTTTGGGGTCCCTGAAGCGATCTGTACATGCCTACTCCGTGTTAAAGTATATTCAAAATACAGGCCCGTAACATACTGAAAATCGATCTTTTTGGTGCCCAAAAGTCGATATGTGCATGTATCTTCTGTACCCGTTTATATCTCAAATTCAGGCTCAAAGCACCCGAAAATTCGATATTTTGGGGTCCCTGAAGCGACATGTACATGCCTACTCCTTGTTAGAGTATTTTCAAAATACAGGCCCAAAACATGCTGAAAATCGATATTTTAGGTGCCCAAAGTCGATATGTGCATGCATCTTCTGTACCCGTTTATATCTCAAATTAAGGCTTAAAACACCCGAAAATTCGATATTTTGGGGTCCCAAAAGCGATCTGTACATGCCTACTCAGATACAGGCCCAAAACATGCTGAAAATCGATATTTTAGGTGCCCAAAAGTCGATATGTGCATGCATGTTCAGTAGCTGCTTATATCTCAAATTCAGGCTCAAAACACCCTAAAATTCGATATTTTGGGGTCCAAGAAGCGATCTGTACATGCCTACTCGGATATAGGCCCAAAACATGCTGATAATCGATTTTTTAGGTGCCCAAAGTTAATATGTGTATGCATCTTCTACACCCGTTTTTATCCCAAATTCAACCTCAAAACCCCCGTAAATTCGATATTTTTGGGTCCCAGAAGCGATCTGTACATGCCTACTCAGTGCTAGAATGTTTTCAAAATATAGGCTCAAAACATGCTAAAAATCGATATTTTAAGTGTCCAAAGTCGATATGTGCATGCATCTTCTGTACCCGTTTATATCTCAAATTAAGGCTCAAAACACCCGAAAATTCGATATTTTGGGGCCCCAGAAGTGATCTGTACATGCCTACTCAGTGCTAGAATATTTTCAAAATATAGGCCCAAAACATGCTAAAAATCGATATTTTAAGTGACCAAAGTCGTTATGTGCATGCATCTTCTGTACCCGTTTATATCTCAAATTCAGGCTAAAAACACCCGAAAATTTGATATTTTGGGGCCCAAGAAATGATCTGTACATGCCTACCCAGTGCTAGAATATTTTCAAAATATAGGCCCAAATCATGCTAAAAATCGATATTTTAAGTGCCCAAAGTCGATATCTTAAATTAAGGCACAAAACACCCGAAAATTCTATATTTTGGGGTCCCTGAAGCGATCTGTACATGCCTACTCCGTGTTAGAGTATTTTCAAAATACAGGCCCAAAACATACTGAAAATCGATCATTTTGGTGCCCAAAAGTCGATATGTGCATGTATCTTCTGTACCTGTTTATATCTCAAATTCAGGCTCAAAACACCCAAAAATTCGATATTTTGGGGTCCCAGAAGCGATCTGTACATGCCTACTCATATACAGGCCCAAAACATGCTCAAAATCAATATTTTAGGTGCCCAAAGTCAATATGTGTATGCATCTTCTGCACCCGTATATATCCCAAATTCAAACTCAAAACACCTGAAAAACCAATATTTTTGGGTCCCAGAAGCGATCTGTATATGCCTACTCAATGCTAGAATGTTTTCAAAATATAGGCTCAAAACATGCTAAAAATCGATATTTTAAGTGTCCAAAGTCGATATGTGCATGCATCTTCTGTACCCGTTTATATCTCAAATTTAGGCTAAAAACACCCGAAAATTCGGTATTTTGGGGTCCTAGAAGCGATCTGTACATGCCTACTCCTAGTTAGAATGTTTTCAAGATACAGGCCCAAAACATGCTCAAAATCGATATTTTAGGTGCCCAAAAGTCGATATGTGCATTCATCATCTGTACCCGTTTATATCTCAAATTCTGGCTCAAAAACACCCAAAAATTCGATATTTTTGGGTCCAAGAAGCGATCTGTACATGCTTACTCCGTGTTAGAGTATTTTCAAAATACAGGCCTAAAACATGCTGAAAATCGATATTTTGGGTGCCCAAAGTCAATATGTGCATGCATCTTCTGTACCCGTTTATATCTCAAATTCAGGCTCAAAACACCCGAAAATTAAATATTTTTGGGTCCCAGAAACGATCTGTACATGTATACTGAGTGCTAGAATATTTTCAAAATATAGGCCGAAAACATGCTAAAAATCGATATTTTAGGTGCCCAAAGTCAATATCTCAAATTTAGGCTCAAAACACCCAAAACATCGATATTTTGGGGTCCCAGAAGCGATCTGTACATGCCTACTCCGTGTTAGAGTATTTTCAAATACAGGCCCAAAGCATACTGAAAATTGATCTTTTAGGTGCCCAAACGTCGATATGTGCTTGCATCTTCTGCACCCGTTTATATCCCAAATTCAACCTCAAAACACCCGAAAATTCGATATTTTTGGGTCCCAGAAGCGATCTCTACATGCCTACTCAGTACTAGAATGTTTTCAAAATATAGGCTCAAGACATGCTAAAAATCGATATTATAAGTGTCTAAAGTCGATATGTGGATGAATCTTCTCTACCCATTTATATCTCAAATTCAGGCTAAAAAACACCCGAAAATTCGGTATTCTTGGGTCTTAGAAGCGATCTGTACATGCCAACTCCTAGTTATAATGTTTTCAAGATACGGACCAAAAACATGCTCAAAATCGATATTTTAGGTGCGAAAAGTCGATAAGTGCATGCATCTTCAGTACCCGTTTATATCTCAAATTCAGGCTCAAAACACCCGAAAATTCGGAATTTTTGGGTCCAAGAAGCGATCTGTACATGCCCACTCCGTGTTAGAGTATTTTCAAAATACAGGCCCAAAACATGCTGAAAATCGATATTTTAGGTGCCCTAAGTCAATATGTGCATGCATCTTCTGTACCCGTTTATATCCCAAATTCAACCTCAAAACCTCCGAAAATTCGATTTTTTGGGTCCCAGAAGCGATCTGTACATGCCTACTCAGTGCTAGAATGTTTTCAAAATATAAGCTCAAAACATGCTAAAAATCGATATATTAAGTGTTCAAAGTCGATATGTGCATGCATTTTCTGTACCCGTTTATATCTCAAATTCATGCTCAAAACACCCGAAAATTCGATATTTTGGGGCCCCAGAAGTGATCTGTACATGCCTACTCGGTTCTAGAATATTTTCAAAATATTTGGCCCAAAACATGCTAAAAATCGATATTTTAAGTGACCAAAGTCGATATCTCAAATTCAGGCACAAAACACCCGAAAATTCGATATTTTGGGGTCCCTGAAGCGATCTGTACATGCTTACTCCGTGTTAGAGTATTTTCAAAATACAGGCCCAAAACATACTGAAAATCGATCTTTTTGGCGCCCAAAAGTCGATATGTGCATGTATCTTCTGTACCTGTTTATATCTCAAATTCAGGCTCAAAACACCCGAAAATTCGATATTTTGGGGTCCAAGAAGCGATCTGTACAACTCAGTGTTAGAGTATTTCAAAATATAGGCCCAAAACATGCTGAAAATCGATATTTTAGGTGCCCTAAGTCAATATGTGCATGTATCTTCTGTACCCGTTTATATCTCAAATTCAGGCTCAAAACACCCGAAAATTCGATATTTTGGGGCCCCATAAATGATCTGTACATGCCTACCCAGTGCTAGAATATTTTCAAAATATAGGCCCAAATCATGCTAAAAATCGATATTTTAAGTGCCCAAAGTCGATATCTTAAATGAAGGCACAAAACACCCGAAAATTCTATATTTTGAGGTCCCTGAAGCGATCTGTACATGCTTACTCCATGTTAGAGTATTTTCAAAATACAGGCCCAAAACATACTGAAAATCGATCTTTTTGGTGCCCAAAAGTCGATATGTGCATGTATCTTCTGTACCTGTTTATATCTCAAATTCAGGCTCAAAACACCCAAAAATTCGATATTTTGGGGTCCCAGAAGCGATCTGTACATACCTACTCATATACAGGCCCAAAACATGCTCAAAATTAATATTTTAGGTGCCCAAAGTCAATATGTGCATGCATCTTCTGTACCCGTTTATATCTCAAATTCAGGCTCAAAACAACCGAAAATTCAATATTTTTGGGTCCCAGAAGTGATCTGTACATGCATACTGAGTGCTAGAATGTTTTCAAAATATAGGCTCAAAACATGCTAAAAATCGATATTTTAAGTGTCCAAAGTCGATATGTGCATGCATCTTCTGTACCCGTTTATATCTCAAATTTAGGCTAAAAACACCCTAAAATTCGGTATTTTTGGGTCCTAGAAGCGATCTGTACATCCCTACTCCTAGTTAGAATGTTTTCAAGATACAGGCCCAAAACATGCTCAAAATCGATATTTTAGGTGCCCAAAAGTCGATATGTGCATTCATCTTCAGTACCCGTTTATATCTCAAATTCAGGCTCAAAACACCCAAAAATTCGATATTTTTGAGTCCAAGAAGCGATCTGTACATGCCTACTCCGTGTTAGAGTATTTTCAAAATACAGGCCTAAAACATGCTAAAAATCGATATATTAAGTGTTCAAAGTCGATATGTGCATGCATTTTCTGTACCCGTTTATATCTCAAATTCAGGCTCAAAACACCCAAAAATTCGATATTTTTGGGTCCCAGAAGCGATCTGTACATGCCTACTCAATGCTAGAATGTTTTCAAAATATAGGCTCAAAACATGCTAAAAATCGATATTTTAAGTGTCCAAAGTCGATATGTGCATGCATCTTCTGTACCCGTTTATATCTCAAATTTAGGCTAAAAACACCCGAAAATTCGGTATTTTTGGGTCCTAGAAGCGATCTGTACATGCCTACTCCTAGTTAGAATGTTTTCAAGATACAGGCCCAAAAAATGCTCAGAATCGATATTTTAGGTGCCCAAAAGTCGATATGTGCATGCATCTTCAGTGCCCGTTTATATCTCAAATTCAGGCTCAAAACACCCAAAAATTCGATATTTTTGGGTCCAAGAAGCGATCTGTACATGCCTACTCCGTGTTAGAGTATTTTCAAAATACAGGCCTAAAACATGCTGAAAATCGATATTTTGGGTGCCCAAAGTCAATATGTGCATGCATCTTCTGTACCCGTTTATATCTCAAATTCAGGCTCAAAACACCCGAAAATTCAATATTTTTGGGTCCCAGAAGTGATCTGTACATGCATACTGAGTGCTAGAATGTTTTCAAAATATAGGCTCAAAACATGCTAAAAATCGATATTTTAAGTGTCCAAAGTCGATATGTGCATGCATCTTCTGTACCCGTTTATATCTCAAATTTAGGCTAAAAACACCCGAAAATTCGGTATTTTTGGGTCCTAGAAGCGATCTGTACATCCCTACTCCTAGTTAGAATGTTTTCAAGATACAGGCCCAAAACATGCTCAAAATCGATATTTTAGGTGCCCAAAAGTCGATATGTGCATTCATCTTCAGTACCCGTTTATATCTCAAATTCAGGCTCAAAACACCCAAAAATTCGATATTTTTGGGTCCAAGAAGCGATCTGTACATGCCTACTCCGTGTTAGAGTATTTTCAAAATACAGGCCTAAAACATGCTAAAAATCGATATATTAAGTGTTCAAAGTCGATATGTGCATGCATTTTCTGTACCCGTTTATATCTCAAATTCATGCTCAAAACACCCGAAAATTCGATATTTTGGGGCCCCAGAAGTGATCTGTACATGCCTACTCGGTTCTAGAATATTTTCAAAATATAGGCCCAAAACATGCTAAAAATCGATATTTTAAGTGACCAAAGTCGATATCTCAAATTCGGGCACAAAACACCCGAAAATTCGATATTTTGGGGTCCCTGAAGCGATCTGTACATGCTTACTCCGTGTTAGAGTATTTTCAAAATACAGGCCCAAAACATACTGAAAATCGATCTTTTTGGCGCCCAAAAGTCGATATGTGCATGTATCTTCTGTACCTGTTTATATCTCAAATTCAGGCTCAAAACACCCGAAAATTCGATATTTTAGGGTCCCAGAAGCGATCAGTACATGCCTACTCAGATACAGGCCCAAAACATGCTCAAAATCGATATTTTAGGTGCCCAAATTCAATATGTGTATGCATATTCTGCACCCGTTTATATCCCAAATTCAACCTCAAAACACCTGAAAAATCGATATTTTTGGGTCCCAGAAGCGGTCTGTACATGCCTACTCAATGCTAGAATGTTTTCAAAATATAGGCTCAAAACATGCTAAAAATCGATATTTTAAGTGTCCAAAGTCGATATGTGCATGCATCTTCTGTACCCGTTTATATCTCAAAGTCAGGCTCAAAACACCCGAAAATTCGATATTTTGGGGCCCCAGAAATGATCTGTACATGCCTACTCAGTGCTAGAATATTTTCAAAATATAGGCCGAAAACATGCTAAAAATCGATATTTTAAGTGCCCAAAGTCGATATCTTAAATTCAGGCACAAAACACCCGAAAATTCGATATTTTGGGGTCCCTGAAGCGAAATGTACATGCCTACTCCGTGTTAGAGTATTTTCAAAATACAGGCCCAAAACATACTGAAAATCGATATATTAGGTGCCCAAAAGTCGATATGTGCATGCATATTCAGTACCTGCTTATATCTCAAATTCAGGCTCAAAACACCCGAAAACTCGATATTTTGGGGTCCCTGAAGCGATCTGTACAACTCCGTGTTAGAGTATTTTCAAAATATATTCCCAAAACATGCTGAAAATCGATATTTTAGGTGCCCAAAGTCAATATGTGCATGCATCTTCTGTACCCGTTTATATCTCAAATTCAGGCTCAAAATACCCGAAAATTCGATATTTTGGGGTCCCTGAAACGACATGTACATGCCTACTCCGTGTTAGAGAATTTTCAAAATACGGGCACAAAACATACTGAAAACCGATCTTTTAGTTGCCCAAAAGTCGATATGTGCATGCATCTTCTGTACCCGCTTATATCTCAAATTCAGGCTCACAACACCCGAAAATTCGATATTTTTGGGTCCCAGAAGCGATCTGTACATGCCTATTCAGATACAGGCCCAAAACATGCTGAAAATCGATATTTTAGGTGCCCAAAGTAAATATGTGTATTCATCTTCTGCACCCGTTTATATCCCAAATTCAACCTCAAAACACCCGAAAATTCGATATTTTTGGGTCCCAGAAGTGATCTGTACATTCCTACTCAGTGCTAGAATGCTTTCAAAATATAGGCTGAAAACATGCTAAAAATCGATATTTTAAGTGTCCAAAGTCGATATGTGCATGCATCTTCTGTACCTGTTTATATCTCAAATTCAGGCTCAAAACACCCGAAAATTCGATATTTTGGGGTCCCAGAAGCGATCAGTACATGCCTACTCAGATACAGGCCCAAAACATGCTCAAAATCTATATTTTAGGTGCCCAAAGTCAATATGTGTATGCATCTTCTGCTCCCGTTTATATCCCAAATTCAACCTCAAAACACCTGTAAAATCGATATTTTTGGGTCCCAGAAGTGATCTGTACATGCCTACTCAATGCTAGAATGTTTTCAAAATATACGCTCAAAACATGCTAAAAATCGATATTTTAAGTGTCCAAAGTCGATATGTGCATGCATCTTCTGTACCCGTTTATATCTCAAATTCAGGCTCAAAACACTCGAAAATTCGATATTTTGGGGTCCCTGAAGCGATCTGTACATGCCTACTCCGTGTTAGAGTATTTTCAAAATACAGGCCCAAAACATGGTGTCATGCCCCTTGACAGCGTCTACCTCAGTAGGATTGTATATCATGTATTTCTGTAGGATTGTTTATTATGTATGATTGTAGAGACCCTCAGCCAGTTGTATATTATACATTGTATGATTGTATAGACCCTCAGCCACTGACGATCGTTCCCGCACCACTTCCTTCCCCCTAAACTATTAACGAGGCAGTCTCTCGTTCGACTCCCCAGAGAGTCGAGTGCCTTCACTCCCTTCAGGAGGTTTCGAAGGTACTTCTTCGAACAAGCCTTCGAAGCAGGCCGGGCTTCACCCGCCTGTATATAAGGCGCCTAGCTTGTCCCAGAAATTGAGTCTCATCAGCAGCTCGGCTGCATCTCGACATCAGGCCTTTTCTCTCTCCCAAGGTTTTGTAAGGTTGTGGTCCGGGAGTGTATTCTAGGTGTGCTGCCTCCACTTCACCCAGATAAGTTTTTGTGGCTGTGTTGTGTACCATTTGTATGGTATGTCCCTGTTCTCATTTGTGCTGTGTAACTGTTCACTGTCCTGTTTCAACTCGGGAGTTATATGTTCTGTTCTGGAGTTGGTGAATAATTATTTTAAACTAAACTAAACCTGGTTTTTTCGTGCTTACCTTAACCAACTACGGTGACGAGTGGCTTATCACAGTGATACTGAGCCCCTAGACTGGTAATCATTGCTCACTGCCCATTACTGTGCTAGGCCAGATCGTTACATGGGGGCCTGTCCGGGATCCGATTGTTGTGAATTGTTTGCACAGTACATGGAGATAGGGACCTGCCTGCATACTAGGAAATTATGCCCGTTAGGTTAGGAGTGGAATAATTCTTAAATTGTTGTGCTAAAGTTACTTCGTGGATTCATACGTTGACTCTACACTTGGCCAGTGTGGTGTTAGGGTACCCTCCTATAGGTGATGTGATACGTAAACAACTGGAAACTGAAAACCACAGGTTCAGCGGTAATACTTGTCCCTGTGTCAAACACAAACTTACACTACCCACCTGAGAGATAAAGACTGGCTCCCGCCATCGTCATCTGGAGACTCATCATTTTCATTTCTAATTCTTAAGAGACAAGAGAGCTCTTCTCATCAGTTAACTAGTATATACACTCAACTGTGCGTTTGACCAGCCTCAATCTGTTTAGCGAGCGCTAAGTCTGTCTGTGAGTATGAGCGGGAAATACGCCACACTCATTTCATGTCCCTGGCAAACGGCAGTTTGAAGTGTCTACGGCTGTCTATTGCTAGTTTGGGAAGCAAGTCCTTGAGCCGTCTAATGTGATTTTAGTGTCTTATGTTTTTTTTGTGTATTGTTGTTAATTAATACTAAGTAGCTATTGGGCATAAACTTCTAGTGGTGGAATCGGAACTGGTCTCGAGTCACAATGTCAAGTTTCGACCCAGTCGAGTTTGTCGGTAACCCGTCGGTGGAGGAGTTGGTTGATGCTGACGTCAGAAAGGATGATTTAAAGTACTTAGCCACTAGTTATAACATTCCCTTCACATATAGTACCACGAAAGCCCAGTTGAAAGAAATGGTTCTTGCTCATCTGAGAGTGACGGGAGGCAACTCACAAGGGGTGGTACAAACCAACGACCCCAAGGAGACCCTGGAGATAGAGAAGGTGAAGCTTGAAGCCATGAAACTGAAACTACAGTACGAACTAACCGAGCGAGACAACGCGAAGATAAAGTTCCAGTTCGAGGAGCAACGTCGAGAAGAAGAGCGACAAGAACGTGCCCTCGAAAGGCAACACGAGCTACACCTTCTCCAACTAAAGGCTAGTCCAGTAGCCCCACAGACTTCAGAACCAGTAAACTTCGACGTTGGTAAACACCTCAAGCTTGTACCTGCCTTCTCCGAAGATAATCCCGAAGTTTTCTTCAGAGAATTCGAGTCAACTGCCTCCCATTTTCAGTGGCCAAGGGACCATTGGGTATGGCTAATTAAGCCTAAACTTGTAGGTAGGGCTATCACTGTATGTGACGGGATAGAGGATAATACAAACTATGACTCGGGTAAGGAAGCTATAATCTCCTCCTATTCAATCTCCACCGAAGGTTACCGACAGGCCTTTAGGAACCTAAACAAAACCTATGTCCAGACTTTCACAGAGTTTGCTTCTGAGAAATTAAGAGCTTTCCGGAGGTGGGTGAAGTCGGCGAATGTTGCCACTTTTGATGAATTAGCTAACTTAATAGTCACTGAAGAATTCAAACGAAAAGTTCCGTATTCCATCATGGTGCACATTATTGACAAGGAGGAAACTGACTTAATCAGGGCAGCCAATATCGCCGATGTTTTTTCCCTTATCCATCGCCCCGGGCTGAGAGAAAAGGCCTTGGGAGAGAAGAGACCTAATATTGTTAGGACAGATGCAGGTTCTCACACTAACCCTGGTAAACCCGTTGGACAGAGTCTCCCTGAACAATTTAAAACCATTTGTAGATACTGTAAGAAGGAAGGACATTTTGTTAAAGATTGTCCTGACCCTAGATGTAAGGTGGCAAAGGGTAGTACCAATACCAACCCGTTCACTCGACCAGTAGCTACCACTAATGTTGTTCAGCCACCCCCACAAGATCTCTTCCAGCCTTTCCGATCGACTGGCACCGTATCCCTCGGTGCTGGTATGGAGCTATACCCTGTACAGATCATCAGGGATACCGCATCTGCCCAGTCTCTAATCACCAAGTCCTCTCTACCCAACATCGATAACAACTTGACAGGGGAAAAGGTGCATCTCCAAATGCTGCACGCAAGTACTCCAGTGCCCCTGGCCAAGATCCATCTCAGCTGTGATGCAGTAACGGGACCCGTAATCGTAGGAGTTATTGATACTCCCTTGCCCATTCCTGACTCCACCTTCCTCCTGGGAAATGACCTGGCCGGCAGTTTGGTCGTACCCTTGCTGTCCACGCAGGATTCCCCACTGCCATACAACCCTACCGAGGCTATAGAGAGGGTCCAACCAACGTTGTTCCCCAGTTGTGCAGTCACTCGCGCCCAAGCTCACTGTGCCCTGCCTGAAGATGAAGTCCTAACGCAACATCTTCCGGCTGGGGCATCCCTGAAGGAGCTGATCTCTGAGCATAAACTGGAGGAAGCGCAGAGGTTGGATCCTACTCTAACGGTACTCCAAAGGAAGGCTATCCTTAAGGACAACGTCCTCCATTCCCCATCTTACTACTATGAGGGTGACATATTAATGAGATTCTATAGGCCACCTAGACTAACAGATGATGACACTTGGGCTGAAACCCATCAGGTTGTGTTGCCACAAACTATCAGGACATCTGTAATGGAGATCGCTCATGAAGGTTTTGGGGGGCACCTCGGAATCAAGAAAACTTATTTGAAGCTACTTAATAACTTCTATTGGCCCGGCATGAAACAAGATGTAACCAAATTCATAAACTCTTGCCATACTTGTCAGATAGTGGGTAAACCTAACCAGGCACTCCCTCAGTATCCACTACAGCCCATTCAAGTCCCTTCTGAACCTTTCCAAAAGATCCTCATAGACATCGTTGGCCCTCTCCCTAGAACAAAAAGAGGAAACCAATACATCCTCACTGTCATGTGCCCAAGTACCCGCTATCCAGAAGCTTTTCCATTAAAAAATATTTCGGCTAGGACCATCTCTAACATTCTCATTCATATGTTCACTTCTTATGGTATTCCCCAGGAAATACAAAGCGACCGAGGCTCTAACTTCACGAGTGATCTCTTCCGCCAGGTACTACATGAACTCGACATCCAACAGACTCTGTCCACGGCTTACCATCCTCAGTCTCAGGGAGCTCTTGAACGGTGTCATCAGACCTTGAAATCAATGATCCGTAAGTACTGTAATGAAGGGGATCGGGACTGGGATGAGGGGTTACCATTCCTCTTGTTTGCTATCCGAGAAGCCCCGCAAGAGTCCCTTGGTTGCTCCCCCTTTGAACTCCTCTTTGGTAGGAAAGGGAGAGGTCCGCTTAAGGTAATCAAAGATAAATTAATCCAACCCTCTCCAGCACGACTAGTAACTGTAACAGCTTACCTGGAAAACCTTAAGAATAGACTCGGTAAGGTGCGCCAGTTTGCATCTGATAACTTAGTAAAAGCACAGGAAAAGATGAAAGCTAGGTATGATGTGAACACTAGGTTGAGGGAGTTCAAAGAGGGAGACCAGGTGTTAGCCTACCTCCCAGTCCCAGGGTCCCCCTTGTCAGCCAAGTATCAAGGTCCTTATATGGTAAAAAGAAAGGTTGATGACCGGAATTACATCTTGAATACCCCTGACCGTCGCAAGTCCACACAGCTAGTGCATATCAATTTAATAAAATTATACCTTACCCGAGAACCTGCACCTGATCCATTGAGACTCCCCTGTAACATTATAAATACTGACGAGAACACGCTGGAAAATCTAACCCCAGACAATGAGTGGGAAGGTTGTTCCAATTCCGAAATCTTGCAGGCGTTGCCTGGGTACTTAAAAAACCTAACTGAAACTCAAGTAGACGAGATCTCCAGTGTGTTGTCTCAGTACATAGATGTATTCTCTGATAAGCCTGGATATTGTGAGATCGTGCGCCATGACGTTGAACTCATGCCAGGAACTAACCCCATCCGACAGTCACCCTACAGAGTCCCACACAGGAAGAAAGAACAGCTGAAGAAAGAACTGGACTACCTCCTGGATCATGGCTTGGCGGTCCCGAGCAGGTCACCCTGGGCCTCACCGTGCTTGCTGGTACCTAAAGAGAGCGGACAGTTTCGACTCGTCGTGGACTACCGACGGGTTAACGCTGCCACTACACCTGACGCCTATCCCCTTCCCAGAATTGATGATCTTATTGATGCGGTGGGCCAGTCTAAGTTCATAACCAAAATTGACTTACTAAAAGGTTACCATCAGATCCCACTAACTAATAGGGCTCAAATCATTTCAGCTTTCATCACTCCCTTTGGCCTTTTTCAGTATTTAGTCATGCCTTTTGGACTTAGGAATGCCCCCGCTACATTCCAACGTACTATGAACTGCCTATTACAAGATCTAAATGGAGTAAATGTGTACTTAGATGATGTAATTATATATACAGATACCTGGTCCCAACATCTGCAGCGACTGACTAACGTCCTGGGAAGGCTGCGTGATGCCCATCTGACCATCAACTTGGCCAAGACTACCTTCGGCGGCGCAGTGGTCACCTACCTGGGACACGAAGTGGGTCGCGGCCGAGTTCGACCAAAATCGGCAAACGTGGATGCCATCCTTGCCTATCCTGTCCCCCACACGAAGAAGGCGCTGATGCGGTTCCTGGGGATGGCAGGGTTCTATAGGCGGTACTGCCCTAACTTCTCTGCTGTGGTGGCCCCACTTACTCGCCTGACCAGCAGCAAAGTGACCTACATGTGGACTGCCGACTGTAAAGCCTCGTTCAACCAGCTCAAGACCTATCTCGCACATGGTCCTGTCTTGGTAGCTCCTGACCTGTGTCTCCCCTATCTCCTACAAACTGATGCTAGTGAGGGTGCCCTTGGTGCTGTCCTCCTCCAGGAGAGAGATGGGGTGTTGCATCCTATAGCGTATCACTCCGCCACGTTCAACAAGCACCAACGTAACTACAGCACCATCGAGAAGGAGCTCCTAGCAATCATCTCTGCCTTCAAGAAGTTCGAGTGTTACCTCTACGGACAACAGAAGATACAAGTCTACACTGACCACAATCCCTTGACCTTCCTCACCAGAACCCAGTTCTCCAATCAACGCCTTCTGCGTTGGTCCCTCTACCTACAGCCATATCATATAGAGATTAAGCATATTAAAGGTTCTGAAAACTACTTTGCGGACGCGCTGTCAAGGAGCCTCATGATGTGTGCAGCCTAAACTCCTGTAAAGTTTAGTCTCCCAAGGGGGGAGGTGTCATGCCCCTTGACAGCGTCTACCTCAGTAGGATTGTATATCATGTATTTCTGTAGGATTGTTTATTATGTATGATTGTAGAGACCCTCAGCCAGTTGTATATTATACATTGTATGATTGTATAGACCCTCAGCCACTGACGATCGTTCCCGCACCACTTCCTTCCCCCTAAACTATTAACGAGGCAGTCTCTCGTTCGACTCCCCAGAGAGTCGAGTGCCTTCACTCCCTTCAGGAGGTTTCGAAGGTACTTCTTCGAACAAGCCTTCGAAGCAGGCCGGGCTTCACCCGCCTGTATATAAGGCGCCTAGCTTGTCCCAGAAATTGAGTCTCATCAGCAGCTCGGCTGCATCTCGACATCAGGCCTTTTCTCTCTCCCAAGGTTTTGTAAGGTTGTGGTCCGGGAGTGTATTCTAGGTGTGCTGCCTCCACTTCACCCAGATAAGTTTTTGTGGCTGTGTTGTGTACCATTTGTATGGTATGTCCCTGTTCTCATTTGTGCTGTGTAACTGTTCACTGTCCTGTTTCAACTCGGGAGTTATATGTTCTGTTCTGGAGTTAGTGAATAATTATTTTAAACTAAACTAAACCTGGTTTTTTCGTGCTTACCTTAACCAACTACGGTGACGAGTGGCTTATCACAGTGATACTGAGCCCCTAGACTGGTAATCATTGCTCACTGCCCATTACTGTGCTAGGCCAGATCGTTACAATGGCCAAAATCGATATTTTAGGTGCCCAAAGTTGATATGTATATGAATCTTCTGTACCCGTTTATATCTCAAATTAAGGCTCAAAACACCCGAAAATTCAATATTTTGTGGTCCCAGAAACGATCTGTACATGCCTACTCAGATACAGGCCCAAAACATGCTCAAAATCGATATTTTAGGTGCCCAAAAGTCGATATGTGCATGCATATTCAGTACCTGCGTATATCTCAAATTCAGGCTCAAAACACCCGAAAACTCGATATTTTGTGGTCCAAGAAGCGATCTGTACAACTCCGTGTTAGAGTATTTTCAAAATATAGGCCCAAAACATGCTGAAAATCGATATTTTAGGTCCCCAAAGTCAATATGTACATGCATATTCTGTACCCGTTTATATCTCAAAGTCAGGCTCAAAACACCCGAAAATTCGATATTTTGGGGCCCCAGAAATGATCTGTACATGCCTACTCAGTGCTAGAATATTTTCAAAATATAGGCCGAAAACATGCTAAAAATCGATATTATAAGTGCCCAAAGTCGATATCTTAAATTCAGGCACAAAACACCCGAAAATTCGATATTTTGTGGTCCCTGAAGCGACCTGTACATGCCTACTCCGTGTTAGAGTATTTTCTAAAGACAGGCCCAAAACATACTGAAAATCGATATTTTAGGTGCCCAAAAGTCGATATGTGCATGCATATTCAGTAACCGTTTATATCTCAAATTCTGGCTCAAAACACCCGAAAATTCGATATTTTGGGGCCCAAGAAGCGATCTGTACTTGCCTACTCCGTGTTAGAGTATTTTCAAAATATAGGCCACAAACATGCTGAAGATCGATATTTTAGGAGCCCAAAGTCAATATGTGCATGCATCTTCTGTACCCGTTTATATCTCAAATTCAGGCTCAAAACTCCCGAAAATTCGATATTTGGAGGTCCCAGAAGCGATCTGTACATGCCTACTCAGTGCTAGAATATTTTCAAAATATAGGCCCAAAACATGCTAAAAATCGATATTTTAGGTGCCCAAAGTCGATATCTCAAATTCAGGCACAAAACCCCCGGAAATTCGCTATTTTGGGGTCCCAGAAGCGATCTGTACATGCCTACTCCGTGTTAGAGTATTTTAAAAATACAGGCCCAAAACATACTGAAAATCGATCTTTTAGGTGCCCAAAAGTCGATATGTGCATGCATCTTCTGTACCCGTTTATATCTCAAATTCAAGCTGAAAACACCCGAAAATTCGATATTTTGGGGTCCCAGAAGCGATCTGTACATCTCTACTCAGATACAGGCCCAAAACATGCTGAAAATCGATATTTTAGGTGCCTAAAGTCAATATGTGTATGCATCTTCTGCACTCTTTTATATCCCAAATTCAGTCTCAAAACACCCGAAAATTCGATATTTTTGGGTCCCTGAAGCGATCTGTACATGCCTAGTCAGTGCTATCATGTTTTCAAAATATAGGCTCAAAACATGCTAAAAATCGATATTTTAAGTGTCCAAAGTCGATATGTGCATGCATCTTCTGTACCCATTTATATCTCAAATTCATTCTCAAAACACGAGAAAAAATCGGTATTTTTTGGTCCTAGAAGCGATCTGTACAGGCCTACTCCTAGTTAGAATGTTTTCAAGATACAGACCCAAAACATGCTCAAAATCGATATTTTAGGTACACAAAAGTCGATATGTGCATGCATCTTCAGTACCCGTTTTTATCTCCAATTCAGGCTCAAAGCACCCGAAAATTCGATATTTTGGGGTCCCAGAAGCGATCTGTACATGCCTACTCCGTGTTAGAGTATTTTCAAAATATAGGCCCAAAACATGCTAAAAATCGATATTTTAGGTGCCCAAAGTCGATGTCTCAAATTAAGGCACAAAACACCCGAAAATTAGATATTTTGGGGTCCCAGAAGCGATCTGTACATGCCTACTCCGTGTTAGAGAATTTTCAAAATACAGGCATAAAACATACTGAAAATCGATCTTTTAGGTGCCCAAAAGTCGATATCTGCATGCATCTTTTGTACCCATTTATATCTCAAATTCAGGCTCAAAACACCCTAAAATTCGATATTTGGGGGTCCCAGAAGCGATCTGTACATGCCTACTCAGATACAGGCCCAAAACATGCTGAAAATCGATATTTTAGGTGCCCAAAGTCAATATGTGCATGCATCTTCTGCACCCGTTTATATTCCAAATTCAACCTCAAAACACCCGAAAATTTGATATTTTTGGGTCCCAGAAGCGATCTGTACATGCCTACTCAGTGCTAGAATGTCTTCAAAATATAGGCTCAAAACATGCTACAAATCGATATTTTAAGTGTCCAAAGTCGATATGTGCATGCACCTTCTGTACCCGTTTATATCTCAAATTCAGGCTCAAAACACCCAAAAATTCGATGTTTTGGGGTCCCGAAGCGATGTGTACATGCCTAGTCAGATACAGGCCCAAAACATGCTGAAAATCGATATTTTAGGTGCCCAAAGTCGATGTCTCAAATTCAGGCACAAAACACCCGAAAATTCGATATTTTTGGGTCCCAGAAGCGATCTGTACATTCCTACTCAGTGCTAGGATATTTTCAAAATATAGGCTCAAAACATGCCAGAAATCGATATTTTTAATGTCCAAAGTCGATATGTGCATGCATCTTCTGTACCCGTTTATATCTCAATTCAGGCTCAAAACACTCAAAAATTCGGTATTTAAGGGTCCAAGAAGCGCTCTGTACATGCCTACTCCGTGTTAGAGTATTTTCTAAATACAGGCCCAAAACATGCTGATAATTGATATTTTAGGTGCACAAAGTCAATATGTGCATGCATCTTCTGTAACCGTTTTTATCTCAAATTCAGGCTCACAACACCCGAAAATTCGATATTTTGGGGTCCGAGATGCGATCTGTACATCCCTATTCATATACAGGCCCAAAACATGCTGAAAATCGATATTTTAGGTGCCCAAAGTCTATATGTATATGCATCTTCTGCTCCCGTTTATATCTCAAATTCAGGCTCGCAACACCCGAAAATTCGATATTTTTGGGTCCCAGAAGCGATCTGTACATGCCTATTCAGAAACAGGCCCAAAACATGCTGAAAATCGATATTTTAGGTGCCCAAAGTCAATATGTGTATTCATCATCTGCACCCGTTTATATCCCAAATTCAACCTCAAAACACCCGAAAATTCGATATTTTTGGGTCCCAGAAGTGATCTGTACATTCCTACTCAGTGCTAGAATGCTTTCAAAATATAGGCTGAAAACATGCTAAAAATCGATATTTTAAGTGTCCAAAGTCGATATGTGGATGCATCTTCTCAACCATTTATATCTCAAATTCAGGCTAAAAAACACCCTAAAATTCGGTATTCTTGGGTCTTAGAAGCGATCTGTACATGCCAACTCCTAGTTATAATGTTTTCAAGATACGGACCAAAAACATGCTCAAAATCGATATTTTAGGTGCGAAAAGTAGATAAGTGCATGCATCTTCAGTACCCGTTTATATCTCAAATTCCGGCTCAAAACACCCGAAAATTCGGAATTCGGAAGTGATCTGTACATGCCTACTCAGTGCTAGAATGTTTTAAAATACAGGCTCAAAACATGCTAAAAATCGATATATTAAGTGTTCAAAGTCGATATGTGCATGCATTTTCTGTACCCGTTTATATCTCAAATTCATGCTCAAAACACCCGAAAATTCGATATTTTGGGGCCCCAGAAGTGATCTGTACATGCCTACTCGGTTCTAGAATATTTTCAAAATATAGGCCCAAAACATGCTAAAAATCGATATTTTAAGTGACCAAAGTCGATATCTCAAATTCAGGCAGAAAACACCCGAAAATTCGATATTTTGGGGTCCCTGAAGCGATCTGTACATACCTACTCCGTGTTAGAGTATTTTCAAAATACAGGCCCAAAACATGCTCAAAATCGATATTTTAGGTGCCCAAATTCAATATGTGTATGCATCTTCTGCACCCGTTTATATCCCAAATTCAACCTCAAAACACCTGAAAAATCGATATTTTTGGGTCCCAGAAGCGATCTGTACATGCCTACTCAATGCTAGAATGTTTTCAAAATATAGGCTCAAAACATGCTAAAAATCGATATTTTAAGTGTCCAAAGTCGATATGTGCATGCATCTTCTGTACCCGTTTATATCTCAAAGTCAGGCTCAAAACACCCGAAAATTCGATATTTTGGTGCCCCAGAAATGATCTGTACATGCCTACTCAGTGCTAGAATATTTTCAAAATATAGGCCGAAAACATGCTAAAAATCGATATTTTAAGTGCCCAAAGTCGATATCTTAAATTCAGGCACAAAACACCCGCAAATTCGATATTTTGGGGTCCCTGAAGCGAAATGTACATGCCTACTCCGTGTTAGAGTATTTTCAAAATACAGGCCCAAAACATACTGAAAATCGATATTTTAGGTGCCCAAAAGTCGATATGTGCATGCATATTCAGTACCTGCTTATATCTCAAATTCAGGCTCAAAACACCCGAAAACTCGATATTTTGGGGTCCCTGAAGCGATCTGTACAACTCCGTGTTAGAGTATTTTCAAAATATATTCCAAAAACATGCTGAAAATCGATATTTTAGGTGCCCAAAGTCAATATGTGCATGCATCTTCTGTACCCGTTTATATCTCAAATTCAGGCTCAAAACACCCGAAAATTCGATATTTTGGGGTTCCATAAACGATCAGTACATGCCTACTCAGATACAGGCCCAAAACATGCTGAAAATCGATATTTTAGGTGCCCAATGTCAATATGTGTATGCATCTTCTGCACCCGTTTATATCCCAAATTCAACCTCAAAACACCTGAAAATTCGATATTTTTGGGTCCCAGAAGCAATCTGAACATGCCTACTCAGTGCTAGAATGTTTCCAAAACATAAGCTCAAAACATGCTAAAAATCGATATTTATAAGTGTCCAAAGTCGATATGTGCATGCATCTTCAGTACTCGTTTATATCTTAAATTCAGGCTCAAAATACCCGAAAATTCGATATTTTGGGGTCCCTGAAGCGACATGTACATGCCTACTCCGTGTTAGAGAATTTTCAAAATACGGGCATAAAACATACTGAAAACCGATCTTTTAGTTGCACAAAAGTCGATATTGCATGCATCTTCTTTACCCGTTTATATCCCAAATTCAGGCTCACAACACCCAAAAATTCGATATTTTTGGGTCCCAGAAGCGATCTGTACATGCCTATTCAGATACAGGCCCAAAACATGCTGAAAATCGATCTTTTAGGTGCCCAAAAGTCGATATGTGCATGCATCTTCTGTACCCGTTTATATTTCAAATTCTGGCCCTAAACACCCTAAAATTCAATATTTTGGGGTCCCAGAAGCAATCTGTACATGCCTACTCAGTGCTAGAATATTTTCAAAATATAGGCTAAAAACATGCTAAAAATCGATATTTTAGGTGCCAAAAAGTCGATATCTCAAATTAAGGCCCAAAACACCCGAAAATTCGATATTTAGGGGTATCAGAAGCGATCTGTACATGCCTACTTAGTGTTAGAGTATTTTCAAAATACAGGCCCAAAACATGCTCAAAATCGATGTTTTAGGTGCCAAAAAGTCGATATGTGCATGCATCCTCAGTACCCGTTTATATCTCAAATTCAGGCTCAAAACACCCAAAAATTCGATATTCTGCGGTCCCAGAAGCGATCTGTACATGCCTATTCCGTGTTAGAGTATTTTCAAAATACATGCCCAAAACATGCTGAAAATCGATATTTTAGATGCTCAAAGTCGATATGTGCATGTATCTTCTGTACCCGTTTATATCTCAAATTCAGGCTCAAAACACCCGAAAATTCAATATTTTGGGGTCCCAGAAGTAATCTGTACATGCCTACTCAGTGCTAGAATATTTTCAAAATATAGGCTAAAAACATGCTAAAAATCGATATTTTAGGTGCCAAAAAGTCGATATCTCAAATTAAGGCCCAAAACACCCGAAAATTCGATATTTAGGGTCCCAGAAGCAATCTGTACATGCCTACTCAGTGCTAGAATATTTTCAAAATATAGGCTAAAAACATGCTAAAAATCGATATTTTAGGTGCCAAATAGTCGATATCTCAAATTAAGGCCCAAAACACCCGAAAATTCGATATTTAGGGGTACCAGAAGCGATCTGTACATGCCTACTTAGTGTTAGAGTATTTTCAAAATACAGGCCCAAAACATGCTCAAAATCGATGTTTTAGGTGCCAAAAAGTCGATAACTGCATGCATCCTCAGTACCCGTTTATATCTCAAATTCAGGCTCAAAACACCCGAAAATTCGATATTCAGCGGTCCCAGAAGCGATCTGTACATGCCTACTCAGTGCTAGAATGTTTTCAAAATATAGGCTCAAAACATGCTGAAAATCGATATTTTAGGTGCCCAAAAGTCGATATGTGCATGCATCTTCTGTACTTGTTTATATCTCAAATTTAAGCTCAAAACACCCGAAAATTCGATATTTATGGGTCCCAGAAGCGATCTGTACATGCCTACTCAGTGCTAGAATATTTTCAAAATATAGGCTAAAAACATGCTAAAAATCGATATTTTAGGTGCCAAAAAGTCGATATCTCAAATTAAGGCCCAAAACACCCGAAAATTCGATATTTAGGGGTCCCAGAGGCGATCTGTACATGCCTACTCTATGTTAGAGTATTTTCAAAATACAGGCCAAAAACATACTGAAAATCGATATTTTAGGTGCCAAATAGTCGATATCTCAAATTAAGGCCCAAAACACCCGAAAATTTGATACTTAGGGGTACCAGAAGCGATCTGTACATGCCTACTTAGTGTTAGAGTATTTTCAAAATACAGGCCCAAAACATGCTCAAAATCGATGTTTTAGGTGCCAAAAAGTCGATAACTGCATGCATCCTCAGTACCCGTTTATATCTCAAATTCAGGCTCAAAACACCCGAAAATTCGATATTCTGCGGTCCCAGAAGCGATCTGTACATGCCTACTCAGTGCTAGAATGTTTTCAAAATATAGGCTCAAAACATGCTGAAAATCGATATTTTAGGTGCCCAAAAGTCGATATGTGCATGCATCTTCTGTACTTGTTTATATCTCAAATTTAAGCTCAAAACACCCGAAAATTCGATATTTATGGGTCCCAGAAGCGATCTGTACATGCCTACTCAGTGCTAGAATATTTTCAAAATATAGGCTAAAAACATGCTAAAAATCGATATTTTAGGTGCCAAAAAGTCGATATCTCAAATTAAGGCCCAAAACACCCGAAAATTCGATATTTAGGGGTCCCAGAGGCGATCTGTACATGCCTACTCTATGTTAGAGTATTTTCAAAATACAGGCCAAAAACATACTGAAAATCGATCTTTTAAGTGAAAAAAATTGGTATGAGCATGCATCTTCTGTACCCGTTTATTTCTCAAATTCTGGCCCTAAACAGCCGAAAATTCGATATTTTTGGGTCCCAGAAGCGATCTGTTCATGCCTACTCAGTGCTAGAATGTTTTCAAAATATAGGCTCAAAACATGCTCAAAATCGATATTTTAGGTGCCCAAAAGTCGATATGTGCATGCATCTTCTGTACCCGTTTATATCTCAAATTCTGGCCCTAAACACCCGAAAATTCAATATTTCGGGGTCCCAGAAGCAATATGTACATGCCTACTCACTGCTAGAATATTTTCAAAATATAGGCTAAAAACATGCTAAAAATCGATATTTTAGGTGCCAAAAAGTCGATATCTCAAATTAAGGCCCAAAATACCCGAAAAATCGATATTTTGGGGTCCCAGAAGCGATCTGTACATGCCTACTCCGTGTTAGAATATTTTCAAAATACATGCCCAAAACATGCTGAAAATCGATATTTTAGATGCCCAAAGTCAATATGTGCATGTATCTTCTGTACCCGTTTATATCTCAAATTCAGGCTCAAAACACCCGAAAATTCAATATTTTGGGGTCCCAGAAGCAATCTGTACATGCCTACTCAGTGCTAGAAAATTTTCAAAATATAGGCTAAAAACATGCTAAAATTCGATATTTTAGGTGCCAAAAAGTCGATATCTCAAATTAAGGCCCAAAACACCCGAAAACTCGATATTTAGGGGTCCCAGAGGCGATCTGTACATGCCTACTCTGTGTTGGAATATTTTCAAAATACAGGCCAAAAACATACTGAAAATCGATCTTTTAGGTGCCCAAAAGTCGATATGTGCATGCATCTTCTGTACCCGTTTATATCTCAAATTCTGGCCCTAAACACACGAAAATTCGATATTTTGGGGTGCCAGAAGCGATCTGTACATGCCTACTCCGTATTAGCCTACTCAGTGCTAGAATGTTTTTAAAATTTAGGCTCAAAACATGCTGAAAATCGATATTTTAGGTGCCCAAAAGTCGATATGTGCATGAATCTTCTGTACCCGTTTATATCTCAAATTCTGGCCTTAAACACCCGAAAATTCAATATTTTGGGGTCCCAGAAGCAATCTGTACATGACTACTCAGTGCTAGAATATTTTCAAAATATAGGCTAAAAACATGCTAAAAATCGATATTTTAGGTGCGTAAAGGCGATATCTCAAATTAAGGCCCAAAACACCCGAAAATTCGATATTTAGGGGTCCCAAAAGCGATCTGTACATGCCTACTCCGTGTTAGAGTATTTTCAAAATACAGGCCAAAAACATACTGAAAATCGATCTTTCAGGTTCCCAAAAGTCGATATGAGCATGCATCTTCTGTACCCGTTTATTTCTCAAATTCTGGCCCTAAACAGCCGAAAATTCGATATTTTTGGGTCCCAGAAGCGATCTGTACATGCCTACTCAGTGCTAGAATGTTTTCAAAATATAGGCTAAAAACATGCTCAAAATCGATATTTTAGGTGCCCAAAAGTCGATATGTGCATGCATCTTCTGTACCCGTTTATATCTCAAATTCTGGCCCTAAACACCCGAAAATTCAATATTTCGGGGTCCCGGAAGCAATCTGTACATGCCTACTCAGTGCTAGAATATTTTCAAAATATAGGCTAAAAACATGCTAAAAATCGATATTTTAGGTGCCAAAAAGTCGATATCTCAAATTCTGGCCCTAAACAAACGAAAATTCGATATTTTGGGGTGCCAGAAGCGATCTGTACATGCCTACTCCGTATTAGCCTACTCAGTGCTAGAATGTTTTTAAAATTTAGGCTCAAAACATGCTGAAAATCGATATTTTAGGTGCCCAAAAGTCGATATGTGCATGAATCTTCTGTACCCGTTTATATCTCAAATTCTGGCCCTAAACACCCGAAAATTCAATATTTTGGGGTCCCAGAAGCAATCTGTACATGCCTACTCAGTGCTAGAATATTTTCAAAATATAGGCTAAAAACATGCTAAAAATCGATATTATAGGTGCCAAAAAGTGGATATCTCAAATTAAGGCCCAAAACACCCGAAAATTCGATATTTAGGGTCCCAGAAGCAGTCTGTACATGCCTACTCCGTGTTAGAGTATTTTCAAAATACAGGCCAAAAACATGCTAAAAATCGATATTTTAGATGCCCAAAGTCAAAATGCGCATGTATCTTCTGTACCCGTTTATATCTCAAATTCAGGCTCAAAACACCCGAAAATTCAATATTTTGGGGTCCCAGAAGCAATCTGTACATGCCTACTCTGTGCTAGAATATTTTCAAAATATAGGCTAAAAACATGCTAAAAATCGATATTTTAGGTGCCAAATAGTCGATATCTCAAATTCAGGCCCAAAACACCCGAAAATTCGATATTTAGGGGTCCCAGAAGCGATCTGTACATGCCTACTCCGTGTTAGAGTATTTTCAAAATACAGGCCAAAAACATACTGAAAATCGATCTTTTAGGTGCCCAAAAGTCGATATATGCATGCATCTTCTGTACCCGTTTATATCTCAAATTCAGGACCTAAACACCCGAAAATTCGATATTTTTGGGTCCCAGAAGCGATCTGTACATGCCTACTCAGTGCTAGAATGTTTTCAAAATATAGGCTCAAAACATGTTCAAGCAAAATCGATTTTTTCGGTGCCCAAAAGTTGGTATGTGCATGCATCTTTTGTACTCGTTTATATCTCAAATTCAAGCTCAAAACACCCGAAAATTCGATATTTTGGGGTCCCAGAATCGATCTGTACATGCCTACACAGTGCTTGAATATTTTCAAAATATATGCTGAAAACATGCTAAAAATCGATATTTTAGGTGCGTATAGGCGATATCTCAAATTCAGGCCCAAAACACCCGAAAATTCGATATTTTGGGGTCCCAGAAGCGATCTGTACATGCCTATTCCGTGTTAGAGTATTTTCAAAATTCAGGCCCAAAACATGCTCAAAATCGATATTTTTGGTGCCCAAAGTCATTATGTGTATGCATCTTCTATACTCGTTTATATCTCAAATTCAGGCTCAAAACACCCGAAAATTCGATATTTTGGGATCCCAGAAGTGATCTGTACATGCCTACTCAGTGCTAGAATGTTTTCAAAATATAGGCTAAAAACATGCTCAAAATCGATATTTTAGGTGCGTAAAGGCGATATCTCAAATTCAGGCCAAAAACACCCGAAAATTCGATATTTTGGGGTCCCAGAAGTGATCTGTACATGCCTACTCCGTGTTAGAGTATTTTCAAAATACAGGCCCAAAACATGCTGAAAATCGATAATTTAGATGCCCTAAGTCAATATGTGCATGTATCTTCTGTACCCGTTTATATCTAAAATTCAGGCTCAAAACACCCAAAAATTCAATATTTTGGGGTCCCAGAAGCAATCTGTACATGCCTACTCAGTGCTAGAATGTTTTCAAAATATAGGCTAAAAACATGCTCAAAATCGATATTTTAGGTGCCCAAAAGTCGATATGTGCATGCATCTTCTGTACTCGTTTATATCTCAAATTCAGGCTTAAAACACCCGAAAATTCGATATATTGGGGTCCCAGAAGCGATCGGTACATGCCTACTCAGTGCTAGAATATTTTCAAAATATAGGCTAAGAACATGCTAAAAATCGATATTTTAGGAGCGTAAAGACGATATCTCAAATTCAGGCCCAAAACACCCGAAAATTCGATATTTTAGGGTCCCAGAAGCGATCTGTACATGCCTACTCAGTGCTAGAATTTTTTCAAAATATAGGCTAAAAACATGCTAAAAATCGATATATTAGGTGCCAAAAAGTCGATATATCAAATTAAGGCCCAAAACACCCGAAAATTCGATATTTAGGGGTCCCAGAAGCGATCTGTACATGCCTACTTAGTGTTAGAGTATTTTCAAAATACAGGCCCAAAACATGCTCAAAATCGATGTTTTAGGTGCCCAAAAGTCGATAAGTACCCTCAGTACCCGTTTATATCTCAAATTTAGGCTCAAAACACCCGAAAATTCGATATTTTGGGGTCCCAGAAGCGATCTGTACATGCCTACTCCGTGTTAGAGTATTTTCAAAATACATGACCAAAACATGCTGAAAATCGATATTTTAGATGCCCAAAGTCGATATGTGCATGTATCTTCTGTACCCGTTTATATCTCAAATTCAGGCTCAAAACACCCGAAAATTCAATATTTTGGGGTCCAAGAAGCAATCTGTACATGCCTACTCAGTGCTAGAATATTTTCAAAATATAGGCTAAAAACATGCTAAAAATCGATATTTTAGGTGCCAAATAGTCGATATCTCAAATTCAGGCCCAAAACACCCGAAAATTCGATATTTAGGGGTCCCAGAAGCGATCTGTACATGCCTACTCGGTGTTAGAGTATTTTCAAAATACAGGCCAAAAACATACTGAAAATCGATCTTTTAGGAGCCCAAAAGTCGATATGCGCATGTATCTACTGTACCTGTTTATATCTCAAATTTACGCTCAAAACACCCGAAAATTCAATATTTTGGGGTCTTAGAAGCAATCTGTACATGCCTACTCAGTGCTAGAATATTTTCAAAATATAGGCTAAAAACATGCTAAAAATCGATATTTTAGGTGCTTAAAGGCGATATCTCAAATTCAGGCCCAAAACACCCGAAAATTCGATATTTTGGGGTCCCAGAAGTGATCTGTACATGCCTACTCTGTGCTAGAATATTTTCAAAATATAGGCTAAAAACATGCTAAAAATCGATATTTTAGGTGCCAAATAGTCGATATCTCAAATTCAGGCCCAAAACACCCGAAAATTCGATATTTAGGGGTCCCAGAAGCGATCTGTACATGCCTACTCCGTGTTAGAGTATTTTCAAAATACAGGCCAAAAACATACTGAAAATCGATCTTTTAGGTGCCCAAAAGTCGATATATGCATGCATCTTCTGTACCCGTTTATATCTCAAATTCAGGACCTAAACACCCGAAAATTCGATATTTTTGGGTCCCAGAAGCGATCTGTACATGCCTACTCAGTGCTAGAATGTTTTCAAAATATAGGCTCAAAACATGTTCAAGCAAAATCGATTTTTTCGGTGCCCAAAAGTTGGTATGTGCATGCATCTTCTGTACTCGTTTATATCTCAAATTCAAGCTCAAAACACCCGAAAATTCGATATTTTGGGGTCCCAGAATCGATCTGTACATGCCTACACAGTGCTTGAATATTTTCAAAATATATGCTCAAAACATGCTAAAAATCGATATTTTAGGAGCGTATAGGCGATATCTCAAATTCAGGCCCAAAACACCCGAAAATTCGATATTTTGGGGTCCCAGAAGCGATCTGTACATGCCTATTCCGTGTTAGAGTATTTTCAAAATTCAGGCCCAAAACATGCTCAAAATCGATATTTTTGGTGCCCAAAGTCATTATGTGTATGCATCTTCTATACTCGTTTATATCTCAAATTCAGGCTCAAAACACCCGAAAATTCGATATTTTGGGATCCCAGAAGTGATCTGTACATGCCTACTCAGTGCTAGAATGTTTTCAAAATATAGGCTCAAAACATGCTCAAAATCGATCTTTTAGGTGCCCAAAAGTCGATATGAGCATGCCTCTTCTGTACTCGTTTATATCTCAAATTCAGGCTCAAAACACCCGAAAATTCGATATTTTGGGGTCCCAGAAGCGATCTGTACATGCCTACTCAGTACTAGAATATTTTCAAAATATAGGCTCAAAACATGCTAAAAATCGATATTTTAGGTGCGTAAAGGCGATATCTCAAATTAAGGCCCAAAACACCCGAAAATTCTATATTTAGGGGTCAAGAAGCGATCTGTACATGCCTACTCGGTGTTAGAGTATTTTCAAAATACAGGCCAAAAACATACTGAAAATCGATCTTTTAGGTGCCCAAAAGTCGATATGCGCTTGTATCTACTGTACCTGTTTATATCTCAAATTTAGGCTCAAAACACCCGAAAATTCAATATTTTGGGGTCCCAGAAGCAATCTGTACATGCCTACTCAGTGCTAGAATATTTTCAAAATATAGGCTAAAAACATGCTAAAAATCGATATTTTAGGTGCGTAAAGGCGATATCTCAAATTCAGGCCCAAAACACCCGAAAATTCGATATTTTGGGGTCCCAGAAGTGATCTGTACATGCCTACTCCGTGTTAGAGTATTTTCAAAATACAGGCCAAAAACATGCTGAAAATCGATAATTTAGATGCCCTAAGTCAATATGTGCATGTATCTTCTGTACCCGTTTATATCTAAAATTCAGGCTCAAAACACCCAAAAATTCAATATTTTGGGGTCCCAGAAGCAATCTGTACATGCCTACTCAGTGCTAGAATGTTTTCAAAATATAGGCTAAAAACATGCTCAAAATCGATATTTTAGGTGCCCAAAAGTCGATATGTGCATGCATCTTCTGTACTCGTTTATATCTCAAATTCAGGCTTAAAACACCCGAAAATTCGATATATTGGGGTCCCAGAAGCGATCGGTACATGCCTACTCAGTGCTAGAATATTTTCAAAATATAGGCTAAGAACATGCTAAAAATCGATATTTTAGGAGCGTAAAGGCGATATCTCAAATTCAGGCCCAAAACACCCGAAAATTCGATATTTTAGGGTCCCAGAAGCGATCTGTACATGCCTACTCAGTGCTAGAATTTTTTCAAAATATAGGCTAAAAACATGCTAAAAATCGATATATTAGGTGCCAAAAAGTCGATATATCAAATTAAGGCCCAAAACACCCGAAAATTCGATATTTAGGGGTCCCAGAAGCGATCTGTACATGCCTACTTAGTGTTAGAGTATTTTCAAAATACAGGCCCAAAACATGCTCAAATTCGATGTTTTAGGTGCCCAAAAGTCGATAAGTACCCTCAGTACCCGTTTATATCTCAAATTTAGGCTCAAAACACCCGAAAATTCGATATTTTGGGGTCCCAGAAGCGATCTGTACAGGCCTACTCCGTGTTACAGTATTTTCAAAATACATGACCAAAACATGCTGAAAATCGATATTTTAGATGCCCAAAGTCGATATGTGCATGTATCTTCTGTACCCGTTTATATCTCAAATTCAGGCTTAAAACACCCGAAAATTCGATATATTGGGGTCCCAGAAGCGATCGGTACATGCCTACTCAGTGCTAGAATATTTTCAAAATATAGGCTAAGAACATGCTAAAAATCGATATTTTAGGAGCGTAAAGGCGATATCTCAAATTCAGGCCCAAAACACCCGAAAATTCGATATTTTGGGGTCCCAGAAGTGATCTGTACATGCCTACTCTGTGCTAGAATATTTTCAAAATATAGGCTAAAAACATGCTAAAAATCGATATTTTAGGTGCCAAATAGTCGATATCTCAAATTCAGGCCCAAAACACCCGAAAATTCGATATTTAGGGGTCCCAGAAGCGATCTGTACATGCCTACTCCGTGTTAGAGTATTTTCAAAATACAGGCCAAAAACATACTGAAAATCGATCTTTTAGGTGCCCAAAAGTCGATATATGCATGCATCTTCTGTACCCGTTTATATCTCAAATTCAGGACCTAAACACCCGAAAATTCGATATTTTTGGGTCCCAGAAGCGATCTGTACATGCCTACTCAGTGCTAGAATGTTTTCAAAATATAGGCTCAAAACATGTTCAAGCAAAATCGATTTTTTCGGTGCCCAAAAGTTGGTATGTGCATGCATATTCTGTACTCGTTTATATCTCAAATTCAAGCTCAGAACACCCGAAAATTCGATATTTTGGGGTCCCAGAATCGATCTGTACATGCCTACACAGTGCTTGAATATTTTCAAAATATATGCTCAAAACATGCTAAAAATCGATATTTTAGGTGCGTATAGGCGATATCTCAAATTCAGGCCCAAAACACCCGAAAATTCGATATTTTGGGGTCCCAGAAGCGATCTGTACATGCCTATTCCGTGTTAGAGTATTTTCAAAATTCAGGCCCAAAACATGCTCAAAATCGATATTTTTGGTGCCCAAAGTCATTATGTGTATGCATCTTCTATACTCGTTTATATCTCAAATTCAGGCTCAAAACACCCGAAAATTCGATATTTTGGGATCCCAGAAGTGATCTGTACATGCCTACGCAGTGCTAGAATGTTTTCAAAATATAGGCTCAAAACATGCTCAAAATCGATCTTTTAGGTGCCCAAAAGTCGATATGAGCATGCCTCTTCTGTACTCGTTTATATCTCAAATTCAGGCTCAAAACACCCGAAAATTCGATATTTTGGGGTCCCAGAAGCGATCTGTACATGCCTACTCAGTACTAGAATATTTTCAAAATATAGGCTCAAAACATGCTAAAAATCGATATTTTAGGTGCGTAAAGGCGATATCTCAAATTAAGGCCCAAAACACCCGAAAATTCTATATTTAGGGGTCAAGAAGCGATCTGTACATGCCTACTCGGTGTTAGAGTATTTTCAAAATACAGGCCAAAAACATACTGAAAATCGATCTTTTAGGTGCCCAAAAGTCGATATGCGCTTGTATCTACTGTACCTGTTTATATCTCAAATTTAGGCTCAAAACACCCGAAAATTCAATATTTTGGGGTCCCAGAAGCAATCTGTACATGCCTACTCAGTGCTAGAATATTTTCAAAATATAGGCTAAAAACATGCTAAAAATCGATATTTTAGGTGCGTAAAGGCGATATCTCAAATTCAGGCCCAAAACACCCGAAAATTCGATATTTTGGGGTCCCAGAAGTGATCTGTACATGCCTACTCCGTGTTAGAGTATTTTCAAAATACAGGCCCAAAACATGCTGAAAATCGATAATTTAGATGCCCTAAGTCAATATGTGCATGTATCTTCTGTACCCGTTTATATCTAAAATTCAGGCTCAAAACACCCAAAAATTCAATATTTTGGGGTCCCAGAAGCAATCTGTACATGCCTACTCAGTGCTAGAATGTTTTCAAAATATAGGCTAAAAACATGCTCAAAATCGATATTTTAGGTGCCCAAAAGTCGATATGTGCATGCATCTTCTGTACTCGTTTATATCTCAAATTCAGGCTTAAAACACCCGAAAATTCGATATATTGGGGTCCCAGAAGCGATCGGTACATGCCTACTCAGTGCTAGAATATTTTCAAAATATAGGCTAAGAACATGCTAAAAATCGATATTTTAGGAGCGTAAAGGCGATATCTCAAATTCAGGCCCAAAACACCCGAAAATTCGATATTTTAGGGTCCCAGAAGCGATCTGTACATGCCTACTCAGTGCTAGAATTTTTTCAAAATATAGGCTAAAAACATGCTAAAAATCGATATATTAGGTGCCAAAAAGTCGATATATCAAATTAAGGCCCAAAACACCCGAAAATTCGATATTTAGGGGTCCCAGAAGCGATCTGTACATGCCTACTTAGTGTTAGAGTATTTTCAAAATACAGGCCCAAAACATGCTCAAATTCGATGTTTTAGGTGCCCAAAAGTCGATAAGTACCCTCAGTACCCGTTTATATCTCAAATTTAGGCTCAAAACACCCGAAAATTCGATATTTTGGGGTCCCAGAAGCGATCTGTACAGGCCTACTCCGTGTTACAGTATTTTCAAAATACATGACCAAAACATGCTGAAAATCGATATTTTAGATGCCCAAAGTCGATATGTGCATGTATCTTCTGTACCCGTTTATATCTCAAATTCAGGCTTAAAACACCCGAAAATTCGATATATTGGGGTCCCAGAAGCGATCGGTACATGCCTACTCAGTGCTAGAATATTTTCAAAATATAGGCTAAGAACATGCTAAAAATCGATATTTTAGGAGCGTAAAGGCGATATCTCAAATTCAGGCCCAAAACACCCGAAAATTCGATATTTTGGGGTCCCAGAAGTGATCTGTACATGCCTACTCTGTGCTAGAATATTTTCAAAATATAGGCTAAAAACATGCTAAAAATCGATATTTTAGGTGCCAAATAGTCGATATCTCAAATTCAGGCCCAAAACACCCGAAAATTCGATATTTAGGGGTCCCAGAAGCGATCTGTACATGCCTACTCCGTGTTAGAGTATTTTCAAAATACAGGCCAAAAACATACTGAAAATCGATCTTTTAGGTGCCCAAAAGTCGATATATGCATGCATCTTCTGTACCCGTTTATATCTCAAATTCAGGACCTAAACACCCGAAAATTCGATATTTTTGGGTCCCAGAAGCGATCTGTACATGCCTACTCAGTGCTAGAATGTTTTCAAAATATAGGCTCAAAACATGTTCAAGCAAAATCGATTTTTTCGGTGCCCAAAAGTTGGTATGTGCATGCATATTCTGTACTCGTTTATATCTCAAATTCAAGCTCAAAACACCCGAAAATTCGATATTTTGGGGTCCCAGAATCGATCTGTACATGCCTACACAGTGCTTGAATATTTTCAAAATATATGCTCAAAACATGCTAAAAATCGATATTTTAGGTGCGTATAGGCGATATCTCAAATTCAGGCCCAAAACACCCGAAAATTCGATATTTTGGGGTCCCAGAAGCGATCTGTACATGCCTATTCCGTGTTAGAGTATTTTCAAAATTCAGGCCCAAAACATGCTCAAAATCGATATTTTTGGTGCCCAAAGTCATTATGTGTATGCATCTTCTATACTCGTTTATATCTCAAATTCAGGCTCAAAACACCCGAAAATTCGATATTTTGGGATCCCAGAAGTGATCTGTACATGCCTACGCAGTGCTAGAATGTTTTCAAAATATAGGCTCAAAACATGCTCAAAATCGATCTTTTAGGTGCCCAAAAGTCGATATGAGCATGCCTCTTCTGTACTCGTTTATATCTCAAATTCAGGCTCAAAACACCCGAAAATTCGATATTTTGGGGTCCCAGAAGCGATCTGTACATGCCTACTCAGTACTAGAATATTTTCAAAATATAAGCTCAAAACATGCTAAAAATCGATATTTTAGGTGCGTAAAGGCGATATCTCAAATTAAGGCCCAAAACACCCGAAAATTCTATATTTAGGGGTCAAGAAGCGATCTGTACATGCCTACTCGGTGTTAGAGTATTTTCAAAATACAGGCCAAAAACATACTGAAAATCGATCTTTTAGGTGCCCAAAAGTCGATATGCGCATGTATCTACTGTACCTGTTTATATCTCAAATTTAGGCTCAAAACACCCGAAAATTCAATATTTTGGGGTCCCAGAAGCAATCTGTACATGCCTACTCAGTGCTAGAATATTTTCAAAATATAGGCTAAAAACATGCTAAAAATCGATATTTTAGGTGCGTAAAGGCGATATCTCAAATTCAGGCCCAAAACACCCGAAAATTCGATATTTTGGGGTCCCAGAAGTGATCTGTACATGCCTACTCCGTGTTAGAGTATTTTCAAAATACAGGCCCAAAACATGCTGAAAATCGATAATTTAGATGCCCTAAGTCAATATGTGCATGTATCTTCTGTACCCTTTTATATCTAAAATTCAGGCTCAAAACACCCAAAAATTCAATATTTTGGGGTCCCAGAAGCAATCTGTACATGCCTACTCAGTGCTAGAATGTTTTCAAAATATAGGCTAAAAACATGCTCAAAATCGATATTTTAGGTGCCCAAAAGTCGATATGTGCATGCATCTTCTGTACTCGTTTATATCTCAAATTCAGGCTTAAAACACCCGAAAATTCGATATATTGGGGTCCCAGAAGCGATCGGTACATGCCTACTCAGTGCTAGAATATTTTCAAAATATAGGCTAAGAACATGCTAAAAATCGATATTTTAGGAGCGTAAAGGCGATATCTCAAATTCAGGCCCAAAACACCCGAAAATTCGATATTTTAGGGTCCCAGAAGCGATCTGTACATGCCTACTCAGTGCTAGAATTTTTTCAAAATATAGGCTAAAAACATGCTAAAAATCGATATATTAGGTGCCAAAAAGTCGATATATCAAATTAAGGCCCAAAACACCCGAAAATTCGATATTTAGGGGTCCCAGAAGCGATCTGTACATGCCTACTTAGTGTTAGAGTATTTTCAAAATACAGGCCCAAAACATGCTCAAAATCGATGTTTTAGGTGCCCAAAAGTCGATAAGTACCCTCAGTACCCGTTTATATCTCAAATTTAGGCTCAAAACACCCGAAAATTCGATATTTTGGGGTCCCAGAAGCGATCTGTACATGCCTACTCCGTGTTACAGTATTTTCAAAATACATGACCAAAACATGCTGAAAATCGATATTTTAGATGCCCAAAGTCGATATGTGCATGTATCTTCTGTACCCGTTTATATCTCAAATTCAGGCTCAAAACACCCGAAAATTCAATATTTTGGGGTCCCAGAAGCAATCTGTACATGCCTACTCAGTGCTAGAATATTTTCAAAATATAGGCTAAAAACATGCTAAAAATCGATATTTTAGGTGCCAAATAGTCGATATCTCAAATTCAGGCCCAAAACACCCGAAAATTCGATATTTAGGGGTCCCAGAAGCGATCTGTACATGCCTACTCCGTGTTAGAGTATTTTCAAAATACAGGCCAAAAACATACTGAAAATCGATCTTTTAGGTGCCCAAAAGTCGATATATGCATGCATCTTCTGTACCCGTTTATATCTCAAATTCAGGACCTAAACACCCGAAAATTCGATATTTTTGGGTCCCAGAAGCGATCTGTACATGCCTACTCAGTGCTAGAATGTTTTCAAAATATAGGCTCAAAACATGTTCAAGCAAAATCGATTTTTTCGGTGCCCAAAAGTTGGTATGTGCATGCATCTTCTGTACTCGTTTATATCTCAAATTCAAGCTCAAAACACCCGAAAATTCGATATTTTGGGGTCCCAGAATCGATCTGTACATGCCTACACGGTGCTTGAATATTTTCAAAATATATGCTCAAAACATGCTAAAAATCGATATTTTAGGTGCGTATAGGCGATATCTCGAATTCAGGCCCAAAACACCCGAAAATTCGATATTTTGGGGTCCCAGAAGCGATCTGTACATGCCTATTCCGTGTTAGAGTATTTTCAAAATTCAGGCCCAAAACATGCTCAAAATCGATATTTTTGGTGCCCAAAGTCATTATGTGTATGCATCTTCTATACTCGTTTATATCTCAAATTCAGGCTCAAAACACCCGAAAATTCGATATTTTGGGATCCCAGAAGCGATCTGTACATGCCTAGTCAGTGCTAGAATGTTTTCAAAATATAGGCTCAAAACATGCTCAAAATCGATCTTTTAGGTGCCCAAAAGTCGATATGAGCATGCCTCTTCTGTACTCGTTTATATCTCAAATTCAGGCTCAAAACACCCGAAAATTCGATATTTTGGGGACCCAGAAGCGATCTGTACATGCCTACTCAGTACTAGAATATTTTCAAAATATAGGCTCAAAACATGCTAAAAATCGATATTTTAGGTGCGTAAAGGCGATATCTCAAATTAAGGCCCAAAACACCCGAAAATTCTATATTTAGGGGTCAAGAAGCGATCTGTACATGCCTACTCGGTGTTAGAGTATTTTCAAAATACAGGCCAAAAACATACTGAAAATCGATCTTTTAGGTGCCCAAAAGTCGATATGCGCATGTATCTACTGTACCTGTTTATATCTCAAATTTACGCTCAAAACACCCGAAAATTCAATATTTTGGGGTCCCAGAAGCAATCTGTACATGCCTACTCAGTGCTAGAATATTTTCAAAATATAGGCTAAAAACATGCTAAAAATCGATATTTTAGGTGCTTAAAGGCGATATCTCAAATTCAGGCCCAAAACACCCGAAAATTCGATATTTTGGGGTCCCAGAAGTGATCTGTACATGCCTACTCCGTGTTAGAGTATTTTCAAAATACAGGCCAAAAACATGCTGAAAATCGATAATTTAGATGCCCTAAGTCAATATGTGCATGTATCTTCTGTACCCGTTTATATCTAAAATTCAGGCTCAAAACACCCAAAAATTCAATATTTTGGGGTCCCAGAAGCAATCTGTACATGCCTACTCAGTGCTAGAATGTTTTCAAAATATAGGCTAAAAACATGCTCAAAATCGATATTTTAGGTGCCCAAAAGTCGATATGTGCATGCATCTTCTGTACTCGTTTATATCTCAAATTCAGGCTTAAAACACCCGAAAATTCGATATATTGGGGTCCCAGAAGCGATCTGTACATGCCTACTCAGTGCTAGAATTTTTTTCAAAATATAGGCTAAAAACATGCTAAAAATCGATATATTAGGTGCCAAAAAGTCGATATATCAAATTAAGGCCCAAAACACCCGAAAATTCGATATTTAGGGGTCCCAGAAGCGATCTGTACATGCCTACTTAGTGTTAGAGTATTTTCAAAATACAGGCCCAAAACATGCTCAAAATCGATGTTTTAGGTGCCAAAAAGTCGATAAGTACCCTCAGTACCCGTTTATATCTCAAATTCAGGCTCAAAACACCCGAAAATTCGATATTTTGGGGTCCCAGAAGCGATCTGTACATGCCTACTCCGTGTTAGAGTATTTTCAAAATACATGACCAAAACATGCTGAAAATCGATATTTTAGATGCCCAAAGTCGATATGTGCATGTATCTTCTGTACCCGTTTATATCTCAAATTCAGGCTCAAAACACCCGAAAATTCAATATTTTGGGGTCCCAGAAGCGATCTGTACATGCCTACTCAGTGCTAGAATGTTTTCAAAATATAGGCTCAAAACATGCTCAAAATCGATATTTTAGGTGCCCAAAAGTCGATATGTGCATGCATCTTCTGTACTCGTTTATATCTCAAATTCAGGCTTAAAACACCCGAAAATTCGATATATTGGGGTCCCAGAAGCGATCGGTACATGCCTACTCAGTGCTAGAATATTTTCAAAATATAGGCTAAGAACATGCTAAAAATCGATATTTTAGGAGCGTAAAGGCGATATCTCAAATTCAGGCCCAAAACACCCGAAAATTCGATATTTTAGGGTCCCGGAAGCGATCTGTACATGCCTACTCAGTGCTAGAATTTTTTCAAAATATAGGCTAAAAACATGCTAAAAATCGATATATTAGGTGCCAAAAAGTCGATATATCAAATTAAGGCCCAAAACACCCGAAAATTCGATATTTAGGGGTCCCAGAAGCGATCTGTACATGCCTACTTAGTGTTAGAGTATTTTCAAAATACAGGCCCAAAACATGCTCAAAATCGATGTTTTAGGTGCCCAAAAGTCGATAAGTACCCTCAGTACCCGTTTATATCTCAAATTTAGGCTCAAAACACCCGAAAATTCGATATTTTGGGGTCCCAGAAGCGATCTGTACATGCCTACTCCGTGTTACAGTATTTTCAAAATACATGACCAAAACATGCTGAAAATCGATATTTTAGATGCCCAAAGTCGATATGTGCATGTATCTTCTGTACCCGTTTATATCTCAAATTCAGGCTCAAAACACCCGAAAATTCAATATTTTGGGGTCCCAGAAGCAATCTGTACATGCCTACTCAGTGCTAGAATATTTTCAAAATATAGGCTAAAAACATGCTAAAAATCGATATTTTAGGTGCCAAATAGTCGATATCTCAAATTCAGGCCCAAAACACCCGAAAATTCGATATTTAGGGGTCCCAGAAGCGATCTGTACATGCCTACTCCGTGTTAGAGTATTTTCAAAATACAGGCCAAAAACATACTGAAAATCGATCTTTTAGGTGCCCAAAAGTCGATATATGCATGCATCTTCTGTACCCGTTTATATCTCAAATTCAGGACCTAAACACCCGAAAATTCGATATTTTTGGGTCCCAGAAGCGATCTGTACATGCCTACTCAGTGCTAGAATGTTTTCAAAATATAGGCTCAAAACATGTTCAAGCAAAATCGATTTTTTCGGTGCCCAAAAGTTGGTATGTGCATGCATCTTCTGTACTCGTTTATATCTCAAATTCAAGCTCAAAACACCCGAAAATTCGATATTTTGGGGTCCCAGAATCGATCTGTACATGCCTACACGGTGCTTGAATATTTTCAAAATATATGCTCAAAACATGCTAAAAATCGATATTTTAGGTGCGTATAGGCGATATCTCGAATTCAGGCCCAAAACACCCGAAAATTCGATATTTTGGGGTCCCAGAAGCGATCTGTACATGCCTATTCCGTGTTAGAGTATTTTCAAAATTCAGGCCCAAAACATGCTCAAAATCGATATTTTTGGTGCCCAAAGTCATTATGTGTATGCATCTTCTATACTCGTTTATATCTCAAATTCAGGCTCAAAACACCCGAAAATTCGATATTTTGGGATCCCAGAAGCGATCTGTACATGCCTAGTCAGTGCTAGAATGTTTTCAAAATATAGGCTCAAAACATGCTCAAAATCGATCTTTTAGGTGCCCAAAAGTCGATATGAGCATGCCTCTTCTGTACTCGTTTATATCTCAAATTCAGGCTCAAAACACCCGAAAATTCGATATTTTGGGGACCCAGAAGCGATCTGTACATGCCTACTCAGTACTAGAATATTTTCAAAATATAGGCTCAAAACATGCTAAAAATCGATATTTTAGGTGCGTAAAGGCGATATCTCAAATTAAGGCCCAAAACACCCGAAAATTCTATATTTAGGGGTCAAGAAGCGATCTGTACATGCCTACTCGGTGTTAGAGTATTTTCAAAATACAGGCCAAAAACATACTGAAAATCGATCTTTTAGGTGCCCAAAAGTCGATATGCGCATGTATCTACTGTACCTGTTTATATCTCAAATTTACGCTCAAAACACCCGAAAATTCAATATTTTGGGGTCCCAGAAGCAATCTGTACATGCCTACTCAGTGCTAGAATATTTTCAAAATATAGGCTAAAAACATGCTAAAAATCGATATTTTAGGTGCTTAAAGGCGATATCTCAAATTCAGGCCCAAAACACCCGAAAATTCGATATTTTGGGGTCCCAGAAGTGATCTGTACATGCCTACTCCGTGTTAGAGTATTTTCAAAATACAGGCCAAAAACATGCTGAAAATCGATAATTTAGATGCCCTAAGTCAATATGTGCATGTATCTTCTGTACCCGTTTATATCTAAAATTCAGGCTCAAAACACCCAAAAATTCAATATTTTGGGGTCCCAGAAGCAATCTGTACATGCCTACTCAGTGCTAGAATGTTTTCAAAATATAGGCTAAAAACATGCTCAAAATCGATATTTTAGGTGCCCAAAAGTCGATATGTGCATGCATCTTCTGTACTCGTTTATATCTCAAATTCAGGCTTAAAACACCCGAAAATTCGATATATTGGGGTCCCAGAAGCGATCTGTACATGCCTACTCAGTGCTAGAATTTTTTTCAAAATATAGGCTAAAAACATGCTAAAAATCGATATATTAGGTGCCAAAAAGTCGATATATCAAATTAAGGCCCAAAACACCCGAAAATTCGATATTTAGGGGTCCCAGAAGCGATCTGTACATGCCTACTTAGTGTTAGAGTATTTTCAAAATACAGGCCCAAAACATGCTCAAAATCGATGTTTTAGGTGCCAAAAAGTCGATAAGTACCCTCAGTACCCGTTTATATCTCAAATTCAGGCTCAAAACACCCGAAAATTCGATATTTTGGGGTCCCAGAAGCGATCTGTACATGCCTACTCCGTGTTAGAGTATTTTCAAAATACATGACCAAAACATGCTGAAAATCGATATTTTAGATGCCCAAAGTCGATATGTGCATGTATCTTCTGTACCCGTTTATATCTCAAATTCAGGCTCAAAACACCCGAAAATTCAATATTTTGGGGTCCCAGAAGCGATCTGTACATGCCTACTCAGTGCTAGAATGTTTTCAAAATATAGGCTCAAAACATGCTCAAAATCGATATTTTAGGTGCCCAAAAGTCGATATGTGCATGCATCTTCTGTACTCGTTTATATCTCAAATTCAGGCTTAAAACACCCGAAAATTCGATATATTGGGGTCCCAGAAGCGATCGGTACATGCCTACTCAGTGCTAGAATATTTTCAAAATATAGGCTAAGAACATGCTAAAAATCGATATTTTAGGAGCGTAAAGGCGATATCTCAAATTCAGGCCCAAAACACCCGAAAATTCGATATTTTAGGGTCCCGGAAGCGATCTGTACATGCCTACTCAGTGCTAGAATTTTTTCAAAATATAGGCTAAAAACATGCTAAAAATCGATATATTAGGTGCCAAAAAGTCGATATATCAAATTAAGGCCCAAAACACCCGAAAATTCGATATTTAGGGGTCCCAGAAGCGATCTGTACATGCCTACTTAGTGTTAGAGTATTTTCAAAATACAGGCCCAAAACATGCTCAAAATCGATGTTTTAGGTGCCCAAAAGTCGATAAGTACCCTCAGTACCCGTTTATATCTCAAATTTAGGCTCAAAACACCCGAAAATTCGATATTTTGGGGTCCCAGAAGCGATCTGTACATGCCTACTCCGTGTTACAGTATTTTCAAAATACATGACCAAAACATGCTGAAAATCGATATTTTAGATGCCCAAAGTCGATATGTGCATGTATCTTCTGTACCCGTTTATATCTCAAATTCAGGCTCAAAACACCCGAAAATTCAATATTTTGGGGTCCCAGAAGCAATCTGTACATGCCTACTCAGTGCTAGAATATTTTCAAAATATAGGCTAAAAACATGCTAAAAATCGATATTTTAGGTGCCAAATAGTCGATATCTCAAATTCAGGCCCAAAACACCCGAAAATTCGATATTTAGGGGTCCCAGAAGCGATCTGTACATGCCTACTCCGTGTTAGAGTATTTTCAAAATACAGGCCAAAAACATACTGAAAATCGATCTTTTAGGTGCCCAAAAGTCGATATATGCATGCATCTTCTGTACCCGTTTATATCTCAAATTCAGGACCTAAACACCCGAAAATTCGATATTTTTGGGTCCCAGAAGCGATCTGTACATGCCTACTCAGTGCTAGAATGTTTTCAAAATATAGGCTCAAAACATGTTCAAGCAAAATCGATTTTTTCGGTGCCCAAAAGTTGGTATGTGCATGCATCTTCTGTACTCGTTTATATCTCAAATTCAAGCTCAAAACACCCGAAAATTCGATATTTTGGGGTCCCAGAATCGATCTGTACATGCCTACACAGTGCTTGAATATTTTCAAAATATATGCTCAAAACATGCTAAAAATCGATATTTTAGGTGCGTAAAGGCGATATCTCGAATTCAGGCCCAAAACACCCGAAAATTCGATATTTTGGGGTCCCAGAAGCGATCTGTACATGCCTATTCCGTGTTAGAGTATTTTCAAAATTCAGGCCCAAAACATGCTCAAAATCGATATTTTTGGTGCCCAAAGTCATTATGTGTATGCATCTTCTATACTCGTTTATATCTCAAATTCAGGCTCAAAACACCCGAAAATTCGATATTATGGGATCCCAGAAGCGATCTGTACATGCCTAGTCAGTGCTAGAATGTTTTCAAAATATAGGCTCAAAACATGCTCAAAATCGATCTTTTAGGTGCCCAAAAGTCGATATGAGCATGCCTCTTCTGTACTCGTTTATATCTCAAATTCAGGCTCAAAACACCCGAAAATTCGATATTTTGGGGACCCAGAAGCGATCTGTACATGCCTACTCAGTACTAGAATATTTTCAAAATATAGGCTCAAAACATGCTAAAAATCGATATTTTAGGTGCGTAAAGGCGATATCTCAAATTAAGGCCCAAAACACCCGAAAATTCTATATTTAGGGGTCAAGAAGCGATCTGTACATGCCTACTCGGTGTTAGAGTATTTTCAAAATACAGGCCAAAAACATACTGAAAATCGATCTTTTAGGTGCCCAAAAGTCGATATGCGCATGTATCTACTGTACCTGTTTATATCTCAAATTTACGCTCAAAACACCCGAAAATTCAATATTTTGGGGTCCCAGAAGCAATCTGTACATGCCTACTCAGTGCTAGAATATTTTCAAAATATAGGCTAAAAACATGCTAAAAATCGATATTTTAGGTGCTTAAAGGCGATATCTCAAATTCAGGCCCAAAACACCCGAAAATTCGATATTTTGGGGTCCCAGAAGTGATCTGTACATGCCTACTCCGTGTTAGAGTATTTTCAAAATACAGGCCAAAAACATGCTGAAAATCGATAATTTAGATGCCCTAAGTCAATATGTGCATGTATCTTCTGTACCCGTTTATATCTAAAATTCAGGCTCAAAACACCCAAAAATTCAATATTTTGGGGTCCCAGAAGCAATCTGTACATGCCTACTCAGTGCTAGAATGTTTTCAAAATATAGGCTAAAAACATGCTCAAAATCGATATTTTAGGTGCCCAAAAGTCGATATGTGCATGCATCTTCTGTACTCGTTTATATCTCAAATTCAGGCTTAAAACACCCGAAAATTCGATATATTGGGGTCCCAGAAGCGATCTGTACATGCCTACTCAGTGCTAGAATTTTTTTCAAAATATAGGCTAAAAACATGCTAAAAATCGATATATTAGGTGCCAAAAAGTCGATATATCAAATTAAGGCCCAAAACACCCGAAAATTCGATATTTAGGGGTCCCAGAAGCGATCTGTACATGCCTACTTAGTGTTAGAGTATTTTCAAAATACAGGCCCAAAACATGCTCAAAATCGATGTTTTAGGTGCCAAAAAGTCGATAAGTACCCTCAGTACCCGTTTATATCTCAAATTCAGGCTCAAAACACCCGAAAATTCGATATTTTGGGGTCCCAGAAGCGATCTGTACATGCCTACTCCGTGTTAGAGTATTTTCAAAATACATGACCAAAACATGCTGAAAATCGATATTTTAGATGCCCAAAGTCGATATGTGCATGTATCTTCTGTACCCGTTTATATCTCAAATTCAGGCTCAAAACACCCGAAAATTCAATATTTTGGGGTCCCAGAAGCGATCTGTACATGCCTACTCAGTGCTAGAATGTTTTCAAAATATAGGCTCAAAACATGCTCAAAATCGATATTTTAGGTGCCCAAAAGTCGATATGTGCATACATCTTCTGTACTCGTTTATATCTCAAATTCAAGCTCAAAACACCCAAAAATTCGATATTTAGGGGTCCCAGAAGCGAACTCTACATGCCTACTCAGTGCTAGAATATTTTCAAAATATAGGCTCAAAACATGCTAAAAATCGATATTTTAGGTGCATAAAGGCGATATCTCAAATTCACGCCCAAAACACCCGAAAATTCGATATTTTGGGGTCCCAGAAGCGATCTGTACATGCCTACTCCGTGTTAGAGTATTTTCAAAATACAGGCCCAAAACATGCTCAAAATCGATGTTTTAGGTGCCCAAAAGTCGATATGTGCATTCATCTTCAGTACCCGTTTATATCTAAAATTCAGGCTCAAAAAACCCGAAAATTCAATATTTTGGGGTCCCAGAAGCAATCTGTACATGCCTACTCAGTGCTAGAATATTTTCAAAATATAGGCTCAAAACATGCTCAAGCAAAATCGATTTTTTCGGTGCCCAAAAGTTGGTATGTGCATGCATCTTCTGTACTCGTTTATATCTCAAATTCAAGCTCAAAACACCCGAAAATTCGATATTTTGGGGTCCCAGAATCGATCTTTACATGCCTACACAGTGCTTGAATATTTTCAAAATATATGCTCAAAACATGCTAAAAATCGATATTTTAGGTGCCCAAAAGTCGATATGTGCATGCATCTTCTGTACTCGTTTATATCTCAAATTCAGGCTTAAAACACCCGAAAATTCGATATATTGGGGTCCCAGAAGCGATCGGTACATGCCTACTCCGTGTTAGAGTATTTTCAAAATACAGGCACAAAACATGCTGAAAATTGATATTTTAGATGCCCAAAGTCAATATGTGCATGTATCTTCTGTACCCGTTTATATCTCAAATTCAGGCTCAAAATACCCGAAAATTCAATATTTTGGGGTCCCAGAAGCAATCTGTACATGCCTACTCAGTGCTAGAATATTTTCAAAATATAGGCTAAAAACATGCTAAAAATCGATATTTTAGGTGCCAAAAAGTCGATATCTCAAATTCAGTCCCAAAACTACCGAAAATTCGATATTTAGGGGTCCCAGAAGCGATATGTACATGCCTACTCCGTGTTAGAGTATTTTCAAAATACAGGCCAAAAACATACTGAAAATCGATCTTTTAGGTGCCCAAAAGTCGATATGTGCATGAATCTTCTGTACCCGTTTATATCTCAAATACTGGCCCTAAACACCCGAAAATTCGATATTTTTGGGTCCCAGAAGCGATATGTACATGCCTACTCGGTGCTAGAATGTTTTCAAAATATAGGCTCAAAACATGCTCAAAAACGATATTTTAGGTGCCTAAAAGTCGATATGTGCATGCACCTTCTGTACTCGTTTATATCTCAAATTCAGGCTCTAAACACCCGAAATTTCGATATTTTGGGGTCCCAGAAGCGATATGTACATGCCTACTCAGTGCTAGAATGTTTTCAGAATATATGCTCAAAACATGCTCAAAAACGATATTTTAGGTGCCCAAAAGTCGATATGTGCATGTATCTTCTGTGCTCGTTTATATCTCAAATTCAGGCTCAAAACACCCGAAAATTCGATATTTTGGGGTTTCAGAAGCGATCCGTACATGCCAACTCAGTGCTAGAATATTTTCAAAATATAGGCTCAAAACATGCTAAAAATCGATATTTTAGGTGCGTAAAGGCGATATCTCAAATTCAGGCCCAAAACACCCGAAAATTCGATATTATGGGGTCCCAGAAGCGATCTGTACATGCCGACTCCGTGTTAGAGTATTTACAAAATACAGGCTCTAAACATGCTCAAAATCGATGTTTTAGGAGCCCAAAAGTCGCTATGTGCATGCATCTTCAGTACCCGTTTATATCTCAAATTCAGGCTCAAAACATCCGAAAATTCAATATTTTGGGGTCCCTGAAGCGATCTGTACATCCCTACTCCGTGTTAGAGTATTTTCAAAATACATGCCCAAAACATGCTGAAAATCGATATTTTAGATGCCCAAAGTCAATATGTGCATGTATCTTCTGTACCCGTTTATATCTCAAATTCAGGCTCAAAACACCCGAAAATTCAATATTTGGAGGTCCCAGAAGCAATTTTTACATGCCTACTCAGTGCTAGAATATTTTCAAAATATAGGCTAAAAACATGCTAAAAATCGATCTTTTAGGTGCCAAAAAGTCGATATCTCAAATTCAGTCCCAAAACACCCGAAAATTCGATATTTAGGGGTCCCAGAAGCGATATGTACATGCCTACTCCGTGTTAGAGTATTTTCAAAATACCGGCCAAAAACATACTGAAAATCGATCTTTTAGGTGCCCAAAAGTCGATATGTGCATGCATCTTCTGTACCCGTTTATATCTCAAATTCTGGCCCTAAACACCCGAAAATTCAATATTTTGGGGTCCCAGAAGCGATCTGTACATGCCTAGTCAGTGCTAGAATATTTTCAAAATATAGGCTCAAAACATGCTAAAAAACGATATTTTAGGTGCCCAAAAGTCGATATGTGCATGCACCTTCTGTACTCGTTTATATCTCAAATTCAGGCTCTAAACACCCGAAATTTCGATATTTTGGGGTCCCAGAAGCGATATGTACATGCCTACTCAGTGCTAGAATGTTTTCAGAATATATGCTCAAAACATGCTCAAAAACGATATTTTAGGTGCCCAAAAGTCGATATGTGCATGTATCTTCTGTACTCGTTTATATCTCAAATTCAGGCTCAAAACACCCGAAAATTCGATATTTTGGGGTCTCAGAAGCGATCCGTACATGCCAACTCAGTGCTAGAATATTTTCAAAATATAGGCTCAAAACATGCTAAAAATCGATATTTTAGGTGCGTAAAGGCGATATCTCAAATTCAGGCCCAAAACACACGAAAATTCGATATTATGGGGTCCCAGAAGCGATCTGTACATGCCGACTCCGTGTTAGAGTATTTACAAAATACAGGCTCAAAACATGCTCAAAATCGATGTTTTAGGAGCCCAAAAGTCGCTATGTGCATGCATCTTCAGTACCCGTTTATATCTCAAATTCAGGCTCAAAACATCCGAAAATTCGATATTTTGGGGTCCCTGAAGCGATCTGTACATCCCTACTCCGTGTTAGAGTATTTTCAAAATACAAGCCCAAAACATGCTGAAAATCGATATTTTAGATGCCCAAAGTCAATATGTGCATGTATCTTCTGTACCCGTTTATATCTCAAATTCAGGCTCAAAACACCCGAAAATTCAATATTTGGGGGTCCCAGAAGCAATCTTTACATGCCTACTCAGTGCTAGAATATTTTCAAAATATAGGCTAAAAACATGCTAAAAATCGATCTTTTAGGTGCCAAAAAGTCGATATCTCAAATTCAGTCCCAAAACACCCGAAAATTCGATATTTAGGGGTCCCAGAAGCGATATGTACATGCCTACTCCGTTTTAGAGTATTTTCAAAATACCGGCCAAAAACATACTGAAAATCGATCTTTTAGGTGCCCAAAAGTCGATATGTGCATGCATCTTCTGTACCCGTTTATATCTCAAATTCTGGCCCTAAACACCCGAAAATTCAATATTTTGGGGTCCCAGAAGCGATCTGTACATGCCTAGTCAGTGCTAGAATATTTTCAAAATATAGGCTCAAAACATGCTAAAAAACGATATTTTAGGTGCCCAAAAGTCGATATGTGCATGCACCTTCTGTACTCGTTTATATCTCAAATTCAGGCTCTAAACACCCGAAATTTCGATATTTTGGGGTCCCAGAAGCGATATGTACATGCCTACTCAGTGCTAGAATGTTTTCAGAATATATGCTCAAAACATGCTCAAAAACGATATTTTAGGTGCCCAAAAGTCGATATGTGCATGTATCTTCTGTACTCGTTTATATCTCAAATTCAGGCTCAAAACACCCGAAAATTCGATATTTTGGGGTCTCAGAAGCGATCCGTACATGCCAACTCAGTGCTAGAATATTTTCAAAATATAGGCTCAAAACATGCTAAAAATCGATATTTTAGGTGCGTAAAGGCGATATCTCAAATTCAGGCCCAAAACACCCGAAAATTCGATATTATGGGGTCCCAGAAGCGATCTGTACATGCCGACTCCGTGTTAGAGTATTTACAAAATACAGGCTCAAAAAAAGCTCAAAATCGATATTTTAGGAGCCCAAAAGTCGCTATGTGCATGCATCTTCAGTACCCGTTTATATCTCAAATTCAGGCTCAAAACATCCGAAAATTCGATATTTTGGGGTCCCTGAAGCGATCTGTACATCCCTACTCCGTGTTAGAGTATTTTCAAAATACATGCCCAAAACATGCTGAAAATCGATATTTTAGATGCCCAAAGTCAATATGTGCATGTATCTTCTGTACCCGTTTATATCTCAAATTCAGGCTCAAAACACCCGAAAATTCAATATTTGGGGGTCCCAGAAGCAATCTTTACATGCCTACTCAGTGCTAGAATATTTTCAAAATATAGGCTAAAAACATGCTAAAAATCGATCTTTTAGGTGCCAAAAAGTCGATATCTCAAATTCAGTCCCAAAACACCCGAAAATTCGATATTTAGGGGTCCCAGAAGCGATATGTACATGCCTACTCCGTGTTAGAGTATTTTCAAAATACCGGCCAAAAACATACTGAAAATCGATCTTTTAGGTGCCCAAAAGTCGATATGTGCATGCATCTTCTGTACCCGTTTATATCTCAAATTCTGGCCCTAAACACCCGAAAATTCAATATTTTGGGGTCCTAGAAGCGATCTGTACATGCCTAGTCAGTGCTAGAATATTTTCAGAATATATGCTCAAAACATGCTCAAAATCGATATTTTAGGTGCCCAAAAGTCGATATGTGCATATATCTACTGTACTCGTTTATATCTCAATTTCAGGCTCAAAACACCCGAAAATTCGATATTTTGGGGTCTCAGAAGTGATCTGTACATGCCAACTCAGTGCTAGAATATTTTCAAAATATCGGCTCAAAACATGCTAAAAATCGATATTTTAGGTGCGTAAAGGTGATATCTCAAATTCAGGCCCAAAACACCCGAAAATTCGATATTATGGGGTCCCAGAAGCGATCTGGAAATGCCGACTCCGTGTTAGAGTATTTACAAAATACAGGCCCAAAACATGCTCAAAATCGATGTTTTAGGAGCCCAAAAGTCGATATGTGCATGCATCTTCAGTACCCGTTTATATCTTAAATTCAGGCTCAAAACATCCGAAAATTCGATATTTTGGGGTCCCTGAAGCGATCTGTACATCCCTACTCCGTGTTAGAGTATTTTCAAAATACATGCCCAAAACATGCTGAAAATCGATATTTTAGATGCCCAAAGTCAATATGTGCATGTATCTTCTGTACCCGTTTATATCTCAAATTCAGGCTCAAAACACCCGAAAATTCAATATTTGGGGGTCCCAGAAGCAATCTGTACATGCCTACTCAGTGCTAGAATATTTTCAAAATATAGGCTAAAAACATGCTAAAAATCTATATTTTAGGTGCCAAAATGTCGATATCTCAAATTCAGTCCCAAAACACCCGAAAATTCGATATTTAGGGGTCCCAGAAGCGATATGTACATGCCTACTCCGTGTTAGAGTATTTTCAAAATACAGGCCAAAAACATACTGAAAATCGATCTTTTAGGTGCCCAAAAGTCGATATGTGCATGCATCTTCTGTACACGTTTATATCTCAAATTCTGGCCCTAAACACCCGAAAATTCAATATTTTGGGGTCCCAGAAGCGATCTGTACATGCCTACTCAGTGCTAGAATATTTTCAAAATATAGGCTCAAAAACATGCTAAAATCGATATTTTAGGTGCGTACAGGCGATATCTCAAATTCAGGCCCAAAACACCAGAAAATTTGATATTATGGGGTCCCAGAAGCGATCTGTACATGCCTACTCCGTGTTAGAGTATCTTCAAAATACAGGCCGAAAACATGCTCAAAATCGATGTTTTAGGTGCCCAAAAGTCGATATGTGCATGCATCTTCTGTACCCGTTTATATCTCAAATTCAGGCTAAAAACACCCAAAAATTCGATATTTTGGGGTCCCAGAAGCGATCTGTACATGCCTACTCCGTGTTAGAATATTTTCAAAATATAGGCTCAAAACATGCTGAAAATCGATCTTTTAGGTGCCCAAAGTCGATATGTGCATGCATCTTCTGTACCCGTTTATATCTCAAATTCTGGCCCTAAGCACCCAAAAATTCGATATTTTGGGGTCTCAGAAGCGATCTGTACAAGCCTACTCAGTGCTAGAATGTTTTCAAAATATAGGCTCAAAACATGCTCAAAATCGATATTTTAGGTGCCCAAAAGTCGATATGTGCATGCATCTTCTGTACTCGTTTATATCTCAAATTCAAGCTCAAAACACCCGAAAATTCGATATTTTGGGGTCCCAGAAGCGATCTGTACATGCCTACTCAGTGCTAGAATATTTTCAAAATATAGGCTTAAAACATCCTAAAAAATCGAAATTTTAGGAGCGTAAAGGCGATATCTCAAATTCAGGCCCAAAACACCAGAAAATTCGATATTTTCGGGTCCCAGAAGCGATCTGTACATGCCTACTCAGTGCTAGAATGTTTTCAAAATATAGGCTTAAAACATGCTCAAAATCGATATTTTAGGTGCACAAAAGTCGATATGTGCATGCATCTTCTCTACTCGTTTATATCTCAAATTCAGGCTCAAAAAACCCGAAAATTCAATATTTTGGGGTCCCAGAAGCAATCTGTACATGCCTACTCAGTGCTAATAAATTTTCAAAATATAGGCTAAAAATATGCTAAAATTCGATATTTTAGGTGCCAAAAAGTCGATATCTCAAATTAAGGCCCAAAACACCCGAAAACTCGATATTTAGGGGTCCCAGAGGCGAACTGTACATGCCTACTCTGTGTTGGAATATTTTCAAAATACAGGCCAAAAACATACTGAAAATCGATCTTTTAGGTGCCCAAAAGTCGATATGTGCATGCATCTTCTGTACCCGTTTATATCTCAAATTCTGGCCCTAAACACTCGAAAATTCGATATTTTGGGGTGCCAGAAGCGATCTGTACATGCCTACTCCGTATTAGCCTACTCAGTGCTAGAATGTTTTTAAAATTTAGGCTCAAAACATGCTGAAAATCGATATTTTAGGTGCCCAAAAGTCGATAAGTGCATGAATCTTCTGTACCCGTTTATATCTCAAATTCTGGCCCTAAACACCCGAAAATTCAATATTTTGGGGTCCCAGAAGCGATCTGTACATCCCTACTCAGTGCTAGAATATTTTCAAAATATAGGCTCAAAACATGCTAAAAATCGATATTTTAGGTGCGTAAAGGCGATATCTCAAATTAAGGCCCAAAACACCCGGAAATTCGATATTTAGGGGTCCCATAAGCAATCTGTACATGCCTACTCAGTGCTAGAATATTTTCAAAATATAGGCTCAAAACATGGTAAAAATCGATATTTTAGGTTAGTAGAGGCGATATCTCAAATTCAGGCCAAAAACACCCGAAAATTCGATATTATGGGGTCCCAGAAGCGATCTGTACATGTCTACTCCGTGTTAGAGTATTTACAAAATACAGGCCCAAAACATGCTCAAAATCGATGTTTTAGGTGCCTAAAAGTCGATATGGGCATGCATCTTCAGTACCCGTTTAAATCTCAAATTCAGGCTCAAAACACCCAAAAACTCGATATTTTGGGGTCCCAGAAGCGATCTGTACATGCCTACTCCGTGTTAGAATATTTTCAAAATATAGGCTCAAAACATGCTGAAAATCGATCTTTTAGGTGCCCAAAGTCGATATGTGCATGCATCTTCTGTACCCGTTTATATCTCAAATTCTGGCCCTAAGCACCCAAAAATTCGATATTTTGGGGTCCCAGAAGCGATCTGTACAAGCCTACTCAGTGCTAGAATGTTTTCAAAATATAGGCTCAAAACATGCTCAAAATCGATATTTTAGGTCCCCAAAAGTCGATATGTGCATGCATCTTCAGTACCCGTTTATATCTTAAATTCAGGCTCAAAACATCCGAAAATTCGATATTTTGGGGTCCCTGAAGCGATCTGTACATCCCTACTCCGTGTTAGAGTATTTTCAAAATACATGCCCAAAACATGCTGAAAATCGATATTTTAGATGCCCAAAGTCAATATGTGCATGTATCTTCTGTACCCGTTTATATCTCAAATTCAGGCTCAAAACACCCGAAAATTCAATATTTGGGGGTCCCAGAAGCAATCTGTACATGCCTACTCAGTGCTAGAATATTTTCAAAATATAGGCTAAAAACATGCTAAAAATCTATATTTTAGGTGCCAAAATGTCGATATCTCAAATTCAGTCCCAAAACACCCGAAAATTCGATATTTAGGGGTCCCAGAAGCGATATGTACATGCCTACTCCGTGTTAGAGTATTTTCAAAATACAGGCCAAAAACATACTGAAAATCGATCTTTTAGGTGCCCAAAAGTCGATATGTGCATGCATCTTCTGTACACGTTTATATCTCAAATTCTGGCCCTAAACACCCGAAAATTCAATATTTTGGGGTCCCAGAAGCGATCTGTACATGCCTACTCAGTGCTAGAATATTTTCAAAATATAGGCTCAAAAACATGCTAAAATCGATATTTTAGGTGCGTACAGGCGATATCTCAAATTCAGGCCCAAAACACCAGAAAATTTGATATTATGGGGTCCCAGAAGCGATCTGTACATGCCTACTCCGTGTTAGAGTATCTTCAAAATACAGGCCGAAAACATGCTCAAAATCGATGTTTTAGGTGCCCAAAAGTCGATATGTGCATGCATCTTCTGTACCCGTTTATATCTCAAATTCAGGCTAAAAACACCCAAAAATTCGATATTTTGGGGTCCCAGAAGCGATCTGTACATGCCTACTCCGTGTTAGAATATTTTCAAAATATAGGCTCAAAACATGCTGAAAATCGATCTTTTAGGTGCCCAAAGTCGATATGTGCATGCATCTTCTGTACCCGTTTATATCTCAAATTCTGGCCCTAAGCACCCAAAAATTCGATATTTTGGGGTCTCAGAAGCGATCTGTACAAGCCTACTCAGTGCTAGAATGTTTTCAAAATATAGGCTCAAAACATGCTCAAAATCGATATTTTAGGTGCCCAAAAGTCGATATGTGCATGCATCTTCTGTACTCGTTTATATCTCAAATTCAAGCTCAAAACACCCGAAAATTCGATATTTTGGGGTCCCAGAAGCGATCTGTACATGCCTACTCAGTGCTAGAATATTTTCAAAATATAGGCTTAAAACATCCTAAAAAATCGAAATTTTAGGAGCGTAAAGGCGATATCTCAAATTCAGGCCCAAAACACCAGAAAATTCGATATTTTCGGGTCCCAGAAGCGATCTGTACATGCCTACTCAGTGCTAGAATGTTTTCAAAATATAGGCTTAAAACATGCTCAAAATCGATATTTTAGGTGCACAAAAGTCGATATGTGCATGCATCTTCTCTACTCGTTTATATCTCAAATTCAGGCTCAAAAAACCCGAAAATTCAATATTTTGGGGTCCCAGAAGCAATCTGTACATGCCTACTCAGTGCTAATAAATTTTCAAAATATAGGCTAAAAATATGCTAAAATTCGATATTTTAGGTGCCAAAAAGTCGATATCTCAAATTAAGGCCCAAAACACCCGAAAACTCGATATTTAGGGGTCCCAGAGGCGAACTGTACATGCCTACTCTGTGTTGGAATATTTTCAAAATACAGGCCAAAAACATACTGAAAATCGATCTTTTAGGTGCCCAAAAGTCGATATGTGCATGCATCTTCTGTACCCGTTTATATCTCAAATTCTGGCCCTAAACACTCGAAAATTCGATATTTTGGGGTGCCAGAAGCGATCTGTACATGCCTACTCCGTATTAGCCTACTCAGTGCTAGAATGTTTTTAAAATTTAGGCTCAAAACATGCTGAAAATCGATATTTTAGGTGCCCAAAAGTCGATAAGTGCATGAATCTTCTGTACCCGTTTATATCTCAAATTCTGGCCCTAAACACCCGAAAATTCAATATTTTGGGGTCCCAGAAGCGATCTGTACATCCCTACTCAGTGCTAGAATATTTTCAAAATATAGGCTCAAAACATGCTAAAAATCGATATTTTAGGTGCGTAAAGGCGATATCTCAAATTAAGGCCCAAAACACCCGGAAATTCGATATTTAGGGGTCCCATAAGCAATCTGTACATGCCTACTCAGTGCTAGAATATTTTCAAAATATAGGCTCAAAACATGGTAAAAATCGATATTTTAGGTTAGTAGAGGCGATATCTCAAATTCACGCCAAAAACACCCGAAAATTCGATATTATGGGGTCCCAGAAGCGATCTGTACATGTCTACTCCGTGTTAGAGTATTTACAAAATACAGGCCCAAAACATGCTCAAAATCGATGTTTTAGGTGCCTAAAAGTCGATATGGGCATGCATCTTCAGTACCCGTTTAAATCTCAAATTCAGGCTCAAAACACCCAAAAACTCGATATTTTGGGGTCCCAGAAGCGATCTGTACATGCCTACTCCGTGTTAGAATATTTTCAAAATATAGGCTCAAAACATGCTGAAAATCGATCTTTTAGGTGCCCAAAGTCGATATGTGCATGCATCTTCTGTACCCGTTTATATCTCAAATTCTGGCCCTAAGCACCCAAAAATTCGATATTTTGGGGTCCCAGAAGCGATCTGTACAAGCCTACTCAGTGCTAGAATGTTTTCAAAATATAGGCTCAAAACATGCTCAAAATCGATATTTTAGGTGCCCAAAAGTCGATATGTGCATGCATCTTCAGTACCCGTTTATATCTTAAATTCAGGCTCAAAACATCCGAAAATTCGATATTTTGGGGTCCCTGAAGCGATCTGTACATCCCTACTCCGTGTTAGAGTATTTTCAAAATACATGCCCAAAACATGCTGAAAATCGATATTTTAGATGCCCAAAGTCAATATGTGCATGTATCTTCTGTACCCGTTTATATCTCAAATTCAGGCTCAAAACACCCGAAAATTCAATATTTGGGGGTCCCAGAAGCAATCTGTACATGCCTACTCAGTGCTAGAATATTTTCAAAATATAGGCTAAAAACATGCTAAAAATCTATATTTTAGGTGCCAAAATGTCGATATCTCAAATTCAGTCCCAAAACACCCGAAAATTCGATATTTAGGGGTCCCAGAAGCGATATGTACATGCCTACTCCGTGTTAGAGTATTTTCAAAATACAGGCCAAAAACATACTGAAAATCGATCTTTTAGGTGCCCAAAAGTCGATATGTGCATGCATCTTCTGTACACGTTTATATCTCAAATTCTGGCCCTAAACACCCGAAAATTCAATATTTTGGGGTCCCAGAAGCGATCTGTACATGCCTACTCAGTGCTAGAATATTTTCAAAATATAGGCTCAAAAACATGCTAAAATCGATATTTTAGGTGCGTACAGGCGATATCTCAAATTCAGGCCCAAAACACCCGAAAATTTGATATTATGGGGTCCCAGAAGCGATCTGTACATGCCTACTCCGTGTTAGAGTATCTTCAAAATACAGGCCGAAAACATGCTCAAAATCGATGTTTTAGGTGCCCAAAAGTCGATATGTGCATGCATCTTCAGTACCCGTTTAAATCTCAAATTCAGGCTCAAAACACCCAAAAACTCGATATTTTGGGGTCCCAGAAGCGATCTGTACATGCCTACTCCGTGTTAGAATATTTTCAAAATATAGGCTCAAAACATGCTGAAAATCGATCTTTTAGGTGCCCAAAGTCGATATGTGCATGCATCTTCTGTACCCGTTTATATCTCAAATTCTGGCCCTAAGCACCCAAAAATTCGATATTTTGGGGTCCCAGAAGCGATCTGTACAAGCCTACTCAGTACTAGAATGTTTTCAAAATATAGGCTCAAAACATGCTCAAAATCGATATTTTAGGTGCCCAAAAGTCGATATGTGCATGCATCTTCTGTACTCGTTTATATCTCAAATTCAAGCTCAAAACACCCGAAAATTCGATATTTTGAGGTCCCAGAAGCGATCTGTACATGCCTACTCAGTGCTAGAATATTTTCAAAATATAGGCTTAAAACATGCTAAAAAATCGAAATTTTAGGAGCGTAAAGGCGATATCTCAAATTCAGGCCCAAAACACCAGAAAATCCGATATTTTCGGGTCCCAGAAGCGATCTGTACATGCCTACTCAGTGCTAGAATGTTTTCAAAATATAGGCTTAAAACATGCTCAAAATCGATATTTTAGGTGCACAAAAGTCGATATGTGCATGCATCTTCTCTACTCGTTTATATCTCAAATTCAGGCTCAAAACACCCGAAAATTCAATATTTTGGGGTCCCAGAAGCAATCTGTACATGCCTACTCAGCTGCTAGAAAATTTTCAAAATATAGGCTAAAAACATGCTAAAATTCGATATTTTAGGTGCCAAAAAGTCGATATCTCAAATTAAGGCCCAAAACACCCGAAAACTCGATATTTAGGGGTCCCAGAGGCGATCTGTACATGCCTACTCTGTGTTGGAATATTTTCAAAATACAGGCCAAAAACATACTGAAAATCGATCTTTTAGGTGCCCAAAAGTCGATATGTGCATGCATCTTCTGTACCCGTTTATATCTCAAATTCTGGCCCTAAACACCCGAAAATTCGATATTTTGGGGTGCCAGAAGCGATCTGTACATGCCTACTCCGTATTAGCCTACTCAGTGCTAGAATGTTTTTAAAATTTAGGCTCAAAACATGCTGAAAATCGATATTTTAGGTGCCCAAAAGTCGATATGTGCATGAATCTTCTGTACCCGTTTATATCTCAAATTCTGGCCCTAAACACCCGAAAATTCAATATTTTGGGGTCCCAGAACCGATCTGTACATGCCTACTCAGTGCTAGAATATTTTCAAAATATAGGCTAAAAACATGCTAAAAATCGATATTTTAGGTGCCAAAAAGTCGATATCTCAAATTCAGTCCGAAAGAACCCGAAAATTCGATATTATGGGGTCCCAGAAGCGATCTGTACATGCCTACTCCGTGTTAGAGTATTTTCAAAATACAGGCCAAAAACATGCTCAAAATCGATGTTTTAGGTGCCCAAAAGTCGATATGTGCATGCATCTTCAGTACCCGTTTATATCTCAAATTCAGGCTCAAATCACCAGAAAATTCGATATTTTGGGGTCCCAGTAGCGATCTGTACATGCCTACTCCGTGTTAGAGTATTTTCAAAATACATGCCCAAAACATGCTGAAAATCGATATTTTAGATGCCCGAAGTCAATATGTGCATGTATCTTCTGTACCCGTTTATATCTCAAATTGAGGCTCAAAACACCCGAAAATTCAAAATTTTGGGGTCCTAGAAGCAATCTGTACAGGCCTACTCAGTGCTAGAGTATTTTCAAAATATAGGCTAAAAACATGCTAAAAATCGATATTTTAGGTGCCAAAAAGTCGATATCTCAAATTAAGGCCCAAAACACCCGAAAATTCGATATTTTGGGGTCCCAGAAGCGATCTGTACATGCCTACTCCGTGTTAGAGTATTTTCAAAATACAGGCACAAAACATGCTGAAAATTGATATTTTAGATGCCCAAAGTCAATATGTGCATGTATATTCTGTACCCGTTTATATCTCAAATTCAGGCTCAAAATACCCGAAAATTCAATATTTTGGGGTCCCAGAAGCAATCTGTACATGCCTACTCAGTGCTAGAATATTTTCAAAATATAGGCTAAAAACATGCTAAAAATCGATATTTTAGGTGCCAAAAAGTCGATATCTCAAATTCAGTCCCAAAACACCCGAAAATTCTATATTTAGGGGTCCCAGAAGCGATCTGTACATGCCCTATCCGTGTTAGAGTATTTTCAAAATTCAGGCCCAAAACATGCTGAAAATCGATATTTTAGGTGCCCAAAAGTCTATATGTGCATGCATCTTCTGTACCCGTTTATATCTTTAATTTAGGCTCAAAACACCCGAAAATTCAATATTTTGGGGTCCCAGAAGCAATCTGTACATGCCTACTCTGTGTTAGAGTATTTTCAAAATTCAGGCCCAAAACATGCTGAAAATCGATATTTTTGGTGCCCAAAGTCAATATGTGTATGCATCTTCTATACCCGTTTATATCTCAAATTCAGGCTCAAAATACCCGAAAATTCAATATTTTGAGGTCCCAGAAGCGATCTGTACACTGTACACTGTACTCAGTGCTAGAATATTTTCAAAATATAGGCTCAAAACATGCTCAAAATCGATATTTTAGGTGCGTAAAGGCGATATCTCAAATTAAGGCCCAAAACACCCGAAAATTCGATATTTAGGGGTCCCATAAGCAATCTGTACATGCCTACTCAGTGCTAGAATATTTTCAAAATATAGGCTCAAAACATGGTAAACATCGATATTTTAGGTTAGTAAAGGCGATATCTCAAATTCAGGCCCAAAACACCCGAAAATTCGATATTATGGGGTCCCAGAAGCGATCTGTACATGCCTACTCCGTGTTAGAGTATTTACAAAATACAGGCCCAAAACATGCTCAAAATCGATGTTTTAGGTGCCCAAAAGTCGATATGTGCATGCATCTTCAGTACCCGTTTATATCTCAAATTCAGGCTCAAGACACCCGAAAATTCGATATTTTGGGATCCCAGATGCGATCTGTACATGCTTACTCCGTGTTAGAGAATTTTCAAAATACATGCCCAAAACATGCTGAAAATCGATATTTTAGATGCCAAAAGTCAATATGTGCATGTATCTTCTGTACCCATTTATATCTCAAATTCAGGCTCAAAACACAAGAAAATTCGATATTTTGGGGTCCCAGAAGCAAACTGTACAATCTGTACTCAGTGCTAGAATATTTTCAAAATATAGCCTCAAAACATGCTAAAAATCGATATTTTTGGTGCGTACAGGCGATATCTCAAATTCAGGCCTAAAACACCCGAAAATTTGATATTATGGGGTCCCAGAAGCGATCTGTACATGCCTACTCCGTGTTAGAGTATCTTCAAAATACAGGCCCAAAACATGCTCAAAATCGATGTTTTAGGTGCCCAAAAGTCGATATGTGCATGCATCTTCAGTACCCGTTTATATCTCAAATTCAGGCTCAAAACACCCGAAAATTCGATATTTTGGGGTCCCAGAAGCGATCTGTACATCCCTACTCCGTGTTAGAGTATATTCAAAATACATGCCCAAAACATGCTGAAAATCGATATTTTAGATGCCCAAAGTCAATATGTCCATGTATCTTCTGTACCCGTTTATATCTCAAATTCAGGCTCAAAAATCCCGAAAATTCAATATTTCGGGGTCCCAGAAGCAATCTGTACAAGCCTACTCAGTGCTAGAATATTTTCAAAATATAGGCTAAAAACATGCTAAAAATCGATCTTTTAGGTGCCAAAAAGTCGATATATCAAATTCAGTCCCAAAACACCCGAAAATTTGATATTTAGGGGTCCCAGAATCGATCTGTACATGCCTACTCCGTGTTAAAGTATTTTTAAAATACAGGCCAAAAACATACTGAAAATCGATCTTTTAGGTGCCCAAAAGTCGGTATGTGCATGCATCTTCGGTACCCGTTTATATCTCAAATTCTGGCCCTAAACACCCGAAAATTCAATATTTCGGGGTCCCAGAAGCAATCTGTACATGCCTACTCAGTGCTAGAATGTTTTCAAAATATAGGCTAAAAACATGCTAAAAATCGATATTTTAGGTGCCAAAAAGTCGATATCTCAAATTAAGGCCCAAAACACCCGAAAATTCGATATTTAAGGGTCCCAGAAGCGATCTGTACATGCTTTCTCCGTGTTAGAGTATTTTCAAAATAAAGGCCCAAAACATACTGAAAATCGTTATTTTAGATGCCCAAAGTCAATATTCTTCTGTACCCGTTTATATCTCAAATTCAGGCTCATAACACCCGAAAAATCAATATTTTGGGGTCCCAGAAGCAATCTGTACATGCATACTCAGTGCTAGAATATTTTCAAAATTCAGGCACAAAACATGCTGAAAATCGATATTTTAGATGCCCAAAGTCAATATGTGCATGTATATTCTGTACCCGTTTATATCTCAAATTCAGGCTCAAAATACCCGAAAATTCAATATTTTGGGGTCCCAGAAGCAATCTGTACATGCCTACTCAGTGCTAGAATATTTTCAAAATATAGGCTAAAAACATGCTAAAAATCGATATTTTAGGTGCCAAAAAGACGATATCTCAAATTCAGTCCCAAAACACCCGAAAATTCGATATTTAGGGGTCCCAGAAGCGATCTGTACATGCCTACTCCGTGTTAGAGTATTTTCAAAAATTCAGGCCCAAAACATGCTGAAAATCGATATTTTAGGTGCCCAAAAGTCGATATGTGCATGCATCTTCTGTACCCGTTTTTATCTTTAATTTAGGCTCAAAACACCCGAAAATTCAATATTTTGGGGTCCCAGAAGCAATCTGTACATGCCTACTCTGTGTTAGAGTATTTTCAAAATTCATTCCCAAAACATGCTGAAAATCGATATTTTTGGTGCCCAAAGTCAATATGTGTATGCATCTTCTATACCCGTTTATATCTCAAATTCAGGCTCAAAATACCCGAAAATTCAATATTTTGAGGTTCCAGAAGCGATCTGTACATGCCTACTCAGTGCTAGAATATTTTCAAAATATAGGCTCAAAACATGCTCAAAATCGATATTTTAGGTGCGTAAAGGCGATAACTCAAATTAAGGCCCAAAACACCCGAAAATTCGATATTTAGGGGTCCCATAAGCAATCTGTACATGCCTACTCAGTGCTAGAATATTTTCAAAATATAGGCTCAAAATATGGTAAAAATCGATATTTTAGGTTAGTAAAGGCGATATCTCAAATTCAGGCCCAAAACACCCGAAAATTCGATATTATGGGGTCCCAGAAGCGATCTGTACATGCCTACTCCGTGTTAGAGTATTTACAAAATACAGGCCCAAAACATGCTCAAAATCGATGTTTTAGGTGCCCAAAAGTCGATATGTGCATGCATCTTCAGTACCCGTTTATATCTCAAATTCAGGCTCAAAACACCCGAAAATTCGATATTTTGGGATCCCAGAAGCGATCTGTACATGCTTACTCCGTGTTAGAGAATTTTCAAAATACATGCCCAAAACATGCTGAAAATCGATATTTTAGATGCCAAAAGTCAATATGTGCATGTATCTTCTGTACCCATTTATATCTCAAATTCAGGCTCAAAACACAAGAAAATTCGATATTTTGGGGTCCCAGAAGCAATCTGTACAATCTGTACTCAGTGCTAGAATATTTTCAAAATATAGGCTCAAAACATGCTAAAAATCGATATTTTAGGTGCGTAAAGGCGATATCTTAAATTCAGGCCTAAAACACCCGAAAATTTGATATTATGGGGTCCAAGAAGCGATCTGTACATGCCTACTCCGTGTTAGAGTATCTTCAAAATACAGGCCCAAAACATGCTCAAAATCGATGTTTTAGGTGCCCAAAAGTCGATATGTGCATGCATCTTCAGTACCCGTTTATATCTCAAATTCAGGCTCAAAACACCCGAAAATTCGATATTTTGGGGTCCCAGAAGCAAACTCTACATGCCTACTCAGTGCTAGAATATTTTCAAAAAATAGGCTCAAAACATGCTAAAAATCGATATTTTAGGTGCGTAAAGGCGATATCTCAAATTCAGGCCGAAAACACCCGAAAATTCGATATTATGGGGTCCCAGAAGCGATCTGTACATGCCTACTCCGTGTTAGAGTATATTCAAAATACATTCCCAAAACATGCTGAAAATCGATATTGTAGATGCCCAAAGTCAATATGTCCATGTATCTTCTGTACCCGTTTATATCTCAAATTCAGGCTCAAAAATCCCGAAAATTCAATATTTCGGGGTCCCAGAAGCAATCTGTACAAGCCTACTCAGTCCTAGAATATTTTCAAAATATAGGCTAAAAACATGCTAAAAATCGATCTTTTAGGTGCCAAAAAGTCGATATATCAAATTCAGTCCCAAAACACCCGAAAATTCGATATTTAGGGGTCCCAGAATCGATCTGTACATGCCTACTCCGTGTTAAAGTATTTTTAAAATACAGGCCAAAAACATACTGAAAATCGATCTTTTAGGTGCCCAAAAGTCGGTATGTGCATGCATCTTCGGTACCCGTTTATATCTCAAATTCTGGCCCTAAACACCCGAAAATTCAATATTTCGGGGTCCCAGAAGCAATCTGTACATGCCTACTCAGTGCTAGAATGTTTTCAAAATATAGGCTAAAAACATGCTAAAAATCGATATTTTAGGTGCCAAAAAGTCGATATCTCAAATTAAGGCCCAAAACACCCGAAAATTCGATATTTAAGGGTCCCAGAAGCGATCTGTACATGCTTTCTCCGTGTTAGAGTATTTTCAAAATAAAGGCCCAAAACATGCTCAAAATCGATGTTTTAGGTGCCCAAAAGTCGATATGTGCATGCATCTTCAGAACCCGTTTATATCTCAAATTCAGGCTCAAAACACCCGAAAATTCGATATTTTGGGATCCCAGAAGCGATCTGTACATGCTTACTCCGTGTTAGAGTATTTTCAAAATACAGGCCCAAAACATGCTCAAAATCGATGTTTCAGGTGCCCAAAGTCAATATTCTTCTGTACCCGTTTATATCTCAAATTCAGGCTCATCACACCCGAAAAATCAATATTTTGGGGTCCCAGAAGCAATCTGTACATGCATACTCAGTGCTAGAATATTTTCAAAATTCAGGCACAAAACATGCTGAAAATCGATATTTTAGATGCCCAAAGTCAATATGTGCATGTATATTCTGTACCCGTTTATATCTCAAATTCAGGCTCAAAATACCCGAAAATTCAATATTTTGGGGTCCCAGAAGCAATCTGTACATGCCTACTCAGTGCTAGAATATTTTCAAAATATAGGCTAAAAACATGCTAAAAATCGATATTTTAGGTGCCAAAAAGACGATATCTCAAATTCAGTCCCAAAACACCCGAAAATTCGATATTTAGGGGTCCCAGAAGCGATCTGTACATGCCTACTCCGTGTTAGAGTATTTTCAAAATTCAGGCCCAAAACATGCTGAAAATCGATATTTTATGTGCCCAAAAGTCGATATGTGCATGCATCTTCTGTACCCGTTTTTATCTTTAATTTAGGCTCAAAACACCCGAAAATTCAATATTTTGGGGTCCCAGAAGCAATCTGTACATGCCTACTCTGTGTTAGAGTATTTTCAAAATTCATTCCCAAAACATGCTGAAAATCGATATTTTTGGTGCCCAAAGTCAATATGTGTATGCATCTTCTATACCCGTTTATATCTCAAATTCAGGCTCAAAATACCCGAAAATTCAATATTTTGAGGTCCCAGAAGCGATCTGTACATGCCTACTCAGTGCTAGAATATTTTCAAAATATAGGCTCAAAACATGCTCAAAATCGATATTTTAGGTGCGTAAAGGCGATAACTCAAATTAAGGCCCAAAACACCCGAAAATTCGATATTTAGGGGTCCCATAAGCAATCTGTACATGCCTACTCAGTGCTAGAATATTTTCAAAATATAGGCTCAAAATATGGTAAAAATCGATATTTTAGGTTAGTAAAGGCGATATCTCAAATTCAGGCCCAAAACACCCGAAAATTCGATATTATGGGGTCCCAGAAGCGATCTGTACATGCCTACTCCGTGTTAGAGTATTTACAAAATACAGGCCCAAAACATGCTCAAAATCGATGTTTTAGGTGCCCAAAAGTCGATATGTGCATGCATCTTTAGTACCCGTTTATATCTCAAATTCAGGCTCAAAACACCCGAAAATTCGATATTTTGGGATCCCAGAAGCGATCTGTACATGCTTACTCCGTGTTAGAGAATTTTCAAAATACATGCCCAAAACATGCTGAAAATCGATATTTTAGATGCCAAAAGTCAATATGTGCATGTATCTTCTGTACCCATTTATATCTCAAATTCAGGCTCAAAACACAAGAAAATTCGATATTTTGGGGTCCCAGAAGCAATCTGTACAATCTGTACTCAGTGCTAGAATATTTTCAAAATATAGGCTCAAAACATGCTAAAAATCGATATTTTAGGTGCGTAAAGGCGATATCTTAAATTCAGGCCTAAAACACCCGAAAATTTGATATTATGGGGTCCCAGAAGCGATCTGTACATGCCTACTCAGTGTTAGAGTATCTTCAAAATACAGGCCCAAAACATGCTCAAAATCGATGTTTTAGGTGCCCAAAAGTCGATATGTGCATGCATCTTCAGTACCCGTTTATATCTCAAATTCAGGCTCAAAACACCCGAAAATTCGATATTTTGGGGTCCCAGAAGCAAACTCTACATGCCTACTCAGTGCTAGAATATTTTCAAAAAATAGGCTCAAAACATGCTAAAAATCGATATTTTAGGTGCGTAAAGGCGATATCTCAAATTCAGGCCGAAAACACCCGAAAATTCGATATTATGGGGTCCCAGAAGCGATCTGTACATCTAGGGCCTACTCCGTGTTAGAGTATATTCAAAATACATGCCCAAAACATGCTGAAAATCGATATTTTAGATGCCCAAAGTCAATATGTCCATGTATCTTCTGTACCCGTTTATATCTCAAATTCAGGCTCAAAAATCCCGAAAATTCAATATTTCAGGGTCCCAGAAGCAATCTGTACAAGCCTACTCAGTGCCAGAATATTTTCAAAATATAGGCTAAAAACATGCTAAAAATCGATCTTTTAGGTGCCAAAAAGTCGATATATCAAATTCAGTCCCAAAACACCCGAAAATTCGATATTTAGGGGTCCCAGAATCGATCTGTACATGCCTACTACGTGTTAAAGTATTTTTAAAATACAGGCCAAAAACATACTGAAAATCGATCTTTTAGGTGCCCAAAAGTCTGTATTTGCATGCATCTTCGGTACCCGTTTATATCTCAAATTCTGGCCCTAAACACCCGAAAATTCAATATTTCGGGGTCCAAGAAGCAATCTGTACATGCCTACTCAGTGCTAGAATGTTTTCAAAATTCATGCCCAAAACATGCTGAAAATCGTTATTTTAGATGCCCAAAGTCAATAATCTTCTGTACCCGTTTATATCTCAAATTCAGGCTCATAACACCCGAAAAATCAATATTTTGGGGTCCCAGAAGCAATCTGTACATGCCTACTCAGTGCTAGAATATTTTCAAAATATTGTCTTAAAACATGCTAAAAATCGATATTTTAGGTGCGAAAAAGTCGATATCTCAAATTAAGGCCCAAAACACCCGAAAATTCGATATTTAAGGGTCCCAGAAGCGATCTGTACATGCCTACTCTGTGTTAGAGTATTTTCAAAATACATGCCTAAAACATGCTCAAAATCGATATATTAGATGCCCAAAAGTCGATATGTGCATGCATCTTCTGTACTCGTTTATATCTCAAATTCAAGCTCAAAACACCCGAAAATTCGATATTTTGGGGTCCCAGAAGCGATCTGTACATGCCTATTCAGTGCTAAAATGTTTTCAAAATATAGGCTCAAAACATGCTCAAAATCGATATTTTAGGTGCCAAATAGTCGATATGTGCATGCATCTTCTGTACTCGTTTATATCTCAAATTCAAGTTCAAAACACCAGAAAATTCGATATTTTGGGGTCCCAGAAGCGTTCTGTACATGCCTACTCAGTGCTAGAATATTTTCAAAATATAGGCTCAAAACATGCTAAAAATCGATATTTTAGGTGCGTAAAGGCGATATCTCAAATTCAGGCACAAAACACCCGAAAATTCGATATTTTGGGATCCCAGAAGCGATCTGTACATGCCTACTCCGTGTTATAGTATTTTCAAAATACAGTCCCAAAAACATGCTCAAAATCGATGTTTTAGGTGCCCAAATGTCGATATGTGCATGCATCATCAGTACTCGTTTATATCACAAATTCAGGCTCAAAACACCCGAAAATTCGATATTTTGGGGTCCCAGAAGCGATCTGTACATGCCTACTCCGTGTTAGAGTATTTTCAAAATACAGGCCAAAAACATGCTAAAAATCGATATTTTAGATGCCCAAAGTCAATATGTGCATGTATCTTCTGTACCCGTTTATATCTCTAATTCAGGCTCAAAACACCCGAAAATTCAATATTTTGGGGTCTATGAAGCAATCTGTACATGCCTACTCAGTGCTAGAATAATTTCAAAATATAGGCTAAAAACATGCTAAAAATCGACATTTTAGAAGCCAAAAAGTCGATATCTCAAATTCAGCCCCAAAACACCCGAAAATTCGATATTTAGGGGTCCCAGAAGCGATCTGTACATGCCTACTCAGTGTTAGAATGTTTTCAAAATAAAGGCTCAAAACATGCTCAAAATCGATGTTTTAGGTGCCCAAAAGTCGATATGTGCATGCATCTTCTGTACTCGTTTATATCTCAAATTCAAGCTCAAAACACCCGAAAATTCGATATTTTGGGGTCCCAGAAGCGATCTGTACATGCCTACTCAGTGCTAGAATATTTTCAAAATATAGGCTAAAAACATGCTAAAAATCGATAATTTAGGTGCCAAAAAGTCGATATCTCAAATTCAGTCCCAAAACACCCGAAACTTCGATATCTAGGGGTCCCAGAAGCGATCTGTACATGCCTACTCCGTGTTAAAGTATTTTCAAAATACAAGCCAAAAACATACTGAAAATCGATCTTTTAGGTGCTCAAAAGTCGATATGTGCATGCATCTTCTGTACCCGTTTATATCTGAAATTCTGGCCCTAAACACCCGAAAATTCGATATTTTGGGGTCCCAGAAGCGATCTGTACATGCCTACTCCGTGTTAGAATATTTTCAAAATATAGGCCCAAAACATGCTGAAAATCGATATTTTTGGTGCCCAAAGTCAATATGTGTTAGCATCTTCTATACTCGTTTATATCTCAAATTCAGGCTCAAAACACCCGAAAATTCGATATTTTGGGGTCCCAGAAGCGATCTGTACATCCCTACTCAGTGCTAGAATGTTTTCAAAATATAGGCTCAAAACATGCTCAAAATCGATATTTTAGGTGCCCAAAAGTCGATATGTGTTAGCATCTTCTATACTCGTTTATATCTCAAATTCAGGCTCAAAACACTCGAAAATTCGATATTTTGGGGTCCCAGAAGCGATCTGTACATGCCTACTCAGTGCTAGAATATTTTCAAAATATAGGCTCAAAACATGCTAAAAATCGACATTTTAGAAGCCAAAAAGTCGATATCTCAAATTCAGCCCCAAAACACCCGAAAATTCGATATTTAGGGGTCCCAGAAGCGATCTGTACATGCCTACTCAGTGTTAGAATGTTTTCAAAATATAGGCTCAAAACATGCTCAAAATCGATGTTTTAGGTGCCCAAAAGTCAATATGTTCATGCAACTTCTGTACTCGTTTATATCTCAAATTCAGGCTCAAAACACCCGAAAATTCGACATTTTGGGGTCTCAGAAGCGATATGTACATGCCTACTCAGTGCTAGAATATTTTCAAAATATAGGCTCAAAACATGCTAAAAATCGATATTTTAGGCGCGTAAAGGCAATATCTCAAATTAAGGCCCAAAACACCCGAAAATTCGATATTTAGGGGTCCCAGAAGCAATCTGTACATGCCTACTCAGTGCGAGAATACTTTCAAAATATAGGCTCAAAACATGCTATAAATCGATATTTTATGTGCGTAAAGGCGATATCTCAAATTCAGGCCCAAAACACCCGAAAATTCGATATTTTCGGGTCCCAGAAGCGATCTGTACATGCCTACTCCGTGTTAGAGTATTTTCAAAATACAGGCCCAAAACAGGCTCAAAATCGATATTTTAGATGCCCAAAGTAAATATGTGCATTTATCTTCTGTACCTGTTTATATCTCGAATTCAGGCTCAAAACACCCGAAAATTCAATATTTTGGGGTCCCAGAAGCAATCTGTACATGCCTACTCAGTGCTAGAATATTTTCAAAATATAGGCTAAAAACATGCTAAAAATCGATATTTTAGTTGCCAAAAAGTCGATATTTCAAATTAAGGCCCAAAACACCCGAAAATTCGATATTTAGGGGTCCAAGATGCGATCTGTACATGCCTACTCCGTGTTAGAGTATTTTTAAAATACAGGCCAAAAACATACTGAAAATCGATCTTTTAGGTGCCCAAAAGTAGATATGTGCATGCATCTTCTGTACCCGTTTATATCTCAAATTCTTGCCCTAAACAACCGAAAATTCGATATTTTGGGGTCCCAGAAGCGATCTGTACAAGCCTACTCAGTGCTAGAATGTTTTCGAAATATAGGCTCAAAACATGCTCATAATCGATATTTTTGGTGCCTAAAAGTCGATATGTGCATGTATCTTCTGTACTCGTTTATATCTCAAATTCAAGCTCAAAACACCCGAAAATTCGATATTTTGGGGTCCCAGAAGCGATCTGTACATGCCTACTCAGTGCTAGAATATTTTCAAAATATAGGCTAAAAACATGCTAAAAATCGATATTTTAGGTGCCAAAAAGTCGATATCTCAAATTCAGTCTTAAAACACCCGAAACTTCGATATTTAGGGGTCCCAGAAGCGATCTGTACATTCCTACTCCGTGTTAGAGTATTTTCAAAATACAAGCCAAAAACATACTGAAAATCGATCTTTTAGGTGCTCAAAAGTCGATATGTGCATGCATCTTCTGTACCCGTTTATATCTCAAATTCTGGCCCTAAACTCCCGAAAATTCGATATTTTGGGGTCCCAGAAGCGATCTGTACATGCCTACTCAGTGCTAGAATATTTTCAAAATATAGGCTCAAAACATGCTCAAAATCGATATTTTAGGTGCGTAAAGGCGATATCTCAAATTCAGGCCCAAAACACCCGAAAATTCGATATTTTGGTGTCCCAGAAGCGATCTGTACATGCCTACTCAGTGCTAGAATGTTTTCAAAATATAGGCTCAAAACATGCTCAAAATCGATATTTTAGGTGCCCAAAAGTCGATATGTGCATGCATCTTCTGTACCCGTTTATATCTCAAATTCAGGCTCAAAACACCCGAAAATTCGATATTTTGGGGTCCCAGAAGCGATCTGTACATGCCTACTCAGTGCTAGAATGTGTTCAAAATATAGGCACAAAACATGCTCAAAATCGATATTTTAGGTGCCCTAAAGTCGATATGTGCATGCATCTTCTGTACTCGTTTATATCTCAAATTCAGGCTCAAAACACCCAAAAATTCGATATTTGGGGGTCCCAGAAGAAATCTGTACATGCCTACTCAGTGCTAGAATATTTTCAAAATATAGACTAAAAACATGCTAAAAATCGATCTTTTAGGTGCCAAAAAGTCGATATCTCAAATTCAGTCCCAAAACACCCGAAAATTCGATATTTAGGGGTCCCAGAAGCGATCTGTACATGCCTACTCCGTGTTAGAGTATTTACAAAATACAGGCCCAAAACATGCTCAAAATCGATGTTTTAGGTGCCCAAAAGTCGATATGTGCATGCATCTTCAGTACCAATTTATATCTCAAATTCAGGCTCAAAACACCCGAAAATTCGATATTTTGGGGTCCCAGAAGCGATCTGTACATGCCTACTCCGTGTTAGAGTATTTTCAAAATACCTGCCCAAAACATGCTGAAAATCGATATTTTAGATGCCCAAAGTCAATATGTGCATGTATCTTCTGCACCCATTTATATCTCAAATGCAGTCACAAAACACCCGAAAATTCAATATTTGGGGGTCCCAGAAGAAATCTGTACATGCCTACTCAGTGCTAGAATATTTTCAAAATATAGGCTAAAAACATGCTAAAAATCGATCTTTTAGGTGCCAAAAAGTCGATATCTCAAATTCAGTCCCAAAACACCCGAAAATTCGATATTTAGGGGTCCCAGAAGCGATATGTACATGCCTACTCCGTGTTAGAGTATTTTCAAAATACAGGCCAAAAACATACTGAAAATCGATCTTTTAGGTGCCTAAAAGTCGATATGTGCATGCATCTTCTGTACCCGTTTATATCTTAAATTCTAGCCCTAAACACACGAAAATTCAATATTTTGGGGTCCCAGAAGCAATCCGTACATGCCTAGTCAGTGCTAGAATATTTTCAAAATATAGGCTAAAAACATGCTGAAATCGATATTGTAGGTGCCAAAAAGTCGATATCTCAAATTAAGGCCCAAAACAACCGAAAATTCTATATTTAGGGGTCCCAGAAGCGATCTGTACATGCCTACTCAGTGTTAGAGTATTTTCAAAATACAGGCCCAAAACATACTTAAAATCGATGTTTTAGGTGCCAAAAAGTCGATATGTGCATGCATCTTCAGTACCCGTTTATATCTCAAATTCAGGCTCAAAACACCCGAAAATTCAATATTTTGGGGTCCCAGAAGCGATCTGTACATGCCTACTCCGTGTTAGAGTATTTTCAAAATACATGCTCAAAACATGCTGAAAATCTATATTTGAGATGCCCAAAGTCATTGTGTGCATGTATCATCTGTACCCGTTTATATCTCGAATTCAGGCTCAAAACACCCGAAAATTCAATATTTTGGGGTCCCAGAAGCAATCTGTACATGCCTACTCAGTGCTAGAATATTTTCACAATATAGGCTAAAAACATGCTAAAAATCGATCTTTTAGGTGCCAAAAAGTCGATATCTCAAATTAAGGCCCAAAACTCCCGAAAATTCGATATTTAGGGGTCCCAGAAGCGATCTGTAGATGCCTACTCCGTGTTAGAGTATTTTCAAAGTACAGGCCAAAAACATACTGAAAATCGATCTTTTAGGTGCCCAAAAGTCGATATGTGCATGCATCTTCAGTACCCGTTTATATCTCAAATTCTGGCCCTAAACATCCGAAGATTCAATATTTTGGGGTCCCAGAAGCAATCTGTACATGCCTACTCAGTGTTAGAATATTTTCAAAATATAGACTAAAAACATGCTAAAAATCGATATTTTAGGTGCGTAAAGGCGATATCTCAAATTCATTCCGAAAACACCCGAAAATTCGATATTTTGGGGTCCCAGAAGCGATCTGTACATGCCTATTCCGTGTTAGAGTATTTTTAAAATACAGGCCAAAAACATGCTCAAAATCGATGTTTTAGGTGCCAAAAAGTCGATATGTGCATGCATCTTCAGTACTCGTTTATATCTCAAATTCATGCTCAAAACACCCGAAAATTCGATATTTTGGGGTCCCAGAAGCGATCTGTACATGCCTACTCTGTGTTAGAGTATTTTCAAAATACTGGCCAAAAACATGCTCAAAATCGATGTTTTAGGTTCCCAAAAGTCGATATGTGCAATGCATCTTCAGTACCCGTTTATATCTTAAATTTAGGCTCAAAACACCCGAAAATTCGATATTTTGGTGTCCCAGAAGCGATCTGTACATGCCTACTCCGTGTTAGAGTATTTTCAAAATACATGCCCAAAACATGCTGAAAATCGATATTTTAGATGCCCAAAGTCAATCTGTGCATGTATCATCTGTACCTGTTTATATCTCAAATTCAGGCTCAAAACACCCGAAAATTCAATATTTTGGGGTCCCAGAAGCAATCTGTACATGCCTACTCAGTGCTAGAATATTTTCAAAATATAGGCTAAAAACATGCTAAAAATCGATCTTTTAGGTGCCAAAAAGTCGATATCTCAAATTCAGTCCCAAAACACCCGAAACTTCGATATTTAGGGGTCCCAGAAGCGATCTGTACATACTTACTCCGTGCTAGAGTATTTTCAAAATTCAGGCCCAAAACATGCTGAAAATCGATATTTTTGGTGCCCAAAGTCAATATGTGTATGCATCTTCTATACTCGTTTATATCTCAAATTCAGGCTCAAAACACCCGAAAATTCGACATTTTGGGGTCCCAGAAGCGATCTGTACATGCCTACTCCGTGTTAGAGTATTTTCAAAGTACAGGCCAAAAACATACTGAAAATCGATCTTTTAGGTGCCCAAAAGTCGATATGTGCATGCATCTTCAGTACCCGTTTATATCTCAAATTCTGGCCCTAAACATCCGAAGATTCAATATTTTGGGGTCCCAGAAGCGATCTGTACATGCCTACTCAGTGTTAGAATATTTTCAAAATATAGGCTAAAAACATGCTAAAAATCGATATTTTATGTGCCAAAAAGTCGATATCTCAAATAAAGGCCCAAAACACCCGAAAATTCGATATTTAGTGGTCCCAGAAGCGATCTGTACATGCCTACTCCGTGTTAGAGTATTTTTAAAATACAGGCCAAAAACATGCTCAAAATCGATGTTTTAGGTGCCAAAAAGTCGATATGTGCATGCATCTTCAGTACCCGTTTATATCTCAAATTCAGGCTCAAAACACCCGAAAATTCGATATTTTGGGGTCCTAGAAGCGATCTGTACGTGCCTACTCAGTGCTAGAATATTTTCAAAATATAGGCTCAAAACATGCTAAAAATCGATATTTTAGGTGCGTAAAGGCGATATCTCAAATTCAGGCCCAAAACACCCGAAAATTCGATATTATGGGGTCCCAGAAGCGATCTGTACATGCCTACTCCGTGTTAGAGTATTTACAAAATACAGGCCCAAAACATGCTAAAAATCGATGTTTCAGGTGCCCAAAAGTCGATATGTGCATCCATCTTCAGTACCCGTTTATATCTCAAATCCAGACTCAAAACACCCGAAAATTCGATATTTTTGGGTCCCAGAAGCGATCTGTACATGCCTACTCCGTGTTAGAGTATTTTCAAAATACATGCCCAAAACATGCTTAAAATCGATATTTTAGATGCCCAAAGTCAATATGTGCATGTATCTTCTGTACCCGTTTATATCTCAAATCCAGACTCAAAACACCCGAAAATTCAATATTTTGGGGTCCCAGAAGCAATCTGTACATGCCTACTCAGAGCTAGAATATTTTCAAACTATAGGCAAAAAACATGCTAAAAATCGATCTTTTTGGTGCCAAAAAGTCGATATCTCAAATTCAGTCCCAAAACACCCGCAAATTCGATATTTAGGGGTCCCAGAAGCGATCTGTACATGCCTACTCCGCGTTAGAGTATTTTCAAAATACAGGCCAAAAACATACTGAAAATCGATCTTTTAGGTGCCCAAAAGTCGATATGTGCATGCATCTTCTGTACCCGTTCATATCTCAAATTCAGGCTCAAAACACCCGAAATTTCAATATTTTGGGGTCCCAGAAGTAATCTGTACATGCCTACTCAGTGCTAGAATGTTTTCATAATATAGGCTCAATACATGCTCAAAATCGATATTTTAGGTGCCCAAAATTCGATATGTGCATGCATCTTCTGTACTAGTTTATATCTCAAATTCAGGCTCAAAACACCCGAAAATTCGATATTTTGGGGTCCCAGAAGCGATCTGTACATGCCTACTCCGTGTTAGAGTATTTTCAAAATTCAGGCCCAAAACATGCTAAAAATCGATATTTTTGGTGCCCAAAGTCAATATGTGTATGCATCTTCTATACTCGTTTATATCTCAAATTCAGGCTCAAAACACCCGAAAATTCGATATTTTGGGGTCCCAGAAGAGATCTGTACATGCCTACTCCGTGTTAGAGTATTTTCAAATTTCTGGCTCAAAACATGCTAAAAATCGATATTTTAGGAGCCCAAAAGTAGATATGTGCATGCATTTTCTGTACCCGTTTATATCTCAAATTCTGGCTCAAAACACCCGAAAATTCGATATTTTGGGGTCCCAGAAGCGATCTGTACATGCCTACTCAGTGCTAGAATATTTTCAAAACATAGGCTAAAAACATGGTAAAAATCGATATTTTAGGTGCCAAAAAGTCAATATCTCAAATTCAGTCCCAAAACACCCAAAAATTCGATATTTAGGGGTCCCAGAAGTGATCTGTACATGCCTACTCCGTGTTATAGTATTTTCAAAATACAGGCCAAAAACATACTGAAAATCGATCTTTTAGGTGCCCAAAAGTCGATATGTGCATGCATCTTCTGTACCCGTTTATATCTCAAATTCTGGCCCTAAACACCCGAAAATTCGATATTTTGGGGTCCCATAAGCGATCTGTACATGCCTATTCCGTGTTAGAGTATTTTTCAAAATTCAGGCGCAAAACATGCTGAAAATCGATATTTTTGGTGCCCAAAGTCAATATGTGTATGCATCTTCTATACTCGTTTATATCTCAAATTCATGCTCAAAACACCCGAAAATTCGATATTTTGGGGTCCCAGAAGCGATCTGTACATGCCTACTCAGTGCTAGAATGTTTTCAAAATATAGGCTCAAAACATGCTCCAAATCGATATTTTAGGTGCCCAAAAGTCGATATGTGCATGCATCTTCTATACTCGTTTATATCTAAAATTCAGGTTCAAAACACCCGAAAATTCGATATTTTGGGGTCCTAGAAGCGATCTGTACATGCCTACTCAGTGCTAGAATATTTTCAAAATATACGCACAAAACATGCTAAAAATCGATATTTTAGGTGCGTAAAGGCGATATCTCAAATTCAGGCCCAAAACACCCGAAAATTCGATATTATGGGGTCCCAGAAGCGATCTGTACATGCCTACTCCGTGTTAGAGTATTTACAAAGTACATGCCCAAAACATGCTCAAAATCGATGTTTCAGGTGCCCAAAAGTCGATATGTGCATGCATCTTCAGTACCCGTTTATATCTCAAATCCAGACTCAAAACACCCGAAAATTTGATATTTTGGGGTCCCAGTAGCTATCTGTACATGCCTACTCCGTGTTAGAGTATTTTCAAAATTCAGGCCCAAAACATGCTGAAAATCGATATATTTGGTGCCCAAAGTCATTTTGTGTATGCATCTTCTATACTCGTTTATATCTCAAATTCAGGCTCAAAACACCTGAAAATTCGGTATTTTGGGGTCCCAGAAGCGATCTGTACATGCCTACTCAGTACTAGAATGTTTTCAAAATATAGGCTCAAAACATGCTCAAAATCGATATTTTAGGAGCCCAAAAGTCGATATGTGCATGCATTTTCTGTACCCGTTTATATCTCAAATTCTGGCTCAAATCACCCGAAAATTCGATATTTTGGGGTCCCAGAAGCGATCTGTACATGCCTACTCAGTGCTAGAATATTTTCAAAACATAGGCTAAAAACATGCTAAAAATCGATATTTTAGGTTCCAATAAGTCAATATCTCAAATTCAGTTGCAAAACACCCGAAAATTCGATATTTAGGGGTCCCAGAAGCGATCTGTACATGCCTACTCCGTGTTAGAGTATTTTCAAAATACAGGCCAAAAACATACTGAAAATCGATCTTTTAGGTGCCCAAAAGTCGATATGTGCATGCATCTTCAGTACCCGTTTATATCTCAAATTAAGGCTCAAAACACCCGAAAATTCGATATTTTGGGGTCCCAGAAGCGATCTGTACATGCCTACTCCGTGTTAGAGTATTTTCAAAATTCAGGCCCAAAACATTCTAAAAATCGATAATTTTGGTGCCCAAAGTCAATATGTGTATGCATCTTCTATACTCGTTTATATCTCAAATTCAGGCTTAAAACACCCGAAAATTCGATATTTTGGGGTCCCAGAAGCGATCTGTATATGCCTACTAAGTGCTAGAATATTTTCAAAATATAGGCTCAAAACATGTTAAAAATCAATATTTTAGGTGCGTATAGGCTATATTTTAAATTAAGGCCCAAAACACCCGAAAATTCTATATTTAGGGGTCCCAGAAGCGATCTGTACATGCCTACTCCGGGTTAGAGTATTTTCAAAATACAGGCCAAAAACATGCTAAAAATCGATATTTTAGATGCCCAAAGTCAATATGTGCATGTATCTTCTGTACCCGTTTATATTTTAAATTCAGGCTCAAAACACCCGAAAATTCAATATTTTGGGGTCCATGAAGCAATCTGTACATGCCTACTCAGTGCTAGAATAATTTCAAAATATAGGCTAAAAACATGCTAAAAATCGACATTTTAGAAGCCAAAAAGTCGATATCTCAAATTCAGCCCCAAAACACCCGAAAATTCGATATTTATGGGTCATACAAGGGATCTGTACATGCCTACTCCGTGTTAGAGTATTTTCAAAATACAGGCCAAAAACATACTGAAAATCGATCTTTTAGGTGCCCAAAAGTCAATATGTGCATGCATCTTCTGTACCCGTTTATATCTCAAATTCTGGCCCTAAACACCCGAAAATTTGATATTTTTGGGTCCCAGAAGCGATCTCTACATGCCTACTCAGTTCTAGAAGGTTTTCAAAATATAGGCTCAAAACATGCTCAAAATCGATATTTTAGGTGCCCAAAAGTCGATATGTGCATGCATCTTCTGTACTTGTTTATATCTCAAATTCAAGCTCAAAACACCCGAAAATTCGATATTTTGGGGTCCCAGAATCGGTCTGTACATGCCTACTCGGTGCTAGAATATTTTCAAAATATAGGCTCAAAACATGCTAAAAATCGATATTTTAGGTGCGTAAAGGCGATATCTCAAATTAAGGCCCAAAACACCCGAAATGTCGATATTTTGGGGTCCCAAAAACGATCTGTACATGCCTACTCCGTGTTAGAGTATTTTCAAAATTCAGGCCCAAAACATGCTGAAAATCGATATTTTTGGTGCGCAAAGTCAATATGTGTATGCATCTTCTATACTCGTTTATATCTCAAATTCAAGCTCAAAACACCCGAAAATTCGATATTTTGGGGTCCCAGAAGCGATCTGTACATGCCTATTCAGTGCTAGAATGTTTTCAAAATATAGGCTCAAAACATGCTCAAAATCGATATTTTAGGTGCCAAAAAGTCGATATGTGCATGCATCTTCTGTACTCGTTTATATCTCAAATTCAGGCTCAAAACACCCGAAAATTCGATATTTTGGGGTCCCAGAAGCGATCTGTACATGGCTACTCAGTGCTAGAATGTTTTCTGAATATAGGCTCAAAACATGCTCAAAATCGATATTTTAGGTGCGTAAAGGCGATATCTCAAATTCATTCCGAAAACACCCGAAAATTCGATATTTTGGGTTCCCAGAAGCGATCTGTACATGCCTACTCCGTGTTAGAGTATTTTCAAAACACATGCCCAAAACATGCTGAAAATCGATATTTTAGATGCCCAAAGTCATTGTGTGCATGTATCTTCTGTACCCGTTTATATCTCGAATTCAGGCTCAAAACACCCGAAAATTCAATATTTTGGGGTCCCAGAAGCAGTCTGTACATGCCTACTCAGTGCTAGAAAATTTTCAAAATATAGGCTAAAAACATGCTAAAAATCGATCTTTTAGGTGCCAAAAAGTCGATATCTCAAATTCAGTCCCAAAACACCCGAAAATTCGATATTTAGGGGTCCCAGAAGCGATCTGTACATGCCTACTCCGTGTTAGAGTATTTTCAAAGTACAGGCCAAAAACATACTGAAAATCGATCTTTTAGGTGCCCAAAAGTCGATATGTGCATGCATCTTCAGTACCCGTTTATATCTCAAATTCAGGCTCAAAACACCCAAAAATTCAATATTTTGGGGTCCCAGAAGCAATTTGTACAGGCCTACTCAGTGCTAGAATATTTTCAAAATATAGGCTAAAAAAATGCTAAAAATCTATATTTTAGGTGCCAAAAAGTCGATATCTCAAATTCAGTCCCAAAACACCTGAAACTTCAATATTTAGGGGTCCCAGGTCAAGCGATCTGTACATGCCTACTTCGTGTTAGAGTATTTTCAAAATACAGGCCAAAAACATACTGAAAATCGATCTTTTAGGTGCCGAAAAGTCGTTTTGTGCATGCATCTTCTGTACCCGTTTATATCTCAAATTCTGGCCCTAAACACCCGAAAATTCGATATTTTGGGGTCCCAGAAGCGATCTGTACATGCCTACTCCGTGTTAGAGTATTTTCAAAATTCAGGCCCAAAACAAGCTGAAAATCGATATTTTTGGTGCCCAAAGTCAATATGTGTATGCATCTTCTATACTCGTTTATATTTCAAATTCAGGCTCAAAACACCCGAAAATTCGATATTTTGGGGTCCCAGAAGCGATCTGTACATGCCTACTCAGTGCTAGAATGTTTTCAAAATATAGGCTCAAAACATGCTCAAAATCTATATTTTAGGTGCCAAAAAGTCGATATCTCAAATTCAGTCCCAAAACACCTGAAACTTCAATATTTAGGGGTCCCAGGTCAAGCGATCTGTACATGCCTACTCCGTGTTAGAGTATTTTCAAAATACACGCCAAAAACATACTGAAAATCGATCTTTTAGGTGCCGAAAAGTCGTTTTGTGCATGCATCTTCTGTACCCGTTTATATCTCAAATTCTGGCCCTAAACACCCGAAAATTCGATATTTTGGGGTCCCAGAAGCGATCTGTACATGCCTACTCCGTGTTAGAGTATTTTCAAAATTCAGGCCCAAAACAAGCTGAAAATCGATATTTTTGGTGCCCAAAGTCAATATGTGTATGCATCTTCTATACTCGTTTATATTTCAAATTCAGGCTCAAAACACCCGAAAATTCGATATTTTGGGGTCCCAGAAGCGATCTGTACAAGCCTACTCAGTGCTAGAATGTTTTCAAAATATAGGCTCAAAACATGCTCAAAATCTATATTTTAGGTGCCAAAAAGTCGATATCTCAAATTCAGTCCCAAAACACCTGAAACTTCAATATTTAGGGGTCCCAGGTCAAGCGATCTGTACATGCCTACTCCGTGTTAGAGTATTTTCAAAATACAGGCCAAAAACATACTGAAAATCGATCTTTTAGGTGCCGAAAAGTCGTTTTGTGCATGCATCTTCTGTACCCGTTTATATCTCAAATTCTGGCCCTAAACACCCGAAAATTCGATATTTTGGGGTCCCAGAAGCGATCTGTACATGCCTACTCCGTGTTAGAGTATTTTCAAAATTCAGGCCCAAAACAAGCTGAAAATCGATATTTTTGGTGCCCAAAGTCAATATGTGTATGCATCTTCTATACTCGTTTATATTTCAAATTCAGGCTCAAAACACCCGAAAATTCGATATTTTGGGGTCCCAGAAGCGATCTGTACATGCCTACTCAGTGCTAGAATGTTTTCAAAATATAGGCTCAAAACATGCTCAAAATCGATATTTTAGGTGCCAAAAATTCGATATGTGCATGCATCTTCTGTACTCGTTTATATCTCAAATTCTGGCTCAAAACACCCGAAAATTCAATATTATGGGGTCCCAGAAGCGATCTGTACATGCCTACTCCGTGTTACAGTATTTTCAAAATTCAGGCCCAAAACATGCTGAAAATCGATATTTTTGGGGCCCAAAGTCAATATGTGTATGCATCTTCTATACTCGTTTATATCTCAAATTCAGGCTTAAAACACCCGAAAATTCGATATTTTGGGGTCCCAGATGCGAACTGTACATGCCTACTCAGTGCTAGAATATTTTCAAAATATAGGCTCAAAACATGCTAAAATCCGATATTTTAGGTGCATAAAGGCGATATCTCAAATTCATGCCCAAAACACCCGAAAATTCGATATTTTGGGGTCCCAGAAGCGATCTGTACATGCCTACTCCGTGTTAGAGTATTTTCAAAATTCAGGCCCAAAACATGCTGAAAATCGATATTTTTGGGGCCCAAAGTCAATATGTGTATGCATCTTCTATACTCGTTTATATCTCAAATTCAGGCTCAAAGCACCCGAAAATTCGATATTTTGGGGTCCCAGAAGCGATCTCTACATGCCTACTCAGTGCTAGAATGTTTTCAAAATATAGGCTCAAAACATGCTCAAAATCGATATTTTAGGTGCCTTAAAGTCGATATGTGCATGCATCTTCTGTACTCGTTTATATCTCAAATTCAGGCTCAAAACACCGGAAAATTCGATATTTTGGGGTCCCAGAAGCGATCTCTATATGCCTACTCAGTGCTAGAATGTTTTCAAGATATAGGCTCAAAACATGCTCAAAATCGATATTTTTGGTGCCCAAAGTCAATATGTGTATGCATATTCTATACTCGTTTATATCTCAAATTCAGGCTCAAAACACCCGAAAATTCGATATTTTGATGTCCCAGAAGCGATCTGTACATGCCTACTCAGTGTTAGAATGTTTTCAAAATATAGGCTCAAAACATCCTCAAAATCGATATTTTAGGTGCCCAAAAGTCGATATGTGCATGCATCTACTGTACTCGTTTATATCTCAAATTCAGGCTCAAAACACCCTAAAATTCGATATTTTGTAGTCCCAGAAGCTATCTGTACATGCCTACTCAGTGCTAGAAAATTTTCAAAATATAGGCTAAAAACATGCTAAAAATCGATCTTTTAGGTGCCAAAAAGTCGATATCTCAAATTCAGTCCCAAAACACCCGAAAATTCGATATTTAGGGGTCCCAGAAGCGATCTGTACATGCCTACTCCGTGTTAGAGTATTTTCAAAGTACAGGCCAAAAACATACTGAAAATCGATCTTTTAGGTGCCCAAAAGTCGATATGTGCATGCATCTTCAGTACCCGTTTATATCTCAAATTCAGGCTCAAAACACCCAAAAATTCAATATTTTGGGGTCCCAGAAGCAATTTGTACAGGCCTACTCAGTGCTAGAATATTTTCAAAATATAGGCTAAAAAAATGCTAAAAATCTATATTTTAGGTGCCAAAAAGTCGATATCTCAAATTCAGTCCCAAAACACCTGAAACTTCGATATTTAGGGGTCCCAGAAGCGATCTGTACATGCCTACTCCGTGTTAGAGTATTTTCAAAATACAGGCCAAAAACATACTGAAAATCGATCTTTTAGGTGCCGAAAAGTCGTTTTGTGCATGCATCTTCTGTACCCGTTTATATCTCAAATTCTGGCCCTAAACACCCGAAAATTCGATATTTTGGGGTCCCAGAAGCGATCTGTACATGCCTACTCCGTGTTAGAGTATTTTAAAAATTCAGGCCCAAAACAAGCTGAAAATCGATATTTTTGGTGCCCAAAGTCAATATGTGTATGCATCTTCTATACTCGTTTATATTTCAAATTCAGGCTCAAAACACCCGAAAATTCGATATTTTGGGGTCCCAGAAGCGATCTGTACATGCCTACTCAGTGCTAGAATGTTTTCAAAATATAGGCTCAAAACATGCTCAAAATCGATATTTTAGGTGCCAAAAAGTCGATATGTGCATGCATCTTCTGTACTCGTTTATATCTCAAATTCAGGCTCAAAACACCCGAAAATTCGATATTTTGGGGTCCCAGAAGCGATCTCTATATGCCTACTCAGTGCTAGAATATTTTCAAGATATAGGCTCAAAACATGCTCAAAATCGATATTTTTGGTGCCCAAAGTCAATATGTGTATGCATATTCTATACTCGTTTATATCTCAAATTCAGGCTCAAAACACCCGAAAATTCGATATTTTGGGGTCCCAGAATTATCTGTACATGCCTACTCAGTGCTAGAATGTTTTCAAAATATAGGCTCAAAACATCCTCAAAATCGATCATTTAGGTGCCCAAAAGTCGATATGTGCATCCATCTTCTTAACCCGTTTATATCTCAAATTCTGGCCCTAAACTCCCGAAAATTCTATATTTTAGGGTCCCAGAAGCGATCTGTACATGCCTACTCAGTGCTAGAATGTTTTCAATATATAGGCTCAAAACATGCTCAAAATCGATATTTTAGGTGCCCAAAAGTCGATATGTGCACGCATCTTCTTTACCCGTTTATATCTCAAATTCAAGCTCAAAACACCCGTAAATTCGATATTTTTGGGTCCCAGAAGCGATCTGTACATGCCTACTTAGTGCTAGAATATTTTCAAAATATAGACTCAAAACATGCTAAAAATCGATATTTTAGGTGCGTAAAGGCGATATCTCAAATTTAGGCCCAAAACACCCGAAAATTCGATATTTTGGGGTCCCAGAAGCGATCTGTACATGCCTACTCCGAGTTAGAGTAGTTTCAAAATACAGGCCGAAAACATGCTCAAAATCGATGTTTTAGGTGCCCAAAAGTCGATATGTGCATGCATCTACTGTACTCGTTTATATCTCAAATTCAGGCTCAAAACACCCGAAAATTCGATATTTTGGGGTCCCAGAAGCTATCTGTACATGCCTACTCAGTGCTAGAATATTTTCAAAATATAGACTCAAAACATGCTAAAAATCGATATCTTAGGTGCGTAAAGGCGATATCTCAAATTCATTCCGAAAACACCCGAAAATTCGATATTTTGGGGTCCCAGAAGCGATCTGTACATGCCTACTCCGTGTTAGAGTATTTTCAAAATACAGGCCCAAAACATGCTCAAAATCGATATTTTTGGTGCCCAAAGTCAATATGTGTATGCATCTTCTATACTCGTTTATATCTCAAATTCAGGCTCAAAACACCCGAAAATTCGATATTTTGGGGTCCCAGAAGCGATCTGTACATGCCTACTCAGTGCTAGAATATTTTCAAAATATAGGCTCAAAACATGTTAAAAATCGATATTTTAGGTGCGTAAAGGCGACATCTCAAATTCAGGCCCAAAACACCCGAAAATTCGATATTTAGGGGTCCCAGAAGCGATCTGTACATGCCAACTACGTGTTAGAGTATTTTCAAAATACAGGCCAAAAACATACTGAAAATCGATCTTTTAGGTGCCCGAAAGTCGATATGTGCATGCATCTTCGGTACCCGTTTATATCTCAAATTCTGGCCCTAAACACCCGAAAATTCAATATTTTTGGGTCCCAGAAGCGATCTGTACATACCTACTCAGTGCTAGAATGTTTTCAAAATATAGGCTCAAAACATGCTCAAAATCGATATTTTAGGTGCCCAAAAGTCGATATGTGCATGCATCTTCTGTACTCGTTTATATCTCAAATTCAAGCTCAAAACACCCGAAAATTCGATATTTTGGGGTCCCTGAAGCGATCTGTACATGCCTACTCAGTGCTAGAATATTTTCAAAATATAGGCTCATAACATGCTAAAAAACGATATTTTAGGTGCGAAAGGGCGATATCTCAAATTCAGGCAAAAAACACCTGAAAATTCGATATTTTGGGGTCCCAGAAGCGATCTGTACATGCCTACTCCGTGTTAGAGTATTTTCAAAATACAGGCCCAAAACATGCTTAAAATCGATAATTTAGATGCCCAAAGTCAATATGTGCATGTATCTTCTGTACCCGTTTATATCTCAAATTCAAGCTCAAAACACCCGTAAATTCGATATTTTGGGGTCTCAGAAGCGATCTGTACATGTCTACCCAGTGCTAGAATATTTTCAAGATATAGGCTCAAAACATGCTAAAAATCGATATTTTTGGTGCGTAAAGGCGATATCTCAAATTTAGGCCCAAAACACCCGAAAATTCGATATTTTGGGGTCCCAGAAGCGATCTGTACATGCCTACTCCGAGTTAGAGTATTTTCAAAATACAGGCCGAAAACATGCTCAAAATCGATGTTTTCGGTGCCCAAAAGTCGATATGTGCATGCATCTTCAGTACCCGTTTATATCTCAAATTCAGGCTCAAAACACCCGAAAATTCGATATTTTGGGGTCCCAGAAGCGATCTGTACATGCCTACTCCGTGTTAGAGTATTTTCAAAATACAGGCCCAAAACCTGCTGAAAATCGATCATTTAGATGCCCAAAGTCAATATGTGCATGTATCTTCTGTACCCGTTTATATCTCAAATTCAGGCTCAAAACACCCAAAAATTCAATATTTTGGGGTCCAAGAAGCAATCTGTACTCAGTGCTAGAATATTTTCAAAATATAGGCTAAAAACATGCTAAAAATCTATATTTTAGGTGCCAAAAAGTCGATATCTCAAATTCAGTCCCAAAACACCTGAAACTTCGATATTTAGGGGTCCCAGAAGCGATCTGTACATGCCTACTCCGTGTTAGAGTATTTTCAAAATACAGGCCCAAAACATGCTCAAAATCGATCATTTAGATGCCCAAAGTCAATATGTGCATGTATCTTCTGTACCCGTTTATATCTCAAATTCAGGCTCAAAACACCCAAAAATTCAATATTTTGGGGTCCCAGAAGCAATCTCAGTGCTAGAATATTTTCAAAATATAGGCTAAAAACATGCTAAAAATCTATATTTTAGGTGCCAAAAAGTCGATATCTCAAATTCAGTCCCAAAACACCTGAAACTTCGATATTTTAGGGGTCCCAGAAGCGATCTGTACATGCCTACTCTGTGTTACAGTATTTTCAAAATACAGGCCAAAAACATACTGAAAATCGATCTTTTAGGTGCCGAAAAGTCGATATGTGCATGCATCTTCTGTACCCGTTTATATCTCAAATTCTGGCCCTAAACACCCGAAAATTCGATATTTTGGGGTCCCAGAAGCGATCTGTACATGCCTACTCCGTGTTAGAGTATTTTCAAAATTCAGGCCCAAAACAAGCTGAAAATCGATATTTTTGGTACCCAAAGTCAATATGTGTATGCATCTTCTATACTCGTTTATATCTCAAATTCAGGCTCAAAACACCCGAAAATTCGATATTTTGGGGTCCCAGAAGCGATCTGTATATGCCTACTCAGTGCTAGAATGTTTTCAAAATATAGGCTCAAAACATGCTCAAAATCGAAATTTAGGTGCCAAAAAGTCGATATGTGCATGCATCTTCTGTACTCGTTTATATCTCAAATTCTGGCTCAAAACACCCGAAAATTCAATATTTTGGGGTCCCAGAAGCGATCTGTACATGCCTACTCAGTGCTAGAATATTTTCAAAATATAGGCTCAAAACATGCTAAAAATCGATATTTTAGGTGCATAAAGGCGATATCTCAAATTCATGCCCAAAGCACCCGAAAATTCGATATTTTGGGGTCCCAGAAGCGATCTGTACATGCCTACTCCGTGTTAGAGTATTTTCAAAATTCAGGCCCTAAACGTGCTGAAAATCGATATTTTTGAGGCCCAAAGTCAATATGTGTATGCATCTTCTATACTGTTTTCAAAATATAGGCTCAAAACATGCTCAAAATCGATCTTTTAGGTGCCCAAAAGTCGATATGTGCATGCATCTTCTGTACTCGTTTATATCTTAAATTCAGGCTCAAAACACCCGAAAATTCGATATTTTGGGGTCCCAGAAGCGATCTGTACATGCCTACTCCGAGTTAGAGTATTTTCAAAATACAGGCCGAAAACATGCTCAAAATCGATGTTTTAGGTGCCCAAAAGTCGATATGTGCATTCATCTTCAGTACCCGTTTATATCTCAAATTCAGGCTCAAAACACCCGAAAATTCGATATTTTGGGGTCCCAGAAGCGATCTGTACATGCCTACTCCGTGTTAGAGTATTTTCAAAATACAGGCCCAAAACATGCTCAAAATCGATCATTTAGATGCCCAAAGTCAATATGTGCATGTATCTTCTGTACACGTTTATATCTCAAATTCAGGCTCAAAACACCCAAAAATTCAATATTTTGGGGTCCAAGAAGCAATCTCAGTGCTAGAATATTTTCAAAATATAGGCTAAAAACATGCTAAAAATCTATATTTTAGGTGCCAAAAAGTCGATATCTCAAATTCAGTCCCAAAACACCTGAAACTTCGATATTTTAGGGGTCCCAGAAGCGATCTGTACATGCCTACTCTGTGTTACAGTATTTTCAAAATACAGGCCAAAAACATACTGAAAATCAATCTTTTAAGTGCCGAAAAGTCGATATGTGCATGCATCTTCTGTACCCGTTTATATCTCAATTTCTGGCCCTAAACACCCGAAAATTCGATATTTTGGGGTCCCAGAAGCGATCTGTACATGCCTACTCCGTGTTAGAGTATTTTCAAAATTCAGGCCCAAAACAAGCTGAAAATCGATATTTTTGGTGCCCAAAGTCATTATGTGTATGCATCTTCTATACTCGTTTATATCTCAAATTCAAGCTCAAAACACCCGAAAATTCGATATTTTGGGGTCCCAGAAGCGATCTGTACATGCCTACTCAGTGCTAGAATGTTTTCAAAATATAGGCTCAAAACATGCTCAAAATCGATATTTTAGGTGCCAAAAAGTCGATATGTGCATGCATCTTCTGTACTCGTTTATATCTCAAATTCTGGCTCAAAACACCCGAAAATTCAATATTTTGGGGTCCCAGAAGCGATCTGTACATGCCTACTCAGTGCTAGAATATTTTTAAAATATTGGCTCAAAACATGCTAAAAATCGATATTTTAGGTGCATAAAGGCGATATCTCAAATTCATGCCAAAGCACCCGAAAATTCGATATTTTGGGGTCCCAGAAGCGATCTGTACATGCCTACTCCGTGTTAGAGTATTTTCAAAATTCAGGCCCAAAACATGCTGAAAATCGATATTTTTGGGGACCAAAGTCAATATGTGTATGCATCTTCTATACTCGTTTATATCTCAAATTCAGGCTCAAAACACCCGAAAATTCGATATTTTGGGGTCCCAGAAGCGATCTCTACATGCCTACTCAGTGCTAGAATGTTTTCAAAATATAGGCTCAAAACATGCTAAAAATCGATATTTTAGGTGCCCAAAAGTCGATATGTGCATGCATCTTCTGTACTCGTTTATATCTTAAATTCAGGCTCAAAACACCCGAAAATTCGATATTTTGGGGTCCCAGAAGCGATCTGTACATGCCTATTCAGTGCTAAAATATTTTCTAAATATAGGCTCAAAACAGGCTAAAAAATCGATATTTTAGGTGCCCAAAAGTCGATATGTGCATGCATCTTCTGTACTCGTTTATATCTCCAATTCAGGCTCAAAACACCCGAAAATTCGATATTTTGGGGTCCCAGAAGCGATCTCTATATGCCTACTCAGTGCTAGAATGTTTTCAAGATATAGGCTCAAAACATGCTCAAAATCGATATTTTAGGTGCCCAAAGTCAATATGTGTATGCATCTTCTGTACTCGTTTATATCTCAAATTCAGGCTCAAAACACCCGAAAATTCGATATTTTGGGGTCCCAGAAGCGATCTGTACATGCCTACTCAGTGCTAGAATGTTTTCAAAATATTGGCTCAAAACATCCTCAAAATCGATATTTTAGGTGCCCAAAAGTCGATATGTGCATGCATCTTCTGTAGTCGTTTATATCTCAAATTCAGGCTCAAAACACCCGAAAATTCGATATTTTGGGGTTCCAGAAGCGATCTTTATATGCCTACTCAGTGCTTGAATATTTTCAAGATATAGGCTCTAAACATACTCAAAATCGATATTTTTGGTGCCCAAAGTCAATATGTGTATGCATCTTCTATACTCGTTTATATCTTAAATTCATTCTCAAAACACCCGAAAATTCGATATTTTGGGGTCCCAGAAGCGATCTGTACATGCCTACTCAGTGCTAGAATATTTTCAAAATATAGGCTCAAAACATGCTAAAATCCGATATTTTAGGTGCATAAAGGCGATATCTCAAATTCATGCCCAAAACACCCGAAAATTCGATATTTTGGGGTCCCAGGAGCGATCTATACTTGCCTACTCCGTGTTAGAGTATTTTCAAAATTCAGGCCCAAAACATGCTCAAAATCGATATTTTTGGAGCCCAAAGTCAATATGTGTATGCATCTTCTATACTCGTTTATATCTCAAATTCAGGCTCAAAACACCCGAAAATTCGATATTTTGGGGTCCCAGAAGCAATCTCTACATGCCTACTCAGTGCTAGAATGTTTTCAAAATATAGGCTCAAAACAAGCTAAAAATCGATATTTTAGGTGCCGAAAAGTCGATATGTGCATGCATCTTCTGTACTCGTTTATATCTCAAATTCAGGCTCAAAACACCCGAAAATTTGATATTTTGGGGTCCCAGAAGCGATCTCTATATGCCTACTCAGTGCTAGAATGTTTTCAAGATATAGGCTCAAAACATGTTCAAAATCGATATTTTTGGTGCCAATGTCAATATGTGTATGAATCTTCTATACTCGTTTATATCTCAAATTCAGGCTCAAAACACCCGAAAATTCGATATTTTGGGGTCCCAGAAGCGATCTGTACATGCCTACTCAGTGCTAGAATGTTTTCAAAATATAGGCTCAAAACATCCTCAAAATCGATATTTTAGGTATCTTCTGTACTCGTTTATATCTCAAATTCAGGCTCAAACCACCCAAAAATTCAATATTTTGGGGTCCCAGAAGCGATCTGTACATGCCTACTCAGTGCTAGAATATTTTCAAAATATAGGCTCAAAACATGCTAAAAATCGATATTTTAGGTGCGTAAAGGCGATATCTCAAATTTAGGCCCAAAACACCCGAAAATTCGATATTTTGGGGTCCCAGAAGCGATCTGTACATGCCTACTCCGAGTTAGAGTATTTTCAAAATACAGGCCGAAAACATGCTCAAAATCGATCATTTAGATGCCCAATGTCAAAATGTGCATGTATCTTCTGTACCCGTTTATATCTCAAATTCAGGCTCAAAACACCCAAAAATTCAATATTTTGGGGTCCCAGAAGCAATCTGTACAGGCCTACTCAGTGCTAGAATATTTTCAAAATATAGGCTAAAAACATGCTAAAAATCTATATTTTAGGTGCCAAAAAGTCGATATCTCAAATTCAGTCCCAAAACACCTGAAACATCGATATTTATGGGTCCTAGAAGCGATCTGTACATGCCTACTCAGTGCTAGAATATTTTCAAAATATAGGCTCAAAACATGCTAAAATCCGATATTTTAGGTGCATAAAGGCGATATCTCAAATTCATGCCCAAAACACCCGAAAATTCGATATTTTGGGGTCCCAGAAGCGATCTGTACATGCCTACTCCGAGTTAAAAAAATTTCAAAATTCAGGCCCAAAACATGCTGAAAATCGATATTTTTGGGGCCCAAAGTCAATATGTGTATGCATCTTCTATACTCGTTTAAATATCAAATTCAGGCTCAAAACACCCGAAAATTCGATATTTTGGGGTCCCAGAAGCGATCTGTACATGCCTACTCAGTGTTAGAGTATTTTCAAAATACGGGCCAAAAACATACTGAAAATCGATGTTTTAGGTGCCCAAAAGTCGATATGTGCATGCATCTTCTGTACCCGTTTATATCTCAAATTCTGGCCCTAAACACCCGAAAATTCGATATTTTGGGGTCCCAGAAGCGATCTGTACATGCCTACTCAGGCTAGAATGTTTTCAAAATATAGGCTCAAAACATGTTGAAAATCGATATTTTAGGTGCGTAAAGGCGATATCTCAAATTAAGGCCCAAAACACCCGAAAATTCTATATTTTGGGGTCCCAGAAGCGATCTGTACATGCCTACTCCGTGTTAGAGTATTTTCAAAATATAGGCTCAAAACATGCTGAAAATCGATATTTTAGGTGCCCAAAAGTCGATATGTGCATGCATCTTCTGTACTCGTTTATATCTAAAATTCAGCTCAAAACACCCAAAAATTCGATATTTTGGGGTCCCAGAAGCGATCTGTACATGCCTACTCAGTGCTAGAATATTTTCAAAATATAGGCTCAAAACATGCTCAAAATCGATATTTTAGGTGCGTAGAGGCGATATCCCAAATTCATGCCCAAAACACCCGAAAATTCGATATTTTGGGGTCCCAGAAGCGATCTGTACATGCCTACTCCGTGTTAGAGTATTTTCAAAATACAGGCCGAAAACATGCTCAAAATCGATGTTTTAGGTGCCTAAAAGTCGATATGTGCATGCATCTTCAGTACCCGTTTATATCTCAAATTTAGGCTCAAAACACCCGAAAATTCGATATTTTGGGGTCCCAGAAGCGGTCTGTACATGCCTAGTCCGTGTTAGAGTATTTTCAAAATACAGGTCCAAAACATCCTGAAAATCGATAATTTAGATGCCCAAAGTCAATATGTGCATGTATCTTCTGTACCCGTTTATATCTCAAATTCAGGCTCAAAACACCAGAAAATTCAATATTTTGGGGTCCCAGAAGCAATCTGTACATGCCTACTCAGTGCTAGAATATTTTCAAAATATAGGCTAAAAACATGCTAAAAATCGATATTTTAGGTGCCAAAAAGTCGATATCTCAAATTCCGTCCCAAAATACCCGAAACTTCGATATTTAGGGGTCCCAGAAGCGATCTGTACATGCCTACTCCGTGTTAGAGTATTTTCAAAATACAGGCCAAAAACATACTGAAAATCAATCTTTTAGGTGCCCAAAAGTCGATATGTGCATGCATCTTCTGTACCCGTTTATATCTCAAATTCTGGCCCTAAACACCCGAAAATTCGATATTTTGGGGTCCCAAAAGCGATCTGTACATGCCTACTCAGTGCTAGAATGTTTTCAAAATATAGGCTCAAAACATGCTCAAAATCGATATTTTAGGTACCCAAATTCGATATGTGAATGCATCTTCTGTTCTCGTTTATATCTCAAATTCAAGCTCAAAACACCCGAAAATTCGATATTAAGGGGTCCCAGAAGCGATCTGTACATGCCTACTCGGTATTAGAATATTTTCAAAATATAGGCTCAAAACATGCTAAAAATCGATATTTTAGGTGCTTAAAGGCGATATCTAAAATTCAGGCCCAAAACACCCGAAGATTCGATATTTTGGGGTCCCAGAAGCGATCTGTACATGCCTACTCCCTGTTAGAGTATTTTCAAAATACAGGCCCAAAACATGCTCAAAATCGATATTTTTGGTGCCCACAGTCAATATGTGTATGCATCTTCTATACTCGTTTATATCACAAATTCAGGCTCAAAACACCCGAAAATTCGATATTTTGGGGTCCCAGAAGCGATCTGTACATGCCTACTCAGTGCTAGAATATTTTCAAAATATAGTCTCAAAACATGCTAAAAATCGATATTTTAGGTGCGTAAAGGCGATATCTCAAATTCAGGCCCAAAACACCCGAAAATTCGATATTTAGGAGTCCCAGAAGCGATCTGTACATGCCAACTCCGTGTTAGAGTATTTTCAAAATACAGGCCAAAAACATACTGAAAATCGATCTTTTAGGTGCCCAAAAGTCGATATGTGCATGCATCTTCTGTACCCGTTTATATCTCAAATTCTGGCCCTAAACACCCGAAAATTCAATATTTTTGGGTCCCAGAAGCGATCTCTATATGCCTACTCAGTGCTAGAATGTTTTCAATATATAGGCTCAAAACATGCTCAAAATCGATATTTTTGGTGCCCAATGTCAATATGTGTATGAATCTTCTATACTCGTTTATATCTCAAATTCAGGCTCAAAACACCCGAAAATTCGATATTTTGGGGTCCCAGAAGCGATCTGTACATGCCTACTCAGTGCTAGAATGTTTTCAAAATATAGGCTCAAAATATCCTCAAAATCGATATTTTAGGTATCTTCTGTACTCGTTTATATCTCAAATTCAGGCTCAAAACACCCAAAAATTCAATATTTTGGGGTCCCAGAAGCGATCTGTACATGCCTACTCAGTGCTAGAATATTTTCAAAATATAGGCTCAAAACAAGCTAAAAATCGACATTTTAGGTGCGTAAAGGCGATATCTCAAATTAAGGCCCAAAACACACGAAAATTCTATATTTAGGGGTCCCAGAAGCGATCTGTACATGCCTACTCCGTGTTAGAGTATTTTCAAAATACAGGCCAAAAACATACTGAAAATCGATCTTTTAGGTGCCCAAAAGTCGATATGTGCATCCATCTTCTGTACCCATTTATATCTCAAATTCTGGCCCTAAACTCTCGAAAATTCTATATTTTAGGGTCCCAGAAGCAATCTGTACATGCCTACTCAGTGCTAGAATGTTTTCAAAATATAGGCTCAAAACATGCTCAAAATCGATATTTTAGGTGCCCAAAAGTCGATATGTGCACGCATCTATGCTTCTGTACCCATTTATATCTCAAATTCAAGCTCAAAACACCCGTAAATTCGATATTTTGGGTTCCCAGAAGCGATCTGTACATGCCTACTTAGTGCTAGAATATTTTCAAAATATAGGCTCAAAACATGCTAAAAATCGATATTTTAGGTGCGTAAAGGCGATATCTCAAATTTAGGCCCAAAACACCCGAAAATTCGATATTTTGGGGTCCCAGAAGCGATCTGTACATGCCTACTCCGAGTTAGAGTATTTTCAAAATACAGGCCGAAAACATGCTCAAAATCGATCATTTAGATGCCCAAAGTCAAAATGTGCATGTATCTTCTGTACCCGTTTATATCTCAAATTCAGGCTCAAAACACCCAAAAATTCAATATTTTGGGGTACCAGAAGCAATCTGTACAGGCCTACTCAGTGCTAGAATATTTTCAAAATATAGGCTCAAAACATGCTAAAATCCGATATTTTAGGTGCATAAAGGCGATATCTCAAATTCATGCCCAAAACACCCGAAAATTCGATATTTTGGGGTCCCAGAAGCGATCTGTACATGCCTACTCCGAGTTAGAATATTTTCAAAATTCAGGCCCAAAACATGCTGAAAATCGATATTTTTGGGGCCCAAAGTCAATATGTGCATGCATCTTCTGTACCCGTTTATATCTCAAATTCTGGCCCTAAACACCCGAAAATTCGATATTTTGGGGTCCCAGAAGCGATCTGTACATGCCTACTCAGGCTAGAATGTTTTCAAAATATAGGCTCAAAACATGCTGAAAATCGATATTTTAGGTGCCCAAAAGTCGATATGTGCATGCATCTTCTGTACTCGTTTATATCTAAAATTCAGCTCAAAACACCCGAAAATTCGATATTTTGGAGTCCCAGAAGCGATCTGTACATGCCTACTCAGTGCTAGAATATTTTCAAAATATAGGCTCAAAACATGCTAAAAATCGATATTTTAGGTGCGTAGAGGCGATATCCCAAATTCAGGCTCAAAACACCCAAAAATTCGATATTTTGGGGTCCCAGAAGCGATCTGTACATGCCTACTTAGTGTTAGAGTATTTTCAAAATACGGGCCAAAAACATACTGAAAATCGATCTTTTAGGTGCCCAAAAGTCGATATGTGCATGCATCTTCTGTACCCGTTTATATCTCAAATTCTGGCCCTAAACACCCGAAAATTCGATATTTTGGGGTCCCAGAAGCGATCTGTACATGCCTACTCAGGCTAGAATGTTTTCAAAATATAGGCTCAAAACATGCTGAAAATCGATATTTTAGGTGCCCAAAAGTCGATATGTGCATGCATCTTCTGTACTCGTTTATATCTAAAATTCAGCTCAAAACACCCGAAAATTCGATATTTTGGAGTCCCAGAAGCGATCTGTACATGCCTACTCAGTGCTAGAATATTTTCAAAATATAGGCTCAAAACATGCTAAAAATCGATATTTTAGGTGCGTAGAGGCGATATCCCAAATTCAGGCCCAAAACACCCGAAAATTCGATATTTTGGGGTCCCAGAAGCGGTCTGTACATGCCTAGTCAGTGTTAGAGTATTTTCAAAATACAGGTCCAAAACATCCTGAAAATCGATAATTTAGATGCCCAAAGTCAATATGTGCATGTGTCTTCTGTACCCGTTTATATCTCAAATTCAGGCTCAAAACACCAGAAAATTCAATATTTTGGGGTCCCAGAAGCAATCTGTACATGCCTACTCAATGCTAGAATATTTTCAAAATATAGGCTAAAAACATGCTAAAAATCGATATTTTAGGTGCCAAAAAGTCGATATCTCAAATTCCGTCCCAAAATACCCGAAACTTTGATATTTAGGGGTCCCAGAAGCGATCTGTACATGCCTACTCCGTGTTAGAGTATTTTCAAAATACAGGCCAAAAACATACTGAAAATCAATCTTTTAGGTGCCCAAAAGTCGATATGTGCATGCATCTTCTGTACCCGTTTATATCTCAAATTTTGGCCCTAAACACCCGAAAATTCGATATTTTGGGGTCCCAAAAGCGATCTGTACATGCCTACTCAGTGCTAGAATGTTTTCAAAATATAGGCTCAAAACATGCTCAAAATCGATATTTTAGGTACCCAAATTCGATATGTGAATGCATCTTCTGTACTCGTTTATATCTCAAATTCAAGCTCAAAACACACGAAAATTCGATATTAAGGGGTCCCAGAAGCGATCTGTACATGCCTACTCGGTATTAGAATATTTTCAAAATATAGGCTCAAAACATGCTAAAAATCGATATTTTAGGTGCTTAAAGGTGATATCTAAAATTCAGGCCCAAAACACCCGAAAATTCGATATTTTGGGGTCCCAGAAGCGATCTGTACATGCCTACTCCCTGTTAGAGTATTTTCAAAATACAGGCCCAAAACATGCTCAAAATCGATATTTTTGGTGCCCACAGTCAATATGTGTATGCATCTTCTATACTCGTTTATATCACAAATTCTGGCTCAAAACACCCGAAAATTCGATATTTTGGGGTCCCAGAAGCGATCTGTACATGCCTACTCAGTGCTAGAATGTTTTCAAAATATAGTCTCAAAACATGCTAAAAATCGATATTTTAGGTGCGTAAAGGCGATATCTCAAATTCAGGCCCAAAACACCCGAAAATTCGATATTTAGGAGTCCCAGAAGCGATCTGTACATGCCAACTCCGTGTTAGAGTATTTTCAAAATACAGGCCAAAAACATACTGAAAATCGATCTTTTAGGTGCCCAAAAGTCGATATGTGCATGCATCTTCTGCACCCGTTTATATCTCAAATTCTGGCCCTAAACACCCGAAAATTCAATATTTTTGGGTCCCAGAAGCGATCTCTATATGCCTACTCAGTGCTAGAATGTTTTCAATATATAGGCTCAAAACATGCTCAAAATCGATATTTTTGGTGCCCAATGTCAATATGTGTATGAATCTTCTATACTCGTTTATATCTCAAATTCAGGCTCAAAACACCCGAAAATTCGATATTTTGGGGTCCCAGAAGCGATCTGTACATGCCTACTCAGTGCTAGAATGTTTTCAAAATATAGGCTCAAAATATCCTCAAAATCGATATTTTAGGTATCTTCTGTACTCGTTTATATCTCAAATTCAGGCTCAAAACACCCAAAAATTCAATATTTTGGGGTCCCAGAAGCGATCTGTACATGCCTACTCAGTGCTAGAATATTTTCAAAATATAGGCTCAAAACAAGCTAAAAATCGACATTTTAGGTGCGTAAAGGCGATATCTCAAATTAAGGCCCAAAACACACGAAAATTCTATATTTAGGGGTCCCAGAAGCGATCTGTACATGCCTAATCCGTGTTAGAGTATTTTCAAAATACAGGCCAAAAACATACTGAAAATCGATCTTTTAGGTGCCCAAAAGTCGATATGTGCATCCATCTTCTGTACCCATTTATATCTCAAATTCTGGCCCTAAACTCCCGAAAATTCTATATTTTAGGGTCCCAGAAGCAATCTGTACATGCCTACTCAGTGCTAGAATGTTTTCAAAATATAGGCTCAAAACATGCTCAAAATCGATATTTTAGGTGCCCAAAAGTCGATATGTGCACGCATCTATGCTTCTGTACCCATTTATATCTCAAATTCAAGCTCAAAACACCCGTAAATTCGATATTTTGGGTTCCCAGAAGCGATCTGTACATGCCTACTTAGTGCTAGAATATTTTCAAAATATAGGCTCAAAACATGCTAAAAATCGATATTTTAGGTGCGTAAAGGCGATATCTCAAATTTAGGCCCAAAACACCCGAAAATTCGATATTTTGGGGTCCCAGAAGCGATCTGTACATGCCTACTCCGAGTTAGAGTATTTTCAAAATACAGGCCGAAAACATGCTCAAAATCGATCATTTAGATGCCCAAAGTCAAAATGTGCATGTATCTTCTGTACCCGTTTATATCTCAAATTCAGGCTCAAAACACCCAAAAATTCAATATTTTGGGGTACCAGAAGCAATCTGTACAGGCCTACTCAGTGCTAGAATATTTTCAAAATATAGGCTAAAAACATGCTAAAAATCTATATTTTAGGTGCCAAAAAGTCGATATCTCAAATTCAGTCGCAAAACACCTGAAACTTCGATATTTATGGGTCCCAGAAGCGATCTGTACATGCCTACTCCGAGTTAGAATATTTTCAAAATTCAGGCCCAAAACATGCTGAAAATCGATATTTTTGGGGCCCAAAGTCAATATGTTCATGCATCTTCTGTACCCGTTTATATCTCAAATTCTGGCCCTAAACACCCGAAAATTCGATATTTTGGGGTCCCAGAAGCGATCTGTACATGCCTACTCAGGCTAGAATGTTTTCAAAATATAGGCTCAAAACATGCTGAAAATCGATATTTTAGGTGCCCAAAAGTCGATATGTGCATGCATCTTCTGTACTCGTTTATATCTAAAATTCAGCTCAAAACACCCGAAAATTCGATATTTTGGAGTCCCAGAAGCGATCTGTACATGCCTACTCAGTGCTAGAATATTTTCAAAATATAGGCTCAAAACATGCTAAAAATCGATATTTTAGGTGTGTAGAGGCGATATCCCAAATTCAGGCTCAAAACACCCAAAAATTCGATATTTTGGGGTCCCAGAAGCGATCTGTACATGCCTACTTAGTGTTAGAGTATTTTCAAAATACGGGCCAAAAACATACTGAAAATCGATCTTTTAGGTGCCCAAAAGTCGATATGTGCATGCATCTTCTGTACCCGTTTATATCTCAAATTCTGGCCCTAAACACCCGAAAATTCGATATTTTGGGGTCCCAGAAGCGATCTGTACATGCCTACTCAGGCTAGAATGTTTTCAAAATATAGGCTCAAAACATGCTGAAAATCGATATTTTAGGTGCCCAAAAGTCGATATGTGCATGCATCTTCTGTACTCGTTTATATCTAAAATTCAGCTCAAAACACCCGAAAATTCGATATTTTGGAGTCCCAGAAGCGATCTGTACATGCCTACTCAGTGCTAGAATATTTTCAAAATATAGGCTCAAAACATGCTAAAAATCGATATTTTAGGTGCGTAGAGGCGATATCCCAAATTCAGGCCCAAAACACCCGAAAATTCGATATTTTGGGGTCCCAGAAGCGATCTGTACATGCCTACTCCGTGTTAGAGTATTTTCAAAATACAGGCCCAAAACATGCTTAAAATCGATGTTTTAGGTGCCCAAAAGTCGATATGTGCATGCATCTTTAGTACCCGTTTATATCTCAAATTTAGGCTCAAAACACCCGAAAATTCGATATTTTGGGGTCCCAGAAGCGGTCTGTACATGCCTAGTCCGTGTTAGAGTATTTTCAAAATACAGGCCCAAAACATGCTGAAAATCGATAATTTAGATGCCCAAAGTCAATATGTGCATGTATCTTCTGTACCCGTTTATATTTCAAATTCAGGCTCAAAACACCAGAAAATTCAATATATTGGGGTCCCAGAAGCAATCTGTACATGCCTACTCAGTGCTAGAATATTTTCAAAATATAGGCTAAAAACATGCTAAAAATCGATATTTTAGGTGCCAAAAAGTCGATATCTCAAATTCCGTCCCAAAACACCCGAAAATTCGATATTTAGGAGTCCCAGAAGCGATCTGTACATGCCAACTCCGTGTTAGAGTATTTTCAAAATACAGGCCAAAAACATACTGAAAATCGATCTTTTAGGTGCCCAAAAGTCGATATGTGCATGCATCTTCTGTACCCGTTTATATCTCAAATTCTGGCCCTAAACACCCGAAAATTCAATATTTTTGGGTCCCAGAAGCGATCTCTATATGCCTACTCAGTGCTAGAATGTTTTCAATATATAGGCTCAAAACATGCTCAAAATCGATATTTTTGGTGCCCAATGTCAATATGTGTATGAATCTTCTATACTCGTTTATATCTCAAATTCAGGCTCAAAACACCCGAAAATTCGATATTTTGGGGTCCCAGAAGCGATCTGTACATGCCTACTCAGTGCTAGAATGTTTTCAAAATATAGGCTCAAAACATCCTCAAAATCGATATTTTAGGTATCTTCTGTACTCGTTTATATCTCAAATTCAGGCTCAAAACACCCAAAAATTCAATATTTTGGGGTCCGAGAAGCGATCTGTACATGCCTACTCAGTGCTAGAATATTTTCAAAATATAGGCTCAAAACAAGCTAAAAATCGATATTTTAGGTGCGTAAAGGCGATATCTCAAATTAAGGCCCAAAACACACGAAAATTCTATATATAGGGGTCCCAGAAGCGATCTGTACATGCCTACTCCGTGTTAGAGTATTTTCAAAATACAGGCCAAAAACATACTGAAAATCGATCTTTTAGGTGCCCAAAAGTCGATATGTGCATCCATATTCTGTACCCATTTATATCTCAAATTCTGGCCCTAAACCCCCGAAAATTCTATATTTTAGGGTCCCAGAAGCAATCTGTACATGCCTACTCAGTGCTAGAATGTTTTCAAAATATAGGCTCACAACATGCTCAAAATCGATATTTTAGGTGCCCAAAAGTCGATATGTGCACGCATCTATGCTTCTGTACCCGTTTATATCTCAAATTCAAGCTCAAAACACCAGAAAATTCAATATATTGGGGTCCCAGAAGCAATCTGTACATGCCTACTCAGTGCTAGAATATTTTCAAAATATAGGCTCAAAACATGCTAAAAATCGATATTTTAGGTGCGTAAAGGCGATATCTCAAATTCAAGCCCAAAACACCCGAAAATTCGATATTTAGGAGTCCCAGAAGCGATCTGTACATGCCAACTCCGTGTTAGAGTATTTTTAAAATACAGGCCAAAAACATACTGAAAATCGATCTTTTAGGTGCCCAAAAGTCGATATGTGCATGCATCTTCTGTACCCGTTTATATCTCAAATTCTGGCCCTAAACACCCGAAAATTCAATATTTTTGGGTCCCAGAAGCGATCTGTACATGCCTACTCAGTGCTAGAATGTTTTCAAAATATAAGCTCAAAACATGCTCAAAATCGATATTTTAGGTGCCCAAAAGTCGATATGTGCATGCATCTTCTGTACTCGTTTATATCTCAAATTCAAGCTCAAAACACCCGAAAATTCGATATTTTGGGGTCCCAGAAGCGATCTGTACATGCCTACTCAGTGCTAGAATATTGTCAAAATATAGGCTCATAACATGCTGAAAATCGATATTTTAGGTGCGTAAGGGCGATATCTCAAATTCAGGCCCAAAACACCTGAAAATTCGATATTTTGGGGTCCCAGAAGCGATCTGTACATGCCTACTCCGTGTTAGAGTATTTTCAAAATACAGGCCCAAAACATGCTGAAAATCGATCATTTAGATGCTCAAAGTCAATATGTGCATGTATCTTCTGTACCTGTTTATATCTCAAATTCAGGCTCAAAACACCCAAAAATTCAATATTTTGGGGTCCCAGAAGCAATCAGTACGGGCCTGCTCAGTGCTAGAATATTTTCAAAATATAGGCTCAAAACATGCTAAAAATCTATATTTTAGGTGCGTAAAGGCGATATCTCAAATTCAGGCCCAAAACACCTGAAACTTCGATATTTAGGGGTCCCAGAAGCGATCTGTACATGCCAACTCCGTGTTAGAGTATTTTCAAAATACAGGCCAAAAACATACTGAAAATCGATCTTTTAGGTGCCGAAAAGTCGATATGTTCATGCATCTTCTGTACCCGTTTATATCTCAAATTCTGGCCCTAAACACCCGAAAATTCAATATTTTTGGGTCCCAGAAGCGATCTGTACATACCTACTCAGTGCTAGAATGTTTTCAAAATATAAGCTCAAAACATGCTCAAAATCGATATTTTAGGTGCCCAAAAGTCGATATGTGCATGCATCTTCTGTACTAGTTTATATCTCAAATTCAAGCTCAAAACACCCGAAAATTCGATATTTTGGGGTCCCAGAAGCGATCTGTACATGCCTACTCAGTGCTAGAATATTGTCAAAATATAGGCTCATAACATGCTGAAAATCGATATTTTAGGTGCGTAAGGGCGATATCTCAAATTCAGGCCCAAAACACCTGAAAATTCGATATTTTGGGGTCCCAGAAGCGATCTGTACATGCCTACTCCGTGTTAGAGTATTTTCAAAATACAGGCCCAAAACATGCTGAAAATCGATCATTTAGATGCCCAAAGTCAATATGTGCATGTATCTTCTGTACCTGTTTATATCTCAAATTCAGGCTCAAAACACCCAAAAATTCAATATTTTGGGGTCCCAGAAGCAATCTGTACGGGCCTGCTCAGTGCTAGAATATTTTCAAAATATAGGCTCAAAACATGCTAAAAATCGATATTTTAGGTGCGTAAAGGCGATATCTCAAATTCAGGCCCAAAACACCCGAAAATTCGATATTTAGGAGTCCCAGAAGCGATCTGTACATGCCAACTCCGTGTTAGAGTATTTTCAAAATACAGGCCAAAAACATACTGAAAATCGATCTTTTAGGTGCCGAAAAGTCGATATGTTCATGCATCTTCTGTACCCGTTTATATCTCAAATTCTGGCCCTAAACACCCGAAAATTCAATATTTTTGGGTCCCAGAAGCGATCTGTACATACCTACTCAGTGCTAGAATGTTTTCAAAATATAAGCTCAAAACATGCTCAAAATCGATATTTTAGGTGCCCAAAAGTCGATATGTGCATGCATCTTCTGTACTCGTTTATATCTCAAATTCAAGCTCAAAACACCCGAAAATTCGATATTTTGGGGTCCCAGAAGCGATCTGTACATGCCTACTCAGTGCTAGAATATTGTCAAAATATAGGCTCATAACATGCTGAAAATCGATATTTTAGGTGCGTAAGGGCGATATCTCAAATTCAGGCCCAAAACACCTGAAAATTCGATATTTTGGGGTCCCAGAAGCGATCTGTACATGCCTACTCCGTGTTAGAGTATTTTCAAAATACAGGCCCAAAACATGCTGAAAATCGATCATTTAGATGCCCAAAGTCAATATGTGCATGTATCTTCTGTACCTGTTTATATCTCAAATTCAGGCTCAAAACACCCAAAAATTCAATATTTTGGGGTCCCAGAAGCAATCTGTACGGGCCTGCTCAGTGCTAGAATATTTTCAAAATATAGGCTCAAAACATGCTAAAAAATCGATATTTTAGGTGCGTAAAGGCGATATCTCAAATTCAGGCCCAAAACACCCGAAAATTCGATATTTAGGAGTCCCAGAAGCGATCTGTACATGCCAACTCCGTGTTAGAGTATTTTCAAAATACAGGCCAAAAACATACTGAAAATCGATCTTTTAGGTGCCGAAAAGTCGATATGTTCATGCATCTTCTGTACCCGTTTATATCTCAAATTCTGGCCCTAAACACCCGAAAATTCGATATTTTGGGGTCCCAGAAGCGATCTGTACATGCCTACTCCGTGTTAGAGTATTTTTAAAATTCAGGCCCAAAACAAGCTGAAAATCGATATTTTTGGTGCCCAAAGTCAATATGTGCATGCATCTTCTATACTCGTTTATATCTCAAATTCAGGCTCAAAACACCCGAAAATTCGATATTTTGGGTTCCCAGAAGCGATCTGTACATGCCTACTCAGTGCTAGAATGTTTTCAAAATATAGGCTCAAAACATGCTCAAAATCGATATTTTAGGTGCCAAAAAGTCGATATCTCAAATTCCGTCCCAAAATACCCGAAACTTCGATATTTAGGGGTCCCTGAAGCGATCTGTACATGCCTACTCCGTGTTAGAGTATTTTCAAAATACAGGCCAAAAACATACTGAAAATCGATCTTTTAGGTGCCCAAAAGTCGATATGTGCATGCATCTTCTGTACCCGTTTATATCTCAAATTCTGGCCCTAAACACCCGAAAATTCAATATTTTGGGGTCCCAAAAGCGATCTGTACATGCCTACTCAGTGCTAGAATGTTTTCAAAATATAGGCTCAAAACATGCTCAAAACCGATATTTTAGGTGCCCAAATTCGATATGTGAATGCATCTTCTGTACTCGTTTATATCTCAAATTCAAGCTTAAAACACCCGAAAATTCGATATTTAGGGGTCCCAGAAGCGATCTGTACATGCCTACTCAGTATTAGAATATTTTCATAATATAGGCTCAAAACATGCTAAAAATCGATATTTTAGGTGCTTAAAGGCGATATCTAAAATTCAGGCCCAAAACGCCCGAAAATTTGATATTTTGGGGTCCCAGAAGCGATCTGTACATGCCTACTCCGTGTTAGAGTATTTTCAAAATACAGGCCCAAAACATGCTCAAAATCGATATTTTTGGTACCCAAAGTCAATATGTGTATGCATTTTCTATATTCGTTTATATCTCAAATTCAGGCTCAAAACACCCGAAAATTCGATATTTTGGGGTCCCAGAAGCGATCTGTACATGCCTACTCAGTGCTAGAATATTTTCAAAATATAGGCTCAAAACATGCTAAAAATCGATATTTTAGGTGCGGAAAGGCGATATCTCAAATTCAGGCCCAAAACACCCGAAAATTCGATATTTAGGGGTCCCAGAAGCGATCTGTACATGCCAACTCCGTGTTAGAGTATTTTCAAAATACAGGCCAAAAACATACTGAAAATCGATCTTTTAGGTGCCCAAAAGTCGATATGTGCATGCATCTTCTGTACCCGTTTATATCTCAAATTCTGGTCCTAAACACCCGAAAATTCAATATTTTTGGGTCCTAGAAGCGATCTGTACATGCCTACTCAGTGCTAGAATGTTTTCAAAATATAGGCTCAAAACATGCTCAAAATCGATATTTTAGGTGCCCAAAAGTCGATATGTGCATGCATCTTCTGTACTCGTTTATATCTCAAATTCAAGCTCAAAACAACCGAAAATTCGGTATTTTGGGGTCCCAGAAGCGATCTGTACATGCCTACTCAGTGCTAGAATATTTTCAAAATATAGGCTCATAACATGCTAAAAATCGATATTTTAGGTGCGTAAGGGCGATATCTCAAATTCAGGCCCAAAACACCTGAAAATTCGATATTTTGGGGTCCCAGAAGCGATCTGTACATGCTTACTCCCTGTTAGAGTATTTTCAAAATACAGGCCCAAAACATGCTTAAAATCGATAATTTAGATGCCCAAAGTCATAATGTGCATGTATCTTCTGTACCCGTTTATATCTCAAATTCAGGCTCAAAACACCCGAAAATTCAATATTTTGGGGTCCCAGAAGCAATCTGTACATGCCTACTCAGTGCTAGAAAATTTTCAAAATATAGGCTAAAAACATGCTAAAAATCGATATTTTAGGTGCCAAAAGTCGATATCTCAAATTCTGGCCATAAACACACGAAAATTCGATATTTAGGGGTCCCAGAAGCGATCTGTACATGCCAACTCCGTGTTAGAGTATTTTCAAAATACAGGCCAAAAACATACTGAAAATCGATCTTTTAGGCGGCAGAAAAGTCGATATGTGCTTGCATCTTCTGTACCCGTTTATATCTCAAATTCTGGCCCTAAACACCCGAAAATTCGATATTTTTGGGTCCCAGAAGCGATCTGTACATGCCTACTAAGGCTAGAATGTTTTCAAAATATAGGCTCAAAACATGCTGAAAATCGATATTTTAGGTGCCCAAAAGTCGATATGTGCATGCATCTTCTGTACTCGTTTATATCTCAAATTCAGCTCAAAACACCCGAAAATTCGATATTTTGGGGTCCCAGAAGCGATCTGTACATGCCTACTCAGTGCTAGAATATTTTCAAAATATAGGCTCAAAACATGCTAAAAATCGATATTTTAGGTGCGTAAAGGCGATATCTCAAATTCATGCCCAAAACACCCAAAAATTCGATATTTTGGGGTCCCAGAAGCGATCTGTACATGCCTACTCCGTGTTAGAGTATTTTCAAAATACAGGCCAAAAACATACTGAAAATCGATCTTTTAGGTGAACAAAAGTCGATATGTGCATGCATCTTCTGTACCCGTTTATATCTCAAATTCTGGCCCTAAACACCCGAAAATTCGATATTTTGGGGTCCCAAAAGCGATCTGTACATGCCTACTCAGTGCTAGAATGTTTTCAAAATATAGGCTCAAAATATGCTCAAAATCGATATTTTAGGTGCCCAAATTCGATATGTGAATGCATCTTCTGTACTCGTTTATATCTCAAATTCAAGCTCAAAACACCCGAAAATTCGATATTTAGGGGTCCCAGAAGCGATCTGTACATGCCTACTCAGTATTAGAATATTTTCATAATATAGGCTCAAAACATGCTAAAAATCGATATTTTAGGTGCTTAAAGGCGATATCTAAAATTCAGGCCCAAAACACCCGAAAATTCGATATTTTGGGGTCCCAGAAGCGATCTGTACATGCCTACTCCGTGTTAGAGTATTTTCAAAATACAGGCCCAAAACATGCTCAAAATCGATATTTTTGGTGCCCAAAGTCAATATGTGTATGCATCTTCTATACTCGTTTATATCTCAAATTCAGGCTCAAAACACCCGAAAATTCGATATTTTGGGGTCCCAGAAGCGATCTGTACATGCCTACTCAGTGCTAGAATGTTTTCAAAATATAGGCTCAAAACATGCTCAAAATCGATATTTTAGGTGCCCAAATTCGATATGTGAATGCATCTCCTGTACTCGTTTATATCTCAAATTCAAGCTTAAAACACCCGAAAATTCGATATTTAGGGGTCCCAGAAGCGATCTGTACATGCCTACTCAGTATTAGAATATTTTCATAATATAGGCTCAAAACATGCTAAAAATCGATATTTTAGGTGCTTAAAGGCGATATCTAAAATTCAGGCCCAAAACACCCGAAAATTTGATATTTTGGGGTCCCAGAAGCGATCTGTACATGCCTACTCCGTGTTAGAGTATTTTCAAAATACAGGCCCAAAACATGCTCAAAATCGATATTTTTGGTGCCCAAAGTCAATATGTGAATGCATCTCCTGTACTCGTTTATATCTCAAATTCAGGCTCAAAACACCCGAAAATTCGATATTTTGGGGTCCCAGAAGCGATCTGTACATGCCTACTCAGTGCTAGAATATTTTCAAAATATTGGCTCAAAACATGCTAAAAATCGATATTTTAGGTGCGTAAAGGCGATATCTCAAATTCAGGCCCAAAACACCCGAAAATTCGATATTTAGGGGTCCCAGAAGCGATCTGTACATGCCAACTCCGTGTTAGAGTATTTTCAAAATACAGGCCAAAAACATACTGAAAATCGATCTTTTAGGTGCCCAAAAGTCGATATGTGCATGCATCTTCTGTACCCGTTTATATCTCAAATTCTGGTCCTAAACACCCGAAAATTCAATATTTTTGGGTCCTAGAAGCGATCTGTACATGCCTACTCAGTGCTAGAATGTTTTCAAAATATAGGCTCAAAACATGCTCAAAATCGATATTTTAGTTGCCCAAAAGTCGATATGTGCATGCATCTTCTGTACTCGTTTATATCTCAAATTCAAGCTCAAAACAACCGAAAATTCGGTATTTTGGGGTCCCAGAAGCGATCTGTACATGCCTACTCAGTGCTAGAATATTTTCAAAATATAGGCTCATAACATGCTAAAAATCGATATTTTAGGTGCGTAAGGGCGATATCTCAAATTCATGCCCAAAACACCTGAAAATTCGATATTTTGGGGTCCCAGAAGCGATCTGTACATGCTTACTCCCTGTTAGAGTATTTTCAAAATACAGGCCCAAAACATGCTTAAAATCGATAATTTAGATGCCCAAAGTCATAATGTGCATGTATCTTCTGTACCCGTTTATATCTCAAATTCAGGCTCAAAACACCCGAAAATTCAATATTTTGGGGTCCCAGAAGCAATCTGTACATGCCTACTCAGTGCTAGAAAATTTTCAAAATATAGGCTAAAAACATGCTAAAAATCGATATTTTAGGTGCCAAAAGTCGATATCTCAAATTCTGGCCATAAACACACGAAAATTCGATATTTAGGGGTCCCAGAAGCGATCTGTACATGCCAACTCCGTGTTAGAGTATTTTCAAAATACAGGCCAAAAACATACTGAAAATCGATCTTTTAGGCGGCAGAAAAGTCGATATGTGCTTGCATCTTCTGTACCCGTTTATATCTCAAATTCTGGCCCTAAACACCCGAAAATTCGATATTTTTGGGTCCCAGAAGCGATCTGTACATGCCTACTAAGGCTAGAATGTTTTCAAAATATAGGCTCAAAAACATGCTGAAAATCGATATTTTAGGTGCCCAAAAGTCGATATGTGCATGCATCTTCTGTACTCGTTTATATCTCAAATTCAGCTCAAAACACCCGAAAATTCGATATTTTGGGGTCCCAGAAGCGATCTGTACATGCCTACTCAGTGCTAGAATATTTTCAAAATATAGGCTCAAAACATGCTAAAAATCGATATTTTAGGTGCGTAAAGGCGATATCTCAAATTCATGCCCAAAACACCCAAAAATTCGATATTTTGGGGTCCCAGAAGCGATCTGTACATGCCTACTCCGTGTTAGAGTATTTTCAAAATACAGGCCAAAAACATACTGAAAATCGATCTTTTAGGTGAACAAAAGTCGATATGTGCATGCATCTTCTGTACCCGTTTATATCTCAAATTCTGGCCCTAAACACCCGAAAATTCGATATTTTGGGGTCCCAAAAGCGATCTGTACATGCCTACTCAGTGCTAGAATGTTTTCAAAATATAGGCTCAAAATATGCTCAAAATCGATATTTTAGGTGCCCAAATTCGATATGTGAATGCATCTTCTGTACTCGTTTATATCTCAAATTCAAGCTCAAAACACCCGAAAATTCGATATTTAGGGGTCCCAGAAGCGATCTGTACATGCCTACTCAGTATTAGAATATTTTCATAATATAGGCTCAAAACATGCTAAAAATCGATATTTTAGGTGCTTAAAGGCGATATCTAAAATTCAGGCCCAAAACACCCGAAAATTCGATATTTTGGGGTCCCAGAAGCGATCTGTACATGCCTACTCCGTGTTAGAGTATTTTCAAAATACAGGCCCAAAACATGCTCAAAATCGATATTTTTGGTGCCCAAAGTCAATATGTGTATGCATCTTCTATACTCGTTTATATCTCAAATTCAGGCTCAAAACACCCGAAAATTTGATATTTTGGGGTCCCAGAAGCGATCTGTACATGCCTACTCAGTGCTAGAATGTTTTCAAAATATAGGCTCAAAACATGCTCAAAATCGATATTTTAGGTGCCCAAATTCGATATGTGAATGCATCTCCTGTACTCGTTTATATCTCAAATTCAAGCTTAAAACACCCGAAAATTCGATATTTAGGGGTCCCAGAAGCGATCTGTACATGCCTACTCAGCATTAGAATATTTTCATAATATAGGCTCAAAACATGCTAAAAATCGATATTTTAGGTGCTTAAAGGCGATATCTAAAATTCAGGCCCAAAACACCCGAAAATTTGATATTTTGGGGTCCCAGAAGCGATCTGTACATGCCTACTCCGTGTTAGAGTATTTTCAAAATACAGGCCCAAAACATGCTCAAAATCGATATTTTTGGTGCCCAAAGTCAATATGTGTATGCATCTTCTATACTCGTTTATATCTCAAATTCAAGCTCAAAACACCCGAAAATTCGGTATTTTGGGGTCCCAGTAGCGATCTGTACATGCCTACTCAGTGCTAGAATATTTTCAAAATATAGGCTCATAACATGCTAAAAATCGATATTTTAGGTGCGTAAGGGCGATATCTCAAATTCAGGCCCAAAACACCTGAAAATTCGATATTTTGGGGTCCCAGAAGCGATCTGTACATGCCTACTCCATGTTAGAGTATTTTCAAAATACAGGCCCAAAACATGCTGTAAATCGATATTTTAGATGCCCAAAGTCAATATGTGCATGCATCTTCTGTACCCGTTTATATCTCAAATTCTGGCCCTAAACACCCGAAAATTCAATATTTTGGGGTCACAGAAGCAATCTGTGCATGCCTACTCAGTTCCAGAATATATTCAAAATATAGGCTAAAAACATGATAAATATCGATATTTTAGGTGCCAAAAAGGCGATATTTCAAATTAAGGCCCAAAACACCCGAAAATTTGATATTTAGGGGTCCCAGAAGCTATCGGTACATGCCTACTCCGTGTTAGAGTATTTTCAAAATACATGCCTAAAACATGCTCAAAATCGATGTTTTAGGTGCCAAAAAGTCGATATGTGCATGCATCTTCAGTACCCGTTTATATCTCAAATTCAGGCTCAAAACACCCGAAAATTCGATATTTTGGGGTCCCAGAAGCGATCTGTACATGCCTACTCAGTGCTAGAATGTTTTCAAAATATAGGCTCAAAACATGCTCAAAATCGATATTTTAGTTGCCCTAAAGTCGATATGTGCATTCATCTTCTGTACTCGTTTATATCTCAAATTCAATCTCAAAACACCAGAAAATTCGATATTTTGGGGTCCCAGAAGCGATCTGTACATGCCTGCTCAGTGCTAGAATATTTTCAAAATATAGTCTCATAACATGCTAAAAATCGATATTTTAGGTGCGTAAAGGCGATATCTCAAATTCAGGCCCAAAACACCCGAAAATTCGATATTTTGGGGTCCCAGAAGCGATCTGTACATGCTTACTCCGTGTTAGAGTATTTTCAAAATACAGGCCCAAAACATGCTCAAAATCGATATTTTAGATGCCCAAAGTCAATATGTGCATGTATCTTCTGTACCCGTTTATATCTCAAATTCAGGCTCAAAACACCCGAAAATTCAATATTTTGGGGTCCCAGAAGCAATCTGTACATGCCTACTCAGTGCTAGAATATTTTCAAAATATTGGCTCAAAACATGCTAAAAATCGATATTTTTGGTGCGTAAAGGCGATATCTCAAATTCAGGCCCAAAACACCCGAAAATTCGATATTTAGGGGTCCCAGAAGCGATCTGTACATGCCAACTCCGTGTTAGAGCATTTTCAAAATACAGGCCAAAAACATACTGAAAATCGATCTTTTAGGTGCCCAAAAGTCGATATGTGCATGCATCTTCTGTATCCGTTTATATCTCAAATTCTGGCCCTAAACACCCGAAAATTCAATATTTTTGGGTCCCAGAAGCGATCTGTACATGCCTACTCAGTGCTAGAATGCTTTCAAAATATAGGCTCAAAACATGCTCAAAATCGATATTTTAGGTGCCCAAAAGTCGATATGTGCATGCATCTTCTGTACTCGTTTATATCTCAACTTCAAGCTCAAAACACCCGAAAATTCGGTATTTTGGGGTCCCAGAAGCGATCTGTACATGCCTACTCTGTGCTAGAATATTTTCAAAATATAGGCTCATAACATGCTATAAATCGATATTTTAGGTGCGTAAGGGCGATATCTCAAATTCAGGCCCAAAACACCTGAAAATTCGATATTTTGGGGTCCCAGAAGCGATCTGTACATGCCTACTCCGTGTTAGAGTATTTTCAAAATACAGGCCCAAAACATGCTGAAAATCGATAATTTAGATGCCCAAAGTCAATATGTGCATGTATCTTCTGTACCCGTTTATATCTCAAATTCAGGCTCAAAACACCAGAAAATTCAATATTTTGGGGTCCCAGAAACAATCTGTACATGCCTACTCAGTGCTAGAATATTTTCTAAATATAGGCTCAAAACATGCTAAAAATCGATATTTTAGGTGTTTAAAGGCGATATCTAAAATTCAGGCCCAAAACACCCGAAAATTCGATATTTTGGGGTCCCAGAAGCGATCTGTACATGCCTACTCCGTGTTAGAGTATTTTCAAAATACAGGCCCAAAACATGCTCAAAATCGATATTTTTGGTGCCCAAAGTCAATATGTGTATGCATCTTCTATACTCGTTTATATCTCAAATTCAGGCTCAAAACACCCAAAAATTCGATATTTTGGGGTCCCAGAAGCGATCTGTACATGCCTACTCAGTGCTAGAATATTTTCAAAATATTGGCTCAAAACATGCTAAAAATCGATATTTTAGGTGCGTAAAGGCGATATCTCAAATTAAGGCCCAAAACACCCGAAAATTCGATATTTAGGGGTCCCAGAAGCGATCTGTACATGCCAACTCCGTGTTAGAGTATTTTCAAAATACAGGCCAAAAACATACTGAAAATCGATCTTTTAGGTGCCCAAAAGTCGATATGTGCATGCATCTTCTGTACCCGTTTATATCTCAAATTCTGGCCCTAAACACCCAAAAATTCGATATTTTGGGGTCCCAAAAGCGATCTGTACATGCCTACTCAGTGCTAGAATGTTTTCAAAATATAGGCTCAAAATATGCTCAAAATCGATATTTTAGGTGCTCAAATTCGATATGTTAATGCATCTTCTGTACTCGTTTATATCTCAAATTCAAGCTTAAAACACCCGAAAATTCGATATTTAGGGGTCCCAGAAGCGATCTGTACATGCCTACTCAGTATTAAAATATTTTCATAATATAGGCTCAAAACATGCTAAAAATCGATATTTTAGGTGCTTAAAGGCGATATCTAAAATTCAGGCCCAAAACACCGGAAAATTTGATATTTTGGGGTCCCAGAAGAGATCTGTACATGCCTACTCCGTGTTAGAGTATTTTCAAAATACAGGCCCAAAACATGCTCAAAATCGATATTTTTGGTGCCCAAAGTCAATATGTGTATGCATCTTCTATACTCGTTTATATCTCAAATTCAGGCTCAAAACACCCGAAAATTCGATATTTTGGGGTCCCAGAAGCGATCTGTACATGCCTACTCAGTGCTAGAATGTTTTCAAAATATAGGCTCAAAACATGCTCAAAATCGATATTTTAGGTGCCCAAATTCGATATGTGAATGCATCTTCTGTACTCGTTTATATCTCAAATTCAAGCTTAAAACACCCGAAAATTCGATATTTAGGGGTCCCAGAAGCGATCTGTACATGCCTACTCAGTATTAGAATATTTTCATAATATAGGCTCAAAACATGCTAAAAATCGATATTTTAGGTGCTTAAAGGCGATATCTAAAATTCAGGCCCAAAACACCCGAAAATTTGATATTTTGGGGTCCCAGAAGCGATCTGTACATGCCTACTCCGTGTTAGAGTATTTTCAAAATACAGGCCCAAAACATGCTCAAAATCGATATTTTTGGTGCCCAAAGTCAATATGTGTATGCATCTTCTATACTCGTTTATATCTCAAATTCAAGCTCAAAACACCCGAAAATTCGGTATTTTGGGGTCCCAGTAGCGATCTGTACATGCCTACTCAGTGCTAGAATATTTTCAAAATATAGGCTCATAACATGCTAAAAATCGATATTTTAGGTGCGTAAGGGCGATATCTCAAATTCAGGCCCAAAACACCTGAAAATTCGATATTTTGGGGTCCCAGAAGCGATCTGTACATGCCTACTCCGTGTTAGAGTATTTTCAAAATACAGGCCCAAAACATGCTTAAAATCGATAATTTAGATGCCCAAAGTCAATATGTGCATGTATCTTCTGTACACGTTTATATCTCAAATTCAGGCTCAAAACACCCGAAAATTCAATATTTTTGGGTCCCAGAAGCGATCTGTACATGCCTACTTAGTGCTAGAATATTTTCAAAATATAGACTAAAAACATGCTAAAAATCTATATTTTAGGTGCCAAAAAGTCGATATCTCAAATTCAGTCCCAAAACACCTGAAACTTCGATATTTAGGAGTCCCTGAAGCGATCTGTACATGCCTACTCCGTGTTAGAGTATTTTCAAAATACAGGCCAAAAACATACTGAAAATCGATCTTTTAGGTGCCCAAAAGTCGATATGTGCATGCATCTTCTGTACCCGTTTATATCTCAAATTCTGGCCCTAAACACCCGAAAATTCGATATTTTGGGGTCCCAAAAGCGATCTGTACATGCCTAGTCAGTGCTAGAATGTTTTCAAAATATAGGCTCAAAACATGCTCAAAATCGATATTTTAGGTGCCCAAATTCGATATGTGAATGCATCTTCTGTACTCGTTTATATCTCAAATTCAAGCTTAAAACACCCGAAAATTCGATATTTAAGGGTCCCAGAAGCGATCTCTACATGCATACTCAGTATTAGAATATTTTCATAATATAGGCTCAAAACATGCTAAAAATCGATATTTTAGGTGCTTAAAGGCGATATCTAAAATTCAGGCCCAAAACACTTGAAAATTTGATATTTTGGGGTCCCAGAAGCGATCTGTACATGCCTACTCCGTGTTAGAGTACTTTCAAAATACTGGCCCAAAACATGCTCAAAATCGATATTTTTGGTGCCCAAAGTCAATATGTGTATGCATCTTCTATATTCGTTTATATCTCAAATTCAGGCTCAAAACACCCGAAAATTCGATATTTTGGGGTCCCAGAAGCGATCTGTACATGCCTACTCAGTGCTAGAATATTTTCAAAATATTGGCTCAAAACATGCTAAAAAATCGATATTTTAGGTGCGTAAAGGCGATATCTCAAATTCAGGCCCAAAACACCCGAAAATTCGATATTTAGGGGTCCCAGAAGCGATCTGTACATGCCATCTCCGTGTTAGAGTATTTTCAAAATACAGGCCAAAAACATACTGAAAATCGATCTTTTAGGTGCCCAAAAGTCGATATGTGCATGCATCTTCTGTACCCGTTTATAACTCAAATTCTGGCCCTAAACACCCGAAAATTCAATATTTTTGGGTCCCAGAAGCGATCTGTACATGCCTACTCAGTGCTAGAATGTTTTCAAAATATAGGCTCAAAACATGCTCAAAATCGATATTTTAGGTGCCCAAAAGTTGATATTTGCATGCATCTTCTGTACTCGTTTATATCTCAAATTCAAGCTCAAAACACCCGAAAATTCGGTATTTTGGGGTCCCAGAAGCGATCTGTACATGCCTACTCAGTGCTAGAATATTTTCAAAATATAGGCTCATAACATGCTAAAAATCGATATTTTAGGTGCGTAAGGGCGATATCTCAAATTCAGGCCCAAAACACCTGAAAATTCGATATTTTGGGGTCCCAGAAGCGATCTGTACATGCCTACTCCGTGTTAGAGTATTTTCAAAATACAGGCCCAAAACATGCTTAAAATCGATAATTTAGATGCCCAAAGTGCATGTATCTTCTGTACCCGTTTATATCTCAAATTCAGGCTCAAAATACCCGAAAATTCAATATTTTGGGGTCCCAGAAGCAATCTGTACATGCCTACACAGTGCTAGAATATTTTCAAAATATAGGCTAAAAACATGCTAAAAATCGATATTTTAGGTGCCAAAAAGTCGATATCTCAAATTCTGGCCATAAACACACGAAAATTCGATATTTAGGGGTCCCAGAAGCGATCTGTACATGCCAACTACGTGTTAGAGTATTTTCAAAATACAGGCCAAAAACATACTGAAAATCGATCTTTTAGGCGGCAGAAAAGTCGATATGTGCATGCATCTTCTGTACCCGTTTATATCTCAAATTCTGGCCCTAAACACCCGAAAATTCGATATTTTTGGGTCCCAGAAGCGATCTGTACATGCCTACTAAAGCTAGAATGTTTTCAAAATATAGGCTCAAAACATGCTGAAAATCGATATTTTAGGTGCCCAAAAGTCGATATGTGCATGCATCTTCTGTACTCGTTTATATCTCAAATTCAGCTCAAAACACCCGAAAATTCGATATTTTGGGGTTCCAGAAGCGATCTGTACATGCCTACTCAGTGCTAGAATATTTTCAAAATATAGGCTCAAAACATGCTAAAAATCGATATTTTAGGTGCGTAAAGGCGATATCTCAAATTCATGCCCAAAACACCCAAAAATTCGATATTTTGGGGTCCCAGAAGCGATCTGTACATGCCTACTCCGTGTTAGAGTATTTTCAAAATACAGGCCAAAAACATACTGAAAATCGATCTTTTAGGTGCCCAAAAGTCGATATGTGCATGCATCTTCTGTACCCGTTTATATCTCAAATTCTGGCCCTAAACACCCGAAAATTCGATATTTTGGGGTCCCAAAAGCGATCTGTACATGCCTACTCAGTGCTAGAATGTTTTCAAAATATAGGCACAAAATATGCTCAAAATCGATATTTTAGGTGCCCAAATTCGATATGTGAATGCATCTTCTCAAATTCAAGCTCAAAACACCCGAAAATTCGATATTTAGGGGTCCCAGAAGCGATCTGTACATGCCTACTCAGTATTAGAATATTTTCATAATATAGGCTCAAAACATGCTAAAAATCGATATTTTAGGTGCTTAAAGGCGATATCTAAAATTCAGGCCCAAAACACCCGAAAATTCGATATTTTGGGGTCCCAGAAGCAATCTGTACATGCCTACTCCGTGTTAGAGTATTTTCAAAATACAGGCCCAAAACATGCTCAAAATCGATATTTTTGGTGCCCAAAGTCAATATGTGTATGCATCTTCTATACTCGTTTATATCTCAAATTCAGGCTCAAAACACCCGAAAATTCGATATTTTGGGGTCCCAGAAGCGATCTGTACATGCCTACTCAGTGCTAGATTGTTTTCAAAATATAGGCTCAAAACATGCTCAAAATCGATATTTTAGGTGCCCAAATTCGATATGTGAATGCATCTTCTGTACTCGTTTATATCTTAAATTCGAGCTTAAAACACCCGAAAATTCGATATTTAGGTGTCCCAGAAGCGATCTGTACATGCCTACTCAGTATTAGAATATTTTCATAATATAGGCTCAAAACATGCTAAAAATCGATATTTTAGGTGCTTAAAGGCGATATCTCAAATTCAGGCCCAAAACACCCGAAAATTCGATATTTTGGGGTCCCAGAAGCGATCTGTACATGCCAACTCCGTGTTAGAGTATTTTCAAAATACAGGCCAAAAACATACTGAAAATCGATCTTTTAGGTGCCCAAAAGTCGATATGTGCATGCATCTTCTGTACCCGTTTATATCTCAAATTCTGGCCCTAAACACCCGAAAATTCAATATTTTTGGGTCCCAGAAGCGATCTGTACATGCCTACTCAGTGCTAGAATGTTTTCAAAATATAGGCTCAAAACATGCTCAAAATCGATATTTTAGGTGCCCAAAAGTCGATATGTGAATGCATCTTCTGTACTCGTTTATATCTCAAATTCAAGCTCAAAACACCCGAAAATTCGATATTTAGGGGTCCCAGAAGCGATCTGTACATGCCTACTCAGTATTAGAATATTTTCATAATATAGGCTCAAAACATGCTAAAAATCGATATTTTAGGTGCTTAAAGGCGATATCTCAAATTCAGGCCCAAAACACCTGAAAATTCGATATTTTGGGGTCCCAGAAGCGATCTGTACATGCCTACTCCGTGATAGAGTATTTTCAAAATACAGGCCCGAAACATGCTTAAAATCGATAATTTAGATGCCCAAAGTCAATATGTGCATGTATCTTCTGTACCCGTTTATATCTCAAATTCAGGCTCAAAACACCCGAAAATTCAATATTTTGGGGTCCTAGAAGCAATCTGTACATGCCTACTCAGTGCTAGAATATTTTCAAAAAATAGGCTAAAAACATGCTAAAAATCGATATTTTAGGTGCCAAAAAGTCGATATCTCAAATTCTGGCCATAAACACACGAAAATTCGATATTTAGGGGTCCCAGAAGCGATCTGTACATGCCAACTCCGTGTTAGAGTATTTTCAAAATACAGGCCAAAAACATACTGAAAATCGATCTTTTAGGCGGCAGAAAAGTCGATATGTGCATGCATCTTCTGTACCCGTTTATATCTCAAATTCTGGCCCTAAACACCCGAAAATTCGATATCTTTGGGTCCCAGAAGCGATCTGTACATGCCTACTAAGGCTAGAATGTTTTCAAAATATAGGCTCAAAACATGCTGAAAATCGATATTTTAGGTGCCCAAAAGTCTATATGTGCATGCATCTTCTGTACTCGTTTATATCTCAAATTCAGCTCAAAACACCCGAAAATTCGATATTTTGGGGTCCTAGAAGCGATCTGTACATGCCTACTCAGTGCTAGAATATTTTCAAATTATAGGCTCAAAACATGCTAAAAATCGATATTTTAGGTGCGTAAAGGCGATATCTCAAATTCATGCCCAAAACACCCAAAAATTCGATATTTTGGGGTCCCAGAAGCGATCTGTACATGCCTACTCCGTGTTAGAGTATTTTCAAAATACAGGCTAAAAACATACTGAAAATCGATCTTTTAGGTGCCCAAAAGTCGATATGTGCATGCATCTTCTGTACCCGTTTATATCTCAAATTCAGGCTCAAAACACCCGAAAATTCAATATTTTTGGGTCCCAGAAGCGATCTGTACATGCCTACTCAGTGCTAGAATGTTTTCAAAATATAGGCTCAAAACATGCTCAAAATCGATATTTTAGGTGCCCAAAAGTTGATATGTGCATGCATCTTCTGTACTCGTTTATATCTCAAATTCAAGCTCAAAACACCCGAAAATTCGGTATTTTGGGGTCCCAGAAGCGATCTGTACATGCCTACTCAGTGCTAGAATATTTTCAAAATATAGGCTCATAACATGCTAAAAATCGATATTTTAGGTGCGTAAGGGCGATATCTCAAATTCAGGCCCAAAACACCTGAAAATTCGATATTTTGGGGTCCCAGAAGCGATCTGTACATGCCTACTCCGTGTTAGAGTATTTTCAAAATACAGGCCCAAAACATGCTTAAAATCGATAATTTAGATGCCCAAAGTCATAATGTGCATGTATCTTCTGTACCCGTTTATATCTCAAATTCAGGCTCAAAATACCCGAAAATTCAATATTTTGGGGTCCCAGAAGCAATCTGTACATGCCTACACAGTGCTAGAATATTTTCAAAATATAGGCTAAAAACATGCTAAAAATCGATATTTTAGGTGCCAAAAAGTCGATATCTCAAATTCTGGCCATAAACACACGAAAATTCGATATTTAGGGGTCCCAGAAGCGATCTGTACATGCCAACTCCGTGTTAGAGTATTTTCAAAATACAGGCCAAAAACATACTGAAAATCGATCTTTTAGGCGGCAGAAAAGTCGATATGTGCATGCATCTTCTGTACCCGTTTATATCTCAAATTCTGGCCCTAAACACCCGAAAATTCGATATTTTTGGGTCCCAGAAGCGATCTGTACATGCATACTAAGGCTAGAATGTTTTCAAAATATAGGCTCAAAACATGCTGAAAATCGATATTTTAGGTGCCCAAAAGTCGATATGTGCATGCATCTTCTGTACTCGTTTATATCTCAAATTCAGCTCAAAACACCCGAAAATTCGATATTTTGGGGTTCCAGAAGCGATCTGTACATGCCTACTCAGTGCTAGAATATTTTCAAAATATAGGCTCAAAACATGCTAAAAATCGATATTTTAGGTGCGTAAAGGCGATATCTCAAATTCATGCCCAAAACACCCAAAAATTCGATATTTTGGGGTCCCAGAAGCGATCTGTACATGCCTACTCCGTGTTAGAGTATTTTCAAAATACAGGCCAAAAACATACTGAAAATCGATCTTTTAGGTGCCCAAAAGTCGATATGTGCATGCATCTTCTGTACCCGTTTATATCTCAAATTCTGGCCCTAAACACCCGAAAATTCGATATTTTGGGGTCCCAAAAGCGATCTGTACATGCCTACTCAGTGCTAGAATGTTTTCAAAATATAGGCACAAAATATGCTCAAAATCGATATTTTAGGTGCCCAAATTCGATATGTGAATGCATCTTCTCAAATTCAAGCTCAAAACACCCGAAAATTCGATATTTAGGGGTCCCAGAAGCGATCTGTACATGCCTACTCAGTATTAGAATATTTTCATAATATAGGCTCAAAACATGCTAAAAATCGATATTTTAGGTGCTTAAAGGCGATATCTAAAATTCAGGCCCAAAACACCCGAAAATTCGATATTTTGGGGTCCCAGAAGCAATCTGTACATGCCTACTCCGTGTTAGAGTATTTTCAAAATACAGGCCCAAAACATGCTCAAAATCGATATTTTTGGTGCCCAAAGTCAATATGTGTATGCATCTTCTATACTCGTTTATATCTCAAATTCAGGCTCAAAACACCCGAAAATTCGATATTTTGGGGTCCCAGAAGCGATCTGTACATGCCTACTCAGTGCTAGATTGTTTTCAAAATATAGGCTCAAAACATGCTCAAAATCGATATTTTAGGTGCCCAAATTCGATATGTGAATGCATCTTCTGTACTCGTTTATATCTCAAATTCGAGCTTAAAACACCCGAAAATTCGATATTTAGGGGTCCCAGAAGCGATCTGTACATGCCTACTCAGTATTAGAATATTTTCATAATATAGGCTCAAAACATGCTAAAAATCGATATTTTAGGTGCTTAAAGGCGATATCTCAAATTCAGGCCCAAAACACCCGAAAATTCGATATTTTGGGGTCCCAGAAGCGATCTGTACATGCCAACTCCGTGTTAGAGTATTTTCAAAATACAGGCCAAAAACATACTGAAAATCGATCTTTTAGGTGCCCAAAAGTCGATATGTGCATGCATCTTCTGTACCCGTTTATATCTCAAATTCTGGCCCTAAACACCCGAAAATTCAATATTTTTGGGTCCCAGAAGCGATCTGTACATGCCTACTCCGTGTTAGAGTATTTTCAAAATACAGGCTAAAAACATACTGAAAATCGATCTTTTAGGTGCCCAAAAGTCGATATGTGCATGCATCTTCTGTACCCGTTTATATCTCAAATTCTGGCCATAAACACCCGAAAATTCGATATTTTGGGGTCCCAAAAGCGATCTGTACATGCCTACTCAGTGCTAGAATGTTTTCAAAATATAGGCTCAAAACATGCTCAAAATCGATATTTTAGGTGCCCAAATTCGATATGTGAATGCATCTTCTGTACTCGTTTATATCTCAAATTCAAGCTCAAAACACCCGAAAATTCGATATTTAGGGGTCCCAGAAGCGATCTGTACATGCCTACTCAGTATTAGAATATTTTCATAATATAGGCTCAAAACATGCTAAAAATCGATATTTTAGGTGCTTAAAGGCGATATCTCAAATTCAGGCCCAAAACACCTGAAAATTCGATATTTTGGGGTCCCAGAAGCGATCTGTACATGCCTACTCCGTATTAGAGTATTCTCAAAATACAGGCCCAAAACATGCTTAAAATCGATAATTTAGATGCCCAAAGTCAATATGTGCATGTATCTTCTGTACCCGTTTATATCTCAAATTCAGGCTCAAAACACCCGAAAATTCAATATTTTGGGGTCCCAGAAGCAATCTGTACATGCCTACTCAGTGCTAGAATATTTTCAAAATATAGGCTAAAAACATGCTAAAAATCGATATTTTAGGTGCCAAAAAGTCGATATCTCAAATTCTGGCCATAAACACCCGAAAATTCGATATTTAGGGGTCCCAGAAGCGATCTGTACATGCCAACTCTGTGTTAGAGTATTTTCAAAATACAGGCCAAAAACATACTGAAAATCGATCTTTTAGGCGGCAGAAAAGTCGATATGTGCATGCATCTTCTGTACCCGTTTATATCTCAAATTCTGGCCCTAAACACCCGAAAATTCGATATTTTTGGGTCCCAGAAGCGATCTGTACATGCCTACTAAGGCTAGAATGTTTTCAAAATACAGGCCAAAAACATACTGAAAATCGATCTTTTAGGTGCCCAAAAGTCGATATGTGAATGCATCTTCTGTACTCGTTTATATCTCAAATTCAAGCTCAAAACACCCGAAAATTCGATATTTAGGGGTCCCAGAAGCGATCTGTACATGCCTACTCAGTATTAGAATATTTTCATAATATAGGCTCAAAACATGCTAAAAATCGATATTTTAGGTGCTTAAAGGCGATATCTAAAATTCAGGCCAAAAACACCCAAAAATTCGATATTTTGGGGTCCCAGAAGCGATCTGTACATGCCTACTCCTTGTTAGAGTATTTTCAAAATACAGGCCCAAAACATGCTAAAAATCGATATTTTTGGTGCCCAAAGTCAGTATGTGTATGCATCTTCTATACCCGTTTATATCTCAAATTCTGGCCCTAAACACCCGAAAATTCAATATTTTGGGGTCACAGAAGCAATCTGTGCATGCCTACTCAGTTCCAGAATATATTCAAAATATAGGCTAAAAACATGATAAATATCGATATTTTAGGTGCCAAAAAGTCGATATTTCAAATTAAGGCCCAAAACACCCGAAAATTTGATATTTAGGGGTCCCAGAAGCTATCGGTACATGCCTACTCCGTGTTAGAGTATTTTCAAAATACATGCCTAAAACATGCTCAAAATCGATGTTTTAGGTGCCAAAAAGTCGATATGTGCATGCATCTTCAGTACCCGTTTATATCTCAAATTCAGACTCAAAACACCCGAAAATTCGATATTTTGGGGTCCCAGAAGCGATCTGTACATGCCTACTCAGTGCTAGAATGTTTTCAAAATATAGGCTCAAAACATGCTCAAAATCGATATTTTAGTTGCCCTAAAGTCGATATGTGCATTCATCTTCTGTACTCGTTTATATCTCAAATTCAATCTCAAAACACCAGAAAATTCGATATTTTGGGGTCCCAGAAGCGATCTGTACATGCCTGCTCAGTGCTAGAATATTTTCAAAATATAGGCTCATAACATGCTAAAAATCGATATTTTAGGTGCGTAAAGGCGATATCTCAAATTCAGGCCCAAAACACCCGAAAATTCGATATTTTGGGGTCCCAGAAGCGATCTGTACATGCTTACTCCGTGTTAGAGTATTTTCAAAATACAGGCCCAAAACATGCTCAAAATCGATATTTTAGATGCCCAAAGTCGATATGTGCATGCATCTTCTGTACCCGTTTATATCTCAAATTCTGGCCCTAAACACCCGAAAATTCGATATTTTTGGGTCCCAGAAGCGATCTGTACATGCCTACTAAGGCTAGAATGTTTTCAAAACACAGGCCAAAAACATACTGAAAATCGATCTTTTAGGTGCCCAAAAGTCGATATGTGAATGCATCTTCTGTACTCGTTTATATCTCAAATTCAAGCTCAAAACACCCGAAAATTCGATATTTAGGGGTCCCAGAAGCGATCTGTACATGCCTACTCAGTATTAGAATATTTTCATAATATAGGCTCAAAACATGCTAAAAATCGATATTTTAGGTGCTTAAAGGCGATATCTAAAATTCAGGCCCAAAACACCCAAAAATTCGATATTTTGGGGTCCCAGAAGCGATCTGTACATGCCTACTCCTTGTTAGAGTATTTTCAAAATACAGGCCCAAAACATGCTAAAAATCGATCTTTTTGGTGCCCAAAGTCAATATGTGTATGCATCTTCTATACTCGTTTATATCTCAAATTCAGGCTCAAAACACCCGAAAATTCGATATTTTGAGGTATCAGAAGCGATCTGTACATGCCTACTCCGTGTTAGAGTATTTTCAAAATACAGGCCCAAAACATGCTGTAAATCGATATTTTAGATGCCCAAAGTCAATATGTGCATGCATCTTCTGTACCCGTTTATATCTCAAATTCTGGCCTTAAACACCCGAAAATTCAATATTTTGGGGTCACAGAAGCAATCTGTGCATGCCTACTCAGTTCCAGAATATATTCAAAATATAGGCTAAAAACATGATAAATATCGATATTTTAGGTGCCAAAAAGTCGATATTTCAAATTAAGGCCCAAAACACCCGAAAATTTGATATTTAGGGGTCCCAGAAGCTATCGGTACATGCCTACTCCGTGTTAGAGTATTTTCAAAATACATGCCTAAAGCATGCTCAAAATCGATGTTTTAGGTGCCAAAAAGTCGATATGTGCATGCATCTTCAGTACCTGTTTATATCTCAAATTCAGGCTCAAAACACCCGAAAATTCGATATTTTGGGGTCCCAGAAGCGATCTGTACATGCCTACTCAGTGCTAGAATGTTTTCAAAATATAGGCTCAAAACATGCTCAAAATCGATATTTTAGTTGCCCTAAAGTCGATATGTGCATTCATCTTCTGTACTCGTTTATATCTCAAATTCAATCTCAAAACACCAGAAAATTCGATATTTTGGGGTCCCAGAAGCGATCTGTACATGCCTGCTCAGTGCTAGAATATTTTCAAAATATAGGCTCATAACATGCTAAAAATCGATATTTTAGGTGCGTAAAGGCGATATCTCAAATTCAGGCCCAAAACACCCGAAAATTCGATATTTTGGGGTCCCAGAAGCGATCTGTACATGCTTACTCCGTGTTAGAGTATTTTCAAAATACAGGCCCAAAACATGCTCAAAATCGATATTTTAGATGCCCAAAGTCAATATGTGCATGTATCTTCTGTACCCGTTTATATCTCAAATTCAGGCTCAAAACACCCGAAAATTCAATATTTTGGGGTCCCAGAAGCAATCTGTACATGCCTACTCAGTGCTAGAATATTTTCAAAATATAGGCTAAAAACATGCTAAAAATCGAAATTTTAGGTGCCAAAAAGTCGATATCTCAAATTCTGGCCCTAAACACCCGAAAATTCGATATTTAGGGGTCCCAGAAGCGATCTGTACATGCCAACTCCGTGTTAGAGTATTTTCAAAATACAGGCCAAAAACATACTGAAAATCGATCTTTTAGGCGGCAGAAAAGTCGATATGTGCATGCATCTTCTGTACCCGTTTATATCTCAAATTCTGGCCCTAAACACCCGAAAATTCGATATTTTTGGGTCCCAGAAGCGATCTGTACATGCCTACTAAGGCTAGAATGTTTTCAAAATATAGGCTCAAAACATGCTGAAAATCGATATTTTAGGTGCCCAAAAGACGATATGTGCATGCATCTTCTGTACTCGTTTATATCTCAAATTCAGCTCAAAACACCCGAAAATTCGATATTTTGGGGTCCAAGAAGCGATCTGTACATGCCTACTCAGTGCTAGAATATTTTCAAAATATAGGCTCAAAACATGCTAAAAATCGATATTTTAGGTGCGTAAAGGCGATATCTCAAATTCATGCCCAAAACACCCAAAAATTCGATATTTTGGGGTCCCAGAAGCGATCTGTACATGCCTACTCCGTGTTAGAGTATTTTCAAAATACAGGCCCAAAACATGCTGAAAATCGATAATTTAGATGCCCAAAGTCAATATGTGCATGTATCTTCTGTACCCGTTTATATCTCAAATTCAGGCTCAAAACACCAGAAAATTCAATATTTTGGGGTCCCAGAAACAATCTGTACATGCCTACTCAGTGCTAGAATATTTTCTAAATATAGGCTCAAAACATGCTAAAAATCGATATTTTAGGTGCTTAAAGGCGATATCTAAAATTCAGGCCCAAAACACCCGAAAATTCGATATTTTGGGGTCCCAGAAGCGATCTGTACATGCCTACTCCGTGTTAGAGTATTTTCAAAATACAGGCCCAAAACATGCTCAAAATCGATATTTTTGGTGCCCAAAGTCAATATGTGTATGCATCTTCTATACTCGTTTATATCTCAAATTCAGGCTCAAAACACCCGAAAATTCGATATTTTTGGGTCCCAGAAGCGATCTGTACATGCCTACTAAGGCTAGAGTATTTTCAAAATACAGGCCCAAAACATGCTTAAAATCGATAATTTAGATGCCCAAAGTCAATATGTGCATGTATCTTCTGTACCCGTTTATATCTCAAATTCAGGCTCAAAACACCCGAAAATTCAATATTTTGGGGTCCCAGAAGCAATCTGTACATGCCTACTCAGTGCTAGAATATTTTCAAAATATAGGCTAAAAACATGATAAAAATCGATATTTTAGGTGCCAAAAAGTCGATATCTCAAATTCTGGCCCTAAACACCCGTAAATTCGATATTTTGGGGTATCAGAAGCGATCTGTACATGCCTACTCCGTGTTAGAGTATTTTCAAAATTCAGGCCCAAAACATGCTAAAAAACGATATTTTTGGTGCCCAAAGTCAATATGTGTATGCATCTTATATATACGTTTATATCTCAAATTCTGGCTCAAAACACCCGAAAATTAGATATTTTGGGGTCCCAGAAGCGATCTGTACATGCCTACTTAGTGCTAGAATGTTTTCAAAATATAGGCTCAAAACATGCTCAAAATCGATATTTTAGGTGCCCAAAAGTCGATATGTGCATGCATCTTCGGTACTCGTTTATATCTCAAATTCAGGCTCAAAATAGAATATTTTCAAAATACATGCCCAAAACATGCTGTAAATCGATATTTTAGATGCCCAAAGTCAATATGTGCATGCATCTTCTGTACCCGTTTATATCTCAAATTCTGGCCCTAAACACCCAAAAATTCAATATTTTGGGGTCCCAGAAGCAATCTGTGCATGCCTACTCAGTGCCAGAATATATTCAAAATATAGGCTAAAAACATGATAAAAATCGATATTTTAGGTGCGTAAAGGCGATATCTCAAATTCAGGCCCAAAACACCCGAAAATTCGATATTTTGGGGTCCCAGAAGCGATCTTTACATGCCTACTCCGTGTTAGAGTATTTTCAAAATACAGGCCCAAAACATGCTCAAAATCGATATTTTAGATGCCCAAAGCCAATATGTGCATGTATCTTCTGTACCCGTTTATATCTCAAATTCAGGCTCAAAACACCCGAAAATTCAATATTTTAGGGTCCCAGAAGCATTCTGTACATGCCTACTCTGTGCTAGAATATTTTCAAAATATTGGCTCAAAACATGCTAAAAATCGATATTTTTGGTGCGTAAAGGCGATATCTCAAATTCAGGCCCAAAACACCCGAAACTTCGATATTTAGGGGTCTCAGAAGCGATCTGTACATGCCAACTCCGTGTTAGAGTATTTTCAAAATACAGGCCCAAAACATGCTCAAAATCGATATTTTAGATGCCCAAAGTCAATATGTGCATGTATCTTCTGTACCCGTTTATATCTCAAATTCAGGCTCAAAACACCCGAAAATTCGATATTTTGGGGTCCTAGAAGCGATCTGTACATGCCTACTCAGTGCTAGAATGTTTTCAAAATATAGGCTCAAAACATACTCAAAATCGATATTTTAGGTGCCCAAAAGTCGATATGTGCATTCATCTTCTGTACTCGTTTATATCTCAAATTCAAGCTCAAAACACCAGAAAATTCGATATTTTGGGGTCCCAGAAGCGATCTGTACATGCCTGCTCAGTGCTAGAATATTTTCAAAATATAGGCTCATAACATGCTAAAAATCGATATTTTAGGTGCGTAAAGGCGATATCTCAAATTCAGGCCCAAAACACCCGAAAATTCGATATTTTGGGGTCCCAGAAGCGATCTGTACATGCCTACTCCGTGTTAGAGTATTTTCAAAATACAGGCCCAAAACATGCTCAAAATCGATATATTAGATGCCCAAAGTCAATATGTGCATGTATCTTCTGAACCCGTTTATATCTCAAATTCAGGCTCAAAACACCCGAAAATTCAATATTTTGGGGTCCCAGAAGCAATCTGTACATGCCTACTCAGTGCTAGAATATTTTCAAAATATTGGCTCAAAACATGCTAAAAATAGATATTTTTGGTGCGTAAAGGCGATATCTCAAATTCAGGCCCAAAACATCCGAAAATTCGATATTTAGGGGTCCCAGAAGCGATCTGTACATGCCAACTCCGTGTTAGAGCATTTTCAAAATACAGGCCAAAAACATACTGAAAATCGATCTTTTAGGTGCCCAAAAGTCGATATGTGCATGCATCTTCTGTATCCGTTTATATCTCAAATTCTGGCCCTAAACACCCGAAAATTCAATATTTTTGGGTCCCAGAAGCGATCTGTACATGCCTACTCAGTGCTAGAATGTTTTCAAAATATAGGCTCAAAACATGCTCAAAATCGATATTTTAGGTGCCCAAAAGTCGATATGTGCATGCATCTTCTGTACTCGTTTATATCTCAAATTCAAGCTCAAAACACCCGAAAATTCGGTATTTTGGGGTCCCAGAAGCGATCTGTACATGCCTACTCAGTGCTAGAATATTTTCAAAATATAGGCTCATAACATGCTAAAAATCGATATTTTAGGTGCGTAAGGGCGATATCTCAAATTCAGGCCCAAAACACCCGAAAATTCGATATTTTGGGGTCCCAGAAGCGATCTGTACATGCCTACTCCGTGTTAGAGTATTTTCAAAATACAGGCCCAAAACATGCTCAAAATCGATATTTTAGATGCCCAAAGTCAATATGTGCATGTATCTTCTGTACCCGTTTATATCTCAAATTTAGGCTCAAAACACCCGAAAATTCAATATTTTGGGGTCCCAGAAGCAATCTGTACATGCCTACTCAGTGCTAGAATATTTTCAAAATATTGGCTCAAAACATGCTAAAAATCGATATTTTTGGTGCGTAAAGGCGATATCTCAAATTCAGGCCCAAAACATCCGAAAATTCGATATTTAGGGGTCCCAGAAGCGATCTGTACATGCCTACTCAGTGCTAGAATGTTTTCAAAATATAGGCTCAAAACATGCTCAAAATCGATATTTTAGGTGCCCAAAAGTCGATATGTGCATGCATCTTCTGTACTCGTTTATATCTCAAATTCAAGCTCAAAACACCCGAAAATTCGGTATTTTGGGGTCCCAGAAGCGATCTGTACATGCCTACTCAGTGCTAGAATATTTTCAAAATATAGGCTCATAACATGCTAAAAATCGATATTTTAGGTGCGTAAGGGCGATATCTCAAATTCAGGCCCAAAACACATGAAAATTCGATATTTTGGGGTCCCAGAAGCGATCTGTACATACCTACTCCGCGTTAGAGTATTTTCAAAATACAGGCCCAAAACATGCTTAAAATCGATAATTTAGATGCCCAAAGTCAATATGTGCATGTATCTTCTGTACCCGTTTATATCTCAAATTCAGGCTCAAAACACCCGAAAATTCAATATTTTGGGGTCCCAGAAGCAATCTGTACATGCCTACTCAGTGCTAGAATATTTTCAAAATATAGGCTAAAAACAGGCTAAAAATCGATATTTTAGGTGCCAAAAAGTCGATATCTCAAATTCTGGCCCTAAACACCCGAAAATTCGATATTTTGGGGTATCAGAAGCGATCTGTACATGCCTACTCCGTGTTAGAGTATTTTCAAAATTCAGGCCCAAAACATGCTGAAAATCGATATTTTTGGTGCCCAAAGTCAATATGTGTATGCATCTTATATACACGTTTATATCTCAAATTCTGGCTCAAAACACCCGAAAATTAGATATTTTGGGGTCCCAGAAGCGATCTGTACATGCCTACTTAGTGCTAGAATGTTTTCAAAATATAGGCTCAAAACATGCTCAAAATCGATATTTTAGGTGCGCAAAAGTCGATATGTGCATGCATCTTCGGTACTCGTTTATATCTCAAACTCAGGCTCAAAATAGAATATTTTCAAAATACATGCCCAAAACATACTGTAAATCGATATTTTAGATGCCCAAAGTCAATATGTGCATGCATCTTCTGTACCCGTTTATATCTCAAATTCTGGCCCTAAACACCCAAAAATTCAATATTTTGGGGTCCCAGAAGCAATCTGTGCATGCCTACTCAGTGCCAGAATATATTCAAAATATAGGCTAAAAACATGATAAAAATCGTTATTTTAGGTGCCAAAAAGTCGATATTTCAAATTAAGGCCCAAAACACCCGAAAATTTGATATTTAGGGGTCCCAGAAGCGATCTGTACATGCCTACTCCGTGTTAGAGTATTTTCAAAATACATGCCTAAAACATGCTCAAAATCGATGTTTTAGGTGCCAAAAAGTCGATATGTGCATGCATCTTCAGTTCCCGTTTATATCTCAAATTCAGGCTCAAAACACCCGAAAATTCGATATTTTGGGGTCCCAGAAGCGATCTGTACATGCCTACTCAGTGCTAGAATGTTTTCAAAATATAGGCTCAAAACATGCTCAAAATCGATATTTTAGGTTCCCAAAGGTCGATATGTGCATTCATCTTCTGTACTCGTTTATATCTCAAATTCAAGCTCAAAACACCAGAAAATTCGATATTTTGGGGTCCCAGAAGCGATCTGTACATGCCTGCTCAGTGCTAGAATATTTTCAAAATATAGGCTAAAAACATGCTAAAAATCGATATTTTAGGTGCCAAAAAGTCGATATCTCAAATTCTGGCCCTAAACACCCGAAAATTTGATATTTTGGGGTATCAGAAGCGATCTGTACATGCCTACTCCGTGTTAGAGTATTTTCAAAATACATGCCTAAAACATGCTCAAAATCGATGTTTTAGGTGCCAAAAATTCGATATGTGCATGCATCTTCAGTACCCGTTTATATCTCAAATTCAGCCTCAAAACACCCGAAAATTCGATATTTTGGGGTCCCAGAAGCGATCTGTACATGCCTACTCAGTGCTAGAATGTTTTCAAAATATAGGCTCAAAACATGCTCAAAATCGATATTTTAGGTGCCCAAAAGTCGATATGTGAATTCATCTTCTGTACTCGTTTATATCTCAAATTCAAGCTCAAAACACCAGAAAATTCGATATTTTGGGGTCCCAGAAGCGATCTGTACATGCCTGCTCAGTGCTAGAATATTTTCAAAATATAGGCTCATAACATGCTAAAAATCGATATTTTAGGTGCGTAAAGGCGATATCTCAAATTCAGGCCCAAAACACCCGAAAATTCGATATTTTGGGGTCCCAGAAGCGATCTGTACATGCCTACTCCGTGTTAGAGTATTTTCAAAATACAGGCCCAAAACATGCTCAAAATCGATATTTTAGATACCCAAAGTCAATATGTGCATGTATCTTCTGAACCCGTTTATATCTCAAATTCAGGCTCAAAACACCCGAAAATTCAATATTTTGGGGTCCCAGAAGCAATCTGTACATGCCTACTCAGTGCTAGAATATTTTCAAAATATTGGCTCAAAACATGCTAAAAATCGATATTTTTGGTGCGTAAAGGCGATATCTCAAATTCAGGCCCAAAACATCCGAAAATTCGATATTTAGGGGTCCCAGAAGCGATCTGTACATGCCAACTCCGTGTTAGAGCATTTTCAAAATACAGGCCAAAAACATACTGAAAATCGATCTTTTAGGTGCCCAAAAGTCGATATGTGCATGCATCTTCTGTATCCGTTTATATCTCAAATTCTGGCCCTAAACACCCGAAAATTCAATATTTTTGGGTCCCAGAAGCGATCTGTACATGCCTACTCAGTGCTAGAATGTTTTCAAAATATAGGCTCAAAACATGCTCAAAATCGATATTTTAGGTTCCCAAAGGTCGATATGTGCATTCATCTTCTGTACTCGTTTATATCTCAAATTCAAGCTCAAAACACCATAAAATTCGATATTTTGGGGTCCCAGAAGCGATCTGTACATGCCTGCTCAGTGCTTGAATATTTTCAAAATATAGGCTAAAAACATGCTAAAAATCGATATTTTTGGTGCGTAAAGGCGATATCTCAAATTCAGGCCCAAAACACCCGAAAATTCGATATTTTGGGGTCCCAGAAGCGATCTGTACATGCCTACTCCGTGTTAGAGTATTTTCAAAATAGAGGGCCAAAACATGCTCAAAATCGATATTTTAGATGCCCAAAGTCAATATGTGCATGTATCTTCTGTACCCGTTTATATCTCAAATTCAGGCTCAAAACACCCGAAAATTCAATATTTTGGGGTCCCAGAAGCAATCTGTACATGCCTACTCAGTGCTAGAATATTTTCAAAATATTGGCTCAAAACATGCTAAAAATCGATATTTTTGGTGCGTATAGGCGATATCTCAAATTCAGGCCCAAAACATCCGAAAATTCGATATTTAGGGGTCCCAGAAGCGATCTGTACATGCCTACTCAGTGCTAGAATGTTTTCAAAATATAGGCTCAAAACATGCTCAAAATCGATATTTTAGGTGCCCAAAAGTCGATATGTGCATGCATCTTCTGTACTCGTTTATATCTCAAATTCAAGCTCAAAACACCCGAAAATTCGGTATTTTGGGGTCCCAGAAGCGATCTGTACATGCCTACTCAGTGCTAGAATATTTTCAAAATATAGGCTCATAACATGCTAAAAATCGATATTTTAGGTGCGTAAGGGCGATATCTCAAATTCAGGCCCAAAACACCTGAAAATTCGATATTTTGGGGTCCCAGAAGCGATCTGTACATGCCTACTCCGCGTTAGAGTATTTTCAAAATACAGGCCCAAAACATGCTTAAAATCGATAATTTATATGCCCAAAGTCAATATGTGCATGTATCTTCTGTACCCGTTTATATCTCAAATTCAGGCTCAAAACACCCGAAAATTCAATATTTTGGGGTCCCAGAAGCAATCTGTACATGCCTACTCAGTGCTAGAATATTTTCAAAATATAGGCTAAAAACATGCTAAAAATCGATATTTTAGGTGCCAAAAAGTCGATATCTCAAATTCTGGCCCTAAACACCCGAAAATTCGATATTTTGGGGTATCAGAAGCGATCTGTACATGCCTACTCCGAGTTAGAGTATTTTCAAAATTCAGGCCCAAAACATGCTGAAAATCGATATTTTTGGTGCTCAAAGTCAATATGTGTATGCATCTTATATACACGTTTATATCTCAAATTCTGGCTCAAAACACCCGAAAATTCGATATTTTGGGGTCCCAGAAGCGATCTGTACATGCCTACTTAGTGCTAGAATGTTTTCAAAATATAGGCTCAAAACATGCTCAAAATCGATATTTTAGGTGCCCAAAAGTCGATATGTGCATGCATCTTCGGTACTCGTTTATATCTCAAACTCAGGCTCAAAATAGAATATTTTCAAAATACATGCCCAAAACATACTGTAAATCGATATTTTAGATGCCCAAAGTCAATATGTGCATGCATCTTCTGTACCCGTTTATATCTCAAATTCTGGCCCTAAACACCCAAAAATTCAATATTTTGGGGTCCCAGAAGCAATCTGTGCATGCCTACTCAGTGCCAGAATATATTCAAAATATAGGCTAAAAACATGATAAAAATCGTTATTTTAGGTGCCAAAAAGTCGATATTTCAAATTAAGGCCCAAAACACCCGAAAATTTGATATTTAGGGGTCCCAGAAGCGATCTGTACATGCCTACTCCGTGTTAGAGTATTTTCAAAATACATGCCTAAAACATGCTCAAAATCGATGTTTTAGGTGCCAAAAAGTCGATATGTGCATGCATCTTCAGTTCCCGTTTATATCTCAAATTCAGGCTCAAAACACCCGAAAATTCGATATTTTGGGGTCCCAGAAGCGATCTGCACATGCCTACTCAGTGCTAGAATGTTTTCAAAATATAGGCTCAAAACATGCTCAAAATCGATATTTTAGGTTCCCAAAGGTCGATATGTGCATTCATCTTCTGTACTCGTTTATATCTCAAATTCAAGCTCAAAACACCCGAAAATTCGGTATTTTGGGGTCCCAGAAGCGATCTGTACATGCCTACTCAGTGCTAGAATATTTTCAAAATATAGGCTCATAACATGCTAAAAATCGATATTTTAGGTGCGTAAGGGCGATATCTCAAATTCAGGCCCAAAACACCTGAAAATTCGATATTTTGGGGTCCCAGAAGCGATCTGTACATGCCTACTCCGCGTTAGAGTATTTTCAAAATACAGGCCCAAAACATGCTTAAAATCGATAATTTAGATGCCCAAAGTCAATATGTGCATGTATCATCTGTACCCGTTTATATCTCAAATTCATGCTCAAAACACCCGAAAATTCAATATTTTGGGGTCCCAGAAGCAATCTGTACATGCCTACTCAGTGCTAGAATATTTTCAAAATATAGGCTAAAAACAGGCTAAAAATCGATATTTTAGGTGCCAAAAAGTCGATATCTCAAATTCTGGCCCTAAACACCCGAAAATTCGATATTTTGGGGTATCAGAAGCGATCTGTACATGCCTACTCCGTGTTAGAGTATTTTCAAAATTCAGGCCCAAAACATGCTGAAAATCGATATTTTTGGTGCCCAAAGTCAATATGTGTATGCATCTTATATACACGTTTATATCTCAAATTCTGGCTCAAAACACCCGAAAATTCGATATTTTGGAGTCCCAGAAGCGATCTGTACATGCCTACTTAGTGCTAGAATGTTTTCAAAATATAGGCTCAAAACATGCTCAAAATCGATATTTTAGGTGCCCAAAAGTCGATATGTGCATGCATCTTCGGTATTCGTTTATATCTCAAATTCAGGCTCAAAATAGAATATTTTCAAAATACATGCCCAAAACATGCTGTAAATCGATATTTTAGATGCCCAAAGTCAATATGTGCATGCATCTTCTGTACCCGTTTATATCTCAAATACTGGCCCTAAACACCCGAAAATTCAATATTTTGGGGTCCAAGAAGCAATCTGTGCATGCCTACTCAGTGCCAGAATATATTCAAAATATAGGCTAAAAACATGATAAAAATCGATATTTTAGGTGCCAAAAAGTCGATATTTCAAATTAAGGCCCAAAACACAAGAAAATTTGATATTTAGGGGTCCCAGAAGCGATCTGTACATGCCTACTCCGTGTTAGAGTATTTTCAAAATACATGCCTAAAACATGCTCAAAATCGATGTTTTAGGTGCCAAAAAGTCGATATGTGCATGCATCTTCAGTACCCGTTTATATCTCAAATTCAGGCTCAAAACACCCGAAAATTCGATATTTGGGGGTCCCAGAAGCGATCTGTACATGCCTACTCAGTGCTAGAATGTTTTCAAAATATAGGCTCAAAACATGCTCAAAATCGATATTTTAGGTGCCCAAAAGTCGATATGTGCATTCATCTTCTGTACTCGTTTATATCTCAAATTCAAGCTCAAAACACCAGAAAATTCAATATTTTGGGGTCCCAGAAGCGATCTGTACATGCCTGCTCAGTGCTAGAATATTTTCAAAATATAGGCTCATAACATGCTAAAAATCGATATTTTAGGTGCGTAAAGGCGATATCTCAAATTCAGGCCCAAAACACCCGAAAATTCGATATTTTGGGGTCCCAGAAGGGATCTGTACATGCCTACTCCGTGTTAGAGTATTTTCAAAATACAGGCCCAAAACATGCTCAAAATCGATATTTTAGATGCCCAAAGTCAATATGTGCATGTATCTTCTGTACCCGTTTATATCTCAAATTCAGGCTCAAAACACCCGAAAATTCAATATTTTGGGGTCCCAGAAGCATTCTGTACATGCCTACTCAGTGCTAGAATATTTTCAAAATATTGGCTCAAAACATGCTAAAAATCGATATTTTTGGTGCGTAAAGGCGATATCTCAAATTCAGGCCCAAAACACCCGAAAATTCGATATTTTGGGTTCCCAGAAGCGATCTGTACATGCCTACTCCGTGTTAGAGTATTTTCAAAATAGAGGCCCAAAACATGCTCAAAATCGATATTTTAGATGCCCAAAGTCAATATGTGCATGTATCTTCTGTACCCGTTTATATCTCAAATTCAGGCCCAAAACACCCGAAAATTCAATATTTTGGGGTCCCAGAAGCTATCTGTACATGCCTACTCAGTGCTAGAATATTTTCAAAATATTGGCTCAAAACATGCTAAAAATCGATATTTTTGGTGCGTAAAGGCGATATCTCAAATTCAGGCCCAAAACACCCGAAAATTCGATATTTAGGGGTCGCAGAAGCGATCTGTACATGCCAACTCCGTGTTAGAGCATTTTCAAAATACAGGCCAAAAACATACTGAAAATCGATCTTTTAGGTGCCCAAAAGTCGATATGTGCATGCATCTTCTGTATCCGTTTATATCTCAAATTTTGGCCCTAAACACCCGAAAATTCAATATTTTTGGGTCCCAGAAGCGATCTGTACATGCCTACTCAGTGCTAGAATGTTTTCAAAATATAGGCTCAAAACATGCTCAAAATCGATATTTTAGGTGCCCAAAAGTCGATATGTGCATGCATCTTCTGTACTCGTTTATATCTCAAATTCAAGCTCAAAACACCCGAAAATTCGGTATTTTGGGGTCCCAGAAGCGATCTGTACATGCCTACTCAGTGCAAGAATATTTTCAAAATATAGGCTCATAACATGCTAAAAATCGATATTTTAGGTGCGTAAGGGCGATATCTCAAATTCAGGCCCAAAACACTTGAAAATTCGATATTTTGGGGTCCCAGAAGCGATCTGTACATGCCTACTCCGCGTTAGAGTATTTTCAAAATACAGGCCTAAAACATGCTTAAAATCGATAATTTAGATGCCCAAAGGCAATATGTGCATGTATCTTCTGTACCCGTTTATATCTCAAATTCAAGCTCAAAACACCCGAAAATTCAATATTTTGGGGTCCCAGAAGCAATCTGTACATGCCTACTCAGTGCTAGAATATTTTCAAAATATAGGCTAAAAACATGCTAAAAATCGATATTTTAGGTGCCAAAAAGTCGATATCTCAAATTCTGGCCCTAAACACCCGAAAATTTGATATTTTGGGGTATCAGAAGCGATCTGTACATGCCTACTCCGTTTTAGAGTATTTTCAAAATTCAGGCCCAAAACATACTGAAAATCGATATTTTTGGTGCCCAAAGTCAATATGTGTATGCATCTTATATACACGTTTATATCTCAAATTCTGGCTCAAAACACCCGAAAATTCGATATTTTGGAGTCCCAGAAGCGATCTGTACATGCCTACTTAGTGCTAGAATGTTTTCAAAATATAGGCTCAAAACATGCTCAAAATAGATATTTTAGGTGCCCAAAAGTCGATATGTGCATGCATCTTCGGTATTCGTTTATATCTCAAATTCAGGCTCAAAATAGAATATTTTCAAAATACATGCCCAAAACATGCTGTAAATCGATATTTTAGATGCCCAAAGTCAATATGTGCATGCATCTTCTGTACCCGTTTATATCTCAAATTCTGGCCCTAAACACCCGAAAATTCAATATTTTGGGGTCCAAGAAGCAATCTGTGCATGCCTACTCAGTGCCAGAATATATTCAAAATATAGGCTAAAAACATGCTAAAAATCGATATTTTAGGTGCCAAGAAGTCGATATCTCAAATTCTGGCCCTAAACACCCGAAAATTCGATATTTTGGGGTATCAGAAGCGATCTGTACATGCCTACACCGTGTTAGAGTATTTTCAAAATACATGCCTAAAACATGCTCAAAATCGATGTTTTAGGTGCCATAAAGTCGATATGTGCATGCATCTTCTGTATCCGTTTATATCTCAAATTCTGGCCCTAAACACCCGAAAATTCAATATTTTTGGGTCCCAGAAGCGATCTGTACATGCCTACTCAGTGCTAGAATGTTTTCAAAATATAGGCTCAAAACATGCTCAAAATCGATATTTTAGGTGCCCAAAAGTCGATATGTGCATGCATCTTCTGTACTCGTTTATATCTCAAATTCAAGCTCAAAACACCCGAAAATTCGGTATTTTGGGGTCTCAGAAGCGATCTGTACATGCCTACTCAGTGCTAGAATATTTTCAAAATATAGGCTCATAACATGCTAAAAATCGATATTTTAGGTGCGTAAGGGCGATATCTCAAATTCAGGCCCAAAACACCTGAAAATTCTATATTTTGGGGTCCCAGAAGCGATCTGTACATGCCTACTCCGCGTTAGAGTATTTTCAAAATACAGGCCCAAAACATGCTTAAAATCGATAATTTAGATGCCCAAAGTCAATATGTGCATGTATCTTCTGTACCCGTTTATATCTCAAATTCAGGCTCAAAACACCCGAAAATTCAATATTTTGGGGTCCCAGAAGCAATCTGTACATGCCTACTCAGTGCTAGAATATTTTCAAAATATAGGCTCAAAACATGCTACAAATCGATATTTTAGGTGCCCAAAAGTCGATATGTGCATTCATCTTCTGTACTCGTTTATATCTCAAATTCAAGCTCAAAACACCAGAAAATTCGATATTTTGGGGTCCCAGAAGCGATCTGTACATGCCTGCTCAGTGCTAGAATATTTTCAAAATATAGGCTCATAACATGCTAAAAATCGATATTTTAGGTGCGAAAAGGCGATATCTCAAATTCAGGCCCAAAACACCCGAAAATTCGATATTTTGGGGTCCCAGAAGCGATCTGTACATGCCTACTCCGTGTTAGAGTATTTTCAAAATACAGGCCCAAAACATGCTCAAAATCGATATTTTAGATGCCCAAAGTCAATATTTGCATGTATCTTCTGTACCCGTTTATATCTCAAATTCAGGCTCAAAACACCCGAAAATTCGATATTTTGGGGTCCCAGAAGCGATCTGTACATGCCTACTCAGTGCTAGAATGTTTTCAAAATATAGGCTCAAAACATGCTCAAAATCGATATTTTAGGTGCCCAAAAGTCAATATGTGCATGTATCTTCTGTACCCGTTTATATCTCAAATTCAGGCTCAAAACACCCGAAAATTCAATATTTTGGGGTCCCAGAAGCAATCTGTACATGCCTACTCAGTGCTAGAATATTTTCAAAATATTGGCTCAAAACATGCTAAAAATCGATATTTTTGGTGCGTAAAGGCGATATCTCAAATTCAGGCCCAAAACATCCGAAAATTCGATATTTAGGGGTCCCAGAAGCGATCTGAACATGCCAACTCCGTGTTAGAGCATTTTCAAAATACAGGCCAAAAACATACTGAAAATCGATCTTTTAGGTGCCCAAAAGTCGATATGTGCATGCATCTTCTGTATCCGTTTATATCTCAAATTCTGGCCCTAAACACCCGAAAATTCAATATTTTTGGGTCCCAGAAGCGATCTGTACATGCCTACTCAGTGCTAGAATGTTTTCAAAATATAGGCTCAAAACATGCTCAAAATCGATATTTTAGGTGCCCAAAAGTCGATATGTGCATGCATCTTCTGTACTCGTTTATATCTCAAATTCAAGCTCAAAACACCCGAAAATTCGGTATTTTGGGGTCCCAGAAGCGATCTGTACATGCCTACTCAGTGCTAGAATATTTTCAAAATATAGGCTCATAACATGCTAAAAATCGATATTTTAGGTGCGTTAGGGCGATATCTCAAATTCAGGCCCAAAACACCCGAAAATTCGATATTTTGGGGTCCCAGAAGCGATCTGTACATGCCTACTCCGTGTTAGAGTATTTTCAAAATACAGGCCCAAAACATGCTCAAAATCGATATTTTAGATGCCCAACGTCAATATGTGCATGTATCTTCTGTACCCGTTTATATCTCAAATTCAGGCTCAAAACACCCGAAAATTCAATATTTTGGGGTCCCAGAAGCAATCTGTACATGCCTACTCAGTGCTAGAATATTTTCAAAATATTGGCTCAAAACATGCTAAAAATCGATATTTTTGGTGCGTAAAGGCGATATCTCAAATTCAGGCCCAAAACATCCGAAAATTCGATATTTAGGGGTCCCAGAAGCGATCTGTACATGCCAACTCCGTGTTAGAGCATTTTCAAAATACAGGCCAAAAACATACTGAAAATCGATCTTTTAGGTGCCCAAAAGTCGATATGTGCATGCATCTTCTGTATCCGTTTATATCTCAAATTCTGGCCCTAAACACCCGAAAATTCAATATTTTTGGGTCCCAGAAGCGATCTGTACATGCCTACTCAGTGCTAGAATGTTTTCAAAATATAGGCTCAAAACATGCTCAAAATCGATATTTTAGGTGCCCAAAAGTCGATATGTGCATGCATCTTCTGTACTCGTTTATATCTCAAATTCAAGCTCAAAACACCCGAAAATTCGGTATTTTGGGGTCTCAGAAGCGATCTGTACATGCCTACTCAGTGCTAGAATATTTTCAAAATATAGGCTCATAACATGCTAAAAATCGATATTTTAGGTGCGTAAGGGCGATATCTCAAATTCAGGCCCAAAACACCTGAAAATTCTATATTTTGGGGTCCCAGAAGCGATCTGTACATGCCTACTCCGCGTTAGAGTATTTTCAAAATACAGGCCCAAAACATGCTTAAAATCGATAATTTAGATGCCCAAAGTCAATATGTGCATGTATCTTCTGTACCCGTTTATATCTCAAATTCAGGCTCAAAACACCCGAAAATTCAATATTTTGGGGTCCCAGAAGCAATCTGTACATGCCTACTCAGTGCTAGAATATTTTCAAAATATAGGCTAAAAACAGGCTAAAAATCGATATTTTAGGTGCCAAAAAGTCGATATCTCAAATTCTGGCCCTAAACACCCGAAAATTCGATATTTTGGGGTATCAGAAGCGATCTGTACATGCCTACTCCGTGTTAGAGTATTTTCAAAATTCAGGCCCAAAACATGCTGAAAATCGATATTTTTGGTGCCCAAAGTCAATATGTGTATGCATCTTATATACACGTTTATATCTCAAATTCTGGCTCAAAACACCCGAAAATTCGATATTTTGGGGTCCCAGAAGCGATCTGTACATGCCTACTTAGTGCTAGAATGTTTTCGAAATATAGGCTCAAAACATGCTCAAAATCGATATTTTAGGTGCCCAAAAGTCGATATGTGCATGCATCTTCGGTACTCGTTTATATCTCAAACTCAGGCTCAAAATAGAATATTTTCAAAATACATGCCCAAAACATGCTGTAAATCGATATTTTAGATGCCCAAAGTCAATATGTGCATGCATCTTCTGTACCCGTTTATATCTCAAATTCTGGCCCTAAACACCCAAAAATTCAATATTTTGGGGTCCCAGAAGCAATCTGTGCATGCCTACTCAGTGCCAGAATATATTCAAAATATAGGCTAAAAACATGATAAAAATCGATATTTTAGGTTCCAAAAAGTCGATATTTCAAATTAAGGCCCAAAACACCCGAAAATTTGATATTTAGGGGTCCCAGAAGCGATCTGTACATGCCTACTCCGTGTTAGAGTTTTTTCAAAATACATGCCTAAAACAAGCTCAAAATCGATGTTTTAGGTGCCAAAAAGTCGATATGTGCATGCATCTTCAGTACCCGTTTATATCTCAAATTCAGGCTCAAAACACCCGAAAATTCGATATTTTGGGGTCCCAGAAGCGATCTGTACATGCCTACTCAGTGCTAGAATGTTTTCAAAATATAGGCTCAAAACATGCTCAAAATCGATATTTTAGGTTCCCAAAGGTCGATATGTGCATTCATCTTCTGTACTCGTTTATATCTCAAATTCAAGCTCAAAACACCAGAAAATTCGATATTTTGGGGTCCCAGAAGCGATCTGTACATGCCTGCTCAGTGCTAGAATATTTTCAAAATATAGGCTCATAACATGCTAAAAATCGATATTTTAGGTGCGTAAAGGCGATATCTCAAATTCTGGCCCTAAACACCGAAAATTTGATATTTTTGGGTATCAGAAGCGATCTGTACATGCCTACTCCGTGTTAGAGTATTTCCAAAATTCAGGCCCAAAACATGCTGAAAATCGATATTTTTGGTGCCGAAAGTCAATATGTGTATGCATCTTATATACACGTTTATATCTCAAATTCTGACTCAAAACACCCGAAAATTCGATATTTTGGAGTCCCAGAAGCGATCTGTACATGCCTACTTAGTGCTAGAATGTTTTCAAAATATAGGCTCAAAACATGCTCAAAATCGATATTTTAGGTGCCCAAAAGTCGATATGTGCATGCATCTTCGGTATTCGTTTATATCTCAAATTCAGGCTCAAAATAGAATATTTTCAAAATACATGCCCAAAACATGCTGTAAATCGATATTTTAGATGCCCAAAGTCAATATGTGCATGCATCTTCTGTACCCGTTTATATCTCAAATACTGGCCCTAAACACCCGAAAATTCAATATTTTGGGGTCCAAGAAGCAATCTGTGCATGCCTACTCAGTGCCAGAATATATTCAAAATATTGGCTAAAAACATGATAAAAATCGATATTTTAGGTGCCAAAAAGTCGATATTTCAAATTAAGGCCCAAAACACAAGAAAATTTGATATTTAGGGGTCCCAGAAGCGATCTGTACATGCCTACTCCGTGTTAGAGTATTTTCAAAATACATCCCTAAAACATGCTCAAAATCGATGTTTTAGGTGCCAAAAAGTCGATATGTGCATGCATCTTCAGTACCCGTTTATATCTCAAATTCAGGCTCAAAACACCCGAAAATTCGATATTTTGGGGTCCCAGAAGCGATCTGTACATGCCTACTCAGTGTTAGAATGTTTTCAAAATATAGGCTCAAAACATGCTCAAAATCGATATTTTAGGTGCCCAAAAGTCGATATGTGCATTCATCTTCTGTACTCGTTTATATCTCAAATTCAAGCTCAAAACACCAGAAAATTCGATATTTTGGGGTCCCAGAAGCGATCTGTACATGCCTGCTCAGTGCTAGAATATTTTCAAAATATAGGCTCATAACATGCTAAAAATCGATATTTTAGGTGCGTAAAGGCGATATCTCAAATTCAGGCCCAAAACACCCGAAAATTCGATATTTTGGGGTCCCAGAAGCGATCTGTACATGCCTACTCCGTGTTAGAGTATTTTCAAAATACAGGCCCAAAACATGCTCAAAATCGATATTTTAGATGCCCAAAGTCAATATGTGCATGTATCTTCTGTACCCGTTTATATCTCAAATTCAGGCTCAAAACACCCGAAAATTCAATATTTTGGGGTCCAAGAAGCAATCTGTACTCAGTGCTAGAATATTTTCAAAATATTGGCTCAAAACATGCTAAAAATCGATATTTTTGGTGCGTAAAGGCGATATCTCAAATTCTGGCCCAAAACACCCGAAAATTCGATATTTAGGGGTCCCAGAAGCGATCTGTACATGCCAACTCCGTGTTAGAGTATTTTCAAAATACAGGCCAAAAACATGCTGAAAATCGATATTTTTGGTGCCCAAAGTCAATATGTGTATGCATCTTATATACACGTTTATATCTCAAATTCTGGCTCAAAACACCCGAAAATTCGATATTTTGGGGTCCCAGAAGCGATCTGTACATGCCTACTTAGTGCTAGAATGTATTCAAAATATAGGCTCAAAACATGCTCAAAATCGATATTTTAGGTGCGCAAAAGTCGATATGTGCATTCATCTTCTGTACTTGTTTATATCTCAAATTCAAGCTCAAAACACCCGAAAATTCGATATTTTGGGGTCCCAGAAGCGATCTGTACATGCCTGCTCAGTGCTAGAATATTTTCAAAATATAGGCTCACAACATGCTAAAAATCGATATTTTAGGTCCGTAAAGGCGATATCTCAAATTCAGGCCCAAAACACCCGAAAATTCGATATTTTGGGGTCCCAGAAACGATCTGTACATGCCTACTCCGTGTTAGAGTATTTTCAAAATACAGGCCCAAAACATGCTCAAAATCGATATTTTAGATGCCCAAAGTCAATATGTGCATGTTTCTTCTGTACCCGTTTATATCTCAAATTCAGGCTCAAAACACCGGAAAATTCAATATTTTGGGGTCCCAGAAGCAATCTGTACATGCCTACTCAGTGCTAGAATATTTTCAAAATATAGGCTCAAAACATGCTAAAAATCGATATTTTAGGTGCCTAAAAGTCGATATCTCAAATTCAGTCCCAAAACACCCGAAACTTCGATATTTAGGGGTCCCAGAAGGGATCTGTACATGCCTACTCCGTGTTAGAGTATTTTCAAAATACAGGCCAAAAACATACTGAAAATCGATCTTTTAGGTGCCCAAAAGTCGATATGTGCATGTATCTTCTGTACCCGTTTATATCTAGAATTCTGGCCCTAAACACCCGAAAATTCGATATTTTGGGGTCCCAGAAGCAATCTGTACATGTCTACCCAGTGCTAGAATATTTTCAAAATATAGGCTACAAACATGCTAAAAATCGATATTTTAGGTGCCAAAAAGTCGATATCTCAAATTAAGGCTCAAAACACCCGAAAATTCGATATTTAGGGTTCCCAGAAGCGAACTGTATATGCCTACTCCGTGTTAGAGTATTTTCAAAATAAAGGCCAAAAACATACTGAAAATCGATCTTTTAGGTGCCCAAAAGTCGATATGTGCAAGCATCTTCTGTACCCGTTTATATCTCAAATTCTGGCCCTAAACACCCGAAAATTCGATATTTTTGGGTCCCAGAAGCGATCTGTACATGCCTAGTCCGTGTTAGAGTATTTTCAAAATGCAGGCCAAAAACATACTGAAAATCGATATTTTAGGTTCGTAAAGGCGATATCTCAAATTAAGGCCCAAAACACCCGAAAATTCGATATTTAGGGGTCCCAGAAGCGATCTGTACATGCCTACTCCGTGTTAGAGTATTTTCAAAATACAGGCCAAAAAACATACTGAAAATCGATCTTTTAGGTGCCCGAAAGTCGATATGTGCATGCATCTTCTGTACCCGTTTATGTCTCAAATTCTGGCCCTAAACACCCGAAAATTCGATATTTTGGGGTCCCAGAAGCGATCTGTACATGCCTACTCAGTGCTAGAATGTTTTCAAAATATAGGCTAAAAATATGCTGAAAATCGATATTTTAGATGCCCAAAGTCAATATGTGCATGCATCTTCTGTACTCGTTTATATCTCAAATTCAAGCTCAAAACACCCGAAAATTCGGTATTTTGGGGTCCCAGAAGCGATCTGTACATGCCTACTCAGTGCTAGAATATTTTCAAAATATAGGCTCATAACATGCTAAAAATCGATATTTTAGGTGCGTTTGGGCGATATCTCAAATTCAGGCCCAAAACACCCGAAAATTCGATATTTTGGGGTCCCAGAAGCGATCTGTACATGCCTACTCCGTGTTAGAGTATTTTCAAAATACAGGCCCAAAACATGCTCAAAATCGATATTTTAGATGCCCAAAGTCAATATGTGCATGTATCTTCTGTACCCGTTTATATCTCAAATTCAGGCTCAAAACACCCGAAAATTCAATATTTTGGGGTCCCAGAAGCAATCTGTACATGCCTACTCAGTGCTAGAATATTTTCAAAATATTGGCTCAAAACATGCTAAAAATCGATATTTTTGGTGCGTAAAGGCGATATCTCAAATTCAGGCCCAAAACATCCGAAAATTCGATATTTAGGGGTCCCAGAAGCGATCTGTACATGCCAACTCCGTGTTAGAGCATTTTCAAAATACAGGCCAAAAACATACTGAAAATCGATCTTTTAGGTGCCCAAAAGTCGATATGTGCATGCATCTTCTGTATCCGTTTATATCTCAAATTCTGGCCCTAAACACCCGAAAATTCAATATTTTTGGGTCCCAGAAGCGATCTGTACATGCCTACTCAGTGCTAGAATGTTTTCAAAATATAGGCTCGAAACATGCTCAAAATCGATATTTTAGGTGCCCAAAAGTCGATATGTGCATGCATCTTCTGTTCTCGTTTATATCTCAAATTCAAGCTCAAAACACCCGAAAATTCGGTATTTTGGGGTCCCAGAAGCGATCTGTACATGCCTACTCAGTGCTAGAATATTTTCAAAATATAGGCTCATAACATGCTAAAAATCGATATTTTAGGTGCGTAAGGGCGATCTCTCAAATTCAGGCCCAAAACACCTGTAAATTCTATATTTTGGGGTCCCAGAAGCGATCTGTACATGCCTACTCCGCGTTAGAGTATTTTCAAAATACAGGCCCAAAACATGCTTAAAATCGATAATTTAGATGCCCAAAGTCAATATGTGCATGTATCTTCTGTACCCGTTTATATCTCAAATTCAGGCTCAAAACACCCGAAAATTCAATATTTTGGGGTCCCAGAAGCAATCTGTACATGCCTACTCAGTGCTAGAATATTTTCAAAATATAGGCTAAAAACAGGCTAAAAATCGATATTTTAGGTGCCAAAAAGTCGATATCTCAAATTCTGGCCCTAAACACCCGAAAATTCGATATTTTGGGGTATCAGAAGCGATCTGTACATGCCTACTCCGTGTTAGAGTATTTTCAAAATTCAGGCCCAAAACATGCTGAAAATCGATATTTTAGGTGCCCAAAGTCAATATGTGTATGCATCTTATATACACGTTTATATCTCAAATTCTGGCTCAAAACACCCGAAAATTCGATATTTTGGGGTCCCAGAAGCGATCTGTACATGCCTACTTAGTGCTAGAATGTTTTCGAAATATAGGCTCAAAACATGCTCAAAATCGATATTTTAGGTGCCCAAAAGTCGATATGTGCATGCATCTTCGGTACTCGTTTATATCTCAAACTCAGGCTCAAAATAGAATATTTTCAAAATACATGCCCAAAACATGCTGTAAATCGATATTTTAGATGCCCAAAGTCAATATGTGCATGCATCTTCTGTACCCGTTTATATCTCAAATTCTGGCCCTAAACACCCAAAAATTCAATATTTTGGGGTCCCAGAAGCAATCTGTGCATGCCTACTCAGTGCCAGAATATATTCAAAATATAGGCTAAAAACATGATAAAAATCGATATTTTAGGTGCCAAAAAGTCGATATTTCAAATTAAGGCCCAAAACACCCGAAAATTTGATATTTTGGGGTCCCAGAAGCGATCTGTACATGCCTACTCAGTGCTAGAATGTTTTCAAAATATAGGCTCAAAACATGCTCAAAATCGATATTTTAGGTTCTCAAAGGTCGATATGTGCATTCATCTTCTGTACTCGTTTATATCTCAAATTCAAGCTCAAAACACCAGAAAATTCGATATTTTGGGGTCCCAGAAGCGATCTGTACATGCCTGCTCAGTGCTTGAATATTTTCAAAATATAGGCTCATAACATGCTAAAAATCGATATTTTAGGTGCGTAAAGGCGATATCTCAAATTCTGGCCCTAAACACCGAAAATTTGATATTTTTGGGTATCAGAAGCGATCTGTACATGCCTACTCCGTGTTAGAGTATTTTCAAAATTCAGGCCCAAAACATGCTGAAAATCGATATTTTTGGTGCCCAAAGTCAATATGTGTATGCATCTTATATACACGTTTATATCTCAAATTCTGGCTCAAAACACCCGAAAATTCGATATTTTGGAGTCCCAGAAGCGATCTGTACATGCCTACTTAGTGCTAGAATGTTTTCAAAATATAGGCTCAAAACATGCTCAAAATCGATATTTTAGGTGCCCAAAAGTCGATATGTGCATTCATCTTCGGTATTCGTTTATATCTCAAATTCAGGCTCAAAATAGAATATTTTCAAAATACATGCCGAAAACATGCTGTAAATCGATATTTTAGATGCCCAAAGTCAATATGTGCATGCATCTTCTGTACCCGTTTATATCTCAAATACTGGCCCTAAACACCCGAAAATTCAATATTTTGGGGTCCAAGAAGCAATCTGTGCATGCCTACTCAGTGCCAGAATATATTCAAAATATAGGCTAAAAACATGATAAAAATCGATATTTTAGGTGCCAAAAAGTCGATATTTCAAATTAAGGCCCAAAACACAAGAAAATTTGATATTTAGGGGTCCCAGAAGCGATCTGTACATGCCTACTCCGTGTTAGAGTATTTTCAAAATACATCCCTAAAACATGCTCAAAATCGATGTTTTAGGTGCCAAAAAGTCGATATGTGCATGCATCTTCAGTACCCGTTTATATCTCAAATTCGGGCTCAAAACACCCGAAAATTCGATATTTTGGGGTCCCAGAAGCGATCTGTACATGCCTACTCAGTGCTAGAATGTTTTCAAAATATAGGCTCAAAACATGCTCAAAATCGATATTTTAGGTGCCCAAAAGTCGATATGTGCATTCATCTTCTGTACTCGTTTATATCTCAAATTCAAGCTCAAAACACCAGAAAATTCGATATTTTGGGGTCCCAGAAGCGATCTGTACATGCCTACTCAGTGCTAGAATATTTTCAAAATATTGGCTCAAAACATGCTAAAAATCGATATTTTTGGTGCGTAAAGGCGATATCTCAAATTCTGGCCCAAAACACCCGAAAATTCGATATTTAGGGGTCCCAGAAGCGATCTGTACATGCCAACTCCGTGTTAGAGTATTTTCAAAATACAGGCCAAAAACATGCTGAAAATCGATATTTTTGGTGCCCAAAGTCAATATGTGTATGCATCTTATATACACGTTTATATCTCAAATTCTGGCTCAAAACACCCGAAAATTCGATATTTTGGGGTCCCAGAAGCGATCTGTACATGCCTACTTAGTGCTAGAATGTTTTCAAAATATAGGCTCAAAACATGCTCAAAATCGATATTTTAGGTGCGCAAAAGTCGATATGTGCATTCATCTTCTGTACTCGTTTATATCTCAAATTCAAGCTCAAAACACCAGAAAATTCGATATTTTGGGGTCCCAGAAGCGATCTGTACATGCCTGCTCAGTGCTAGAATATTTTCAAAATATAGGCTCACAACATGCTAAAAATCGATATTTTAGGTCCGTAAAGGCGATATCTCAAATTCAGGCCCAAAACACCCGAAAATTCGATATTTTGGGGTCCCAGAAACGATCTGTACATGCCTACTCCGTGTTAGAGTATTTTCAAAATACAGGCCCAAAACATGCTCAAAATCGATATTTTAGATGCCCAAAGTCAATATGTGCATGTTTCTTCTGTACCCGTTTATATCTCAAATTCAGGCTCAAAACACCCGAAAATTCAATATTTTGGGGTCCCAGAAGCAATCTGTACATGCCTACTCAGTGCTAGAATATTTTCAAAATATAGGCTCAAAACATGCTAAAAATCGATATTTTAGGTGCCTAAAAGTCGATATCTCAAATTCAGTCCCAAAACACCCGAAACTTCGATATTTAGGGGTCCCAGAAGGGATCTGTACATGCCTACTCCGTGTTAGAGTATTTTCAAAATACAGGCCAAAAACATACTGAAAATCGATCTTTTAGGTGCCCAAAAGTCGATATGTGCATGTATCTTCTGTACCCGTTTATATCTAGAATTCTGGCCCTAAACACCCGAAAATTCGATATTTTGGGGTCCCAGAAGCAATCTGTACATGTCTACCCAGTGCTAGAATATTTTCAAAATATAGGCTACAAACATGCTAAAAATCGATATTTTAGGTGCCAAAAAGTCGATATCTCAAATTAAGGCTCAAAACACCCGAAAATTCGACATTTAGGGGTCCCAGAAGCGATCTGTATATGCCTACTCCGTGTTAGAGTATTTTCAAAATAAAGGCCAAAAACATACTGAAAATCGATCTTTTAGGTGCCCAAAAGTCGATATGTGCAAGCATCTTCTGTACCCGTTTATATCTCAAATTCTGGCCCTAAACACCCGAAAATTCGATATTTTTGGGTCCCAGAAGCGATCTGTACATGCCTAGTCCGTGTTAGAGTATTTTCAAAATGCAGGCCAAAAACATACTGAAAATCGATATTTTAGGTTCGTAAAGGCGATATCTCAAATTAAGGCCCAAAACACCCGAAAATTCGATGTTTAGGGGTCCCAGAAGCGATCTGTACATGCCTACTCCGTGTTAGAGTATTTTCAAAATACAGGCCAAAAACATACTGAAAATCGATCTTTTAGGTGCCCGAAAGTCGATATGTGCATGCATCTTCTGTACCCGTTTATGTCTCAAATTCTGGCCCTAAACACCCGAAAATTCGATATTTTGGGGTCCCAGAAGCGATCTGTACATGCCTACTCAGTGCTAGAATGTTTTCAAAATATAGGCTAAAAATATGCTGAAAATCGATATTTTAGATGCCCAAAGTCAATATGTGCATGTATCTTCTGTACCCGTTTATATCTCAAATTCAGGCTCAAAACACCCGAAAACTCAATATGTTGGGGTCCCAGAAGCAATCTGTACATGCCTACTCAGTGCTAGAATATTTTCAAAATATAGGCTAAAAACATGCTAAAAATCGATCTTTTAAGTGCCAAAAAGTCGATATCTCAAATTAAGGCCCAAAACACCCAGAAATTCGATATTTAGGGGTCCCACAAGCGATCTGTACATGCTTACTCAGTGTTAGAATATTTTCAAAATACAGGCCAAAAACATACTGAAAATCGATCTTTTAGTTGCCCAAAAGTCGATATGTGCATGCATTTTCTGGACCCGTTTATATCTCAAATTCTGGCCCTAAACACCCGAAAATTCGATATTTTTGGGTCCCAGAAGCGATCTGTACATGCCTACTCGGTGCTAGAATGTTTTCAAAATATAGGCTCAAAACATGCTGAAAATCGATGTTTTAGGTGCCCAAAAGTCGATATGTGCATGCATCTTATGTACCCGTTTATATCTCAAATTCTGGCCCTAAACACCCGAAAATTCGATATTTTGGGGTATCAGAAGCGATCTGTACATGCCTACTAAGTGTTAGAGTATTTTCAAAATGCAGTTCAAAAACATACTGAAAATCGATATTTTAGGTTCGTAAAGGCGATATCTCAAATTAAGGCCCAAAACACTTGAAAATTCGATATTTAGGGGTCCCAGAAGCGATCTGTACATGCCTACTCCGTGTTAGAGTATTTTCAAAATACAGGCCAAAAACATACTGAAAATCGATCTTTTAGGTGCCCAAAAGTCGATATGTCCATGCATCTTCTGTACCCGTTTATATATCAAATTCTAGCCCTAAACACCCGAAAATTCGATATTTTGGGGTATCAAAAACGATCTGTACATGCCTACTCCTTGTTAGAGTATTTTCAAAATGCAGGCCAAAAACATACTGAAAATCGATATTTTATGTTCGTAAAGGCGATATCTCAAATTAAGGCCCAAAACACTTGAAAATTCGATATTTAGGGGTCGCAGAAGCGATCTGTACATGCCTACTCCGTGTTAGAGTATTTTCAAAATACAGGCCAAAAACATACTGAAAATCGATCTTTTAGGTGCCCAAAGTCGATATGTGCATGCATCTTCTGTACCCGTTTGTCTCAAATTCTGGCCCTAAAAACCCGAAAATTCGATATTTTGGGGTCCCAGAAGCGATCTGTACATGCCTACTCAGTGCTAGAATGTTTTCAAAATATAGGCTCAAAAAATGCTCAAAAACGATATTTTAGGTGCTCAAAAGTCGATATGTGCATGCATCCTCTGTACTCGTTTATATCTCAAATTCAGTCCCAAAACACCCGAAAATTCGATATTTAGGGGTCCCTGAAGGGATCTGTATATGCCTACTCCGTGTTAGAGTATTTTCAAAATACAGCCCAAAAACATACTGAAAATCGATCTTTTAGGTGCCCAAAAGTCGATATGTGAATGCATCTTCTGTACCCGTTTATATCTAAAATTCTGGCCCTAAACACCCGAAAATTCGATATTTTCGGGTCCCAGAAGCGATCTGTACATGCCTACTCCGTGTTAGAGTATTTTCAAAATTCAGACCCAAAACATGCTCAAAATCGATATTTTTAGTGCCCAAAGTCAATATGTCTATGGATCTTCTATACTCGTTTATATCTCAAAATCAGGCTCAAAACACCCAAAAATTCGATATTTTGGGGTCCCAGAAGCGATCTGAACATGCCTACTCAGTGATAGAATGTTTTCAAAATATAGGCTCAAAACATGCTCAAAATCGATATTTTAGGTGCCCAAAAGTCGATATGTGCATGCATTTTCTGTACTCGTTTATATCTCAAATTCAGGCTCAAAACACCCGAAAATTCGATATTTTGGAGTCCCAGAAGCGATCTGTACATGCCTACTCAGTATTAGAATATTTTCAAAATATAGGCTCAAAACATGCTAAAAATCGATATTTTAGGTGCGTAAAGGCGATATCTCAAATTCAGGCACAAAACACCCGAAAATTCGATATTATGGGGTCCCAGAAGCGATCTGTTCATGCCTACTCTGTGTTAGAGTATTTACAAAATACAGGCCAAAAAACATGATCAAAATCGATGTTTTAGGTGCCCAAAGTCGATATGTGCATGCATCTTCAGTACCCGTTTATATCTCAAATTCAGGCTCAAAACACCCGAAAATTCGATATTTTGGGGTCCCAGAAGCGATCTGTACATGCCTACTCCGTGTTAGAGTATATTCAAAATAAAGGCCCAAAACATTTTGAAAATCGATATTTTAGATGCCCAAAGTCAATATGTGCATGTATCTTCTGTACCCGTTTATATCTCAAATTCAGGCTCAAAACACCCGAAAATTCAATATTTTGGGGTCCCAGAAGCAATCTGTACATGACTACTCAGTGCTAGAATAATATCAAAATATAGGCTAAAAATATGCTAAAAATCGATATTTTAGGTGCCAAGAAATCGATATCTCAAATTCAGTCCCAAAACACCCGAAAATTCGATATTTAGGGGTTCCAGAAGGGATCTGTACATGACTACTCCGTGTTAGAGTATTTTTTTTTAAATACAGTCCAAAAACATGCTCAAAATCAATGTTTTAGGTGTCCAAAAGTCGATATGTGCATGCATCTTCAGTACCCGTTTATATCTCAAATTCAGGCTCAAAACACCCGATAATTCTATATTTAGGGGTCCCAGAAGCGATCTGTACATGCCTACTCCGTGTTAGAGTATTTTCAAAATACAGGCCAAAAACATTCTGAAAATCGATCTTTTAGGTGCCCAAAAGTCGATATGTGCATGCATCTTCTGTACCCTTTTATATTTCAAATTCTGGCCCTAAACACCCTAAAATTCGATATTTTTTGGTCCCAGAAGCGATCTGTACATGCCTACTCAGTGCTAGAATGTTCTCAAAATATAGGCTCAAAACATGCTAAAAATCGATATTTTAGGTGCCCAAAGTCGATATGTGCATGCATCTTCTGTACTCGTTTATATCTCAAATTCAAGCTCAAAACACCCGAAAATTCGATATTTTGGGGTCCCAGAATCGATCTGTACATGCCTACTCATTGCTAGAATATTTTTAAAATATAGGCTCAAAACATGCTAAAAATCGATATTTTAGGTGCGTAAAGGCGATATCTCAAATTCAGGCCCAAAACACCCGAAAATTCGATATTTTGGGGTCCCAGAAGCGATCTGTACATGCCTACTCCGTGTTAGAGTATTTTCAAAATTCAGGCCCAAAACATGCTAGAAATTGA